>JANRMT010062856.1:91718920-91740039 GCA_026402145.1 Polypterus bichir lapradei
TGTTTTTGCCATTTGTGGATAATGGCTCTCACTGTGGTTCGCTGGAGTCCCAAAGCTTTAGAAATGGCTTTATAACCTTTACCAGACTGATAGATCTCAATTACTTCTGTTCTCATTTGTTCCTGAATTTCTTTGGATCTTGGCATGATGTCTAGCTTTTGAGGTGCTTTTGGTCTACTTCTCTATGTCAGGCAGCTCCTATTTAAGTGATTTCTTGATTGAAACATGTGTGGCAGTAATCAGGCCTGGGGGTGGCTACGGAAATTGAACTCAGGTGTGATACACCACAGTTAGGTTATTTTTTAACAAGGGGGCAATTACTTTTTCACACAGGACCATGTAGGTTTGGATTTTTTTTCTCCCTAAATAATAAAAACCATCATTTAAAAACTGCATTTTGTGTTTACTTGTGTTATATTTGACTAATGGTTACATGTGTTTGATGATCAGAAACATTTTGTGTGACAAACATACAAAAGAATAAAAAATCAGGAAGGGGGCAAATAGTTTTTCACACCACTGTATATATATGTATATATATATATATATATATATAAACACAGATGTTTTTGAATTGCATTAGTGTGTGTGGTTGTGCCAGCAGGTGTGGGGCATCTGCTGGCAAAGAAAGATTCACTGATCTTGACTTTGCCGACCATGCTGTGATTTTCGTGGAGTCAATGGAGGCTCCATATGATCCATCTATATATATATATTTTTTTTTTTCCCTCTGTTGCTTTCTGGACTTCATATTTATCTTCTTGCCATGGTTTACCATTGTATACAACGCAGAATGGAATTCTCAAAGGACTAACATAAATACCCCATATGACCACATTCTCATACCCTAGTGGCTTACTGGGTTGGTCTCTGACTCTCAACGGTCTTCATGCTGTAGAAAGAAAAACACCACAAATTAACTGATTGGAGGCATGATTTCTTTCTATAGCCAATGGAGATGCTGTTTTTCAAGATCTGATAAGAGCAGAACAGGGTGGTGCTTTTGAGCAAGTTAGTTATAAGTGATTAGTTGAGTAAGTTAATTAAGAAAGTTATTGCAAAGGTCTTGGTGTCCCTTCAGAATTGATGGCTGAGCAAGAGAGAAGAATTATAACAGGGCCTGAGAGCAATACTAACCTTAAAGGATCTGTCGGAATTTATGGTAGTAACTAGCCTCTTACTGCATGTTGCAGTCATTTTGCATATTATACAGAAGTCTGAGGTTTGAGGGAAGATAGGGAATGAAAGCCATTTAAAAAGAACCCTATTTTCATATAAATAATTTCTTATAATGGTTCAGTCAGACTTACTTAAAATGTGAAATGCACAGGAAATCTCCATGCGATTTGACTGAGCCTGGACTCTTTTGCAAAGAACAGTAGGCTACCTGTACATCTCCAAAATACAGATGTGTTACGTTGACAGACACTTATCGGGACAAACTTACACTCGTATTCAAAGAAAAACATGCTTCCACAAAGTATTTATTAAAGCGATTGCATGCTTATGCAATCAAATCTTTAACATTTTTTTCTTTTAACTACTTTTTCCTAAACATTAACTTTTATTTTTCATTGAAGATCTTAAAATCAATTACAAACTAATAATTTTAAAAGTTATGAAGTGATTAGGCTTGATTTTAGCTTTTACATTAATAGAAGCTAAAATTTCAATAAGAGTTGGTGGAGTTTTAATATTCACTGTATTTTACTGGAAAACCCAATTTTTTTAAGACCTTTTTTGATGTTATTACTAAGTTTATAGTCATTCATCTTCCTGACAGCGACTATTTTGACTTGCTTAGAATAAGTGTTTCCTCCAAGAAAAAGTCTCCAAGAAAAAAAAAAAAAAAAAAAAAGAAAGAAAAACAAAACAAAAAAACTCAGTTAAACTATTGAGTGTATCTTTAATGTGTGACATTGTAATTATTGAAATGTATACTAAACGGATGTCTCAGCGCCAGTAAATGAAACTCTAAAGTTGAGCATATAATAAGCAAAAACTTGTTAGCAGCTTTAATGAGTGTTGAATCACAGCTAGAGGAAACTGCTGGGTATTTGCAACTGTAAAAATGTATTCATTTTTCAAGATATTCATGTGTCAAGGACACGTACAAATTTTATCACACATCACAGAGATTCACGAAAACAGCCCTGTACTATGTTTTTTTTCCTTTTCACATATCTTATTTTTTGCCATTCATCCCAACTTTATTTTTTAACATCTTTATTTTTTCACAGCTGCACTGAAAATTAAATATATTTTTATAAAAATGTTGAATCCTTCTGAAATGAAGAGATTGCTCCTCTAATGCCTGTCTTGAACCCATGTGTATTTTTCATGTTCTGATTTAGTCTTTAGCAGTAAAAGCTGTATGACATACAGTACGCTACATTTCAGGAATAATTGAAGACTGACATTTATGATTTGTGCTTTCTATATTTAGTGTTTATCTAAGCTACTAACTACTTTTAAATATCTTAAAAAGAACCTTAATTAGAAATTATAAAATTGTGAATATTTAGTTTATTTCAAAAAAGTTCATATTTATGTTGGATTGTAATTATTTCTGTGTATATTTAATTTGTTTATAACTAGTTGTAAATATTTCCTTACTGTATTGAATTCTACAGATGGATTTTCAGAAAATGTATACTAATATAAATAACATTATTACCCCGTTAAAAGAAAAAAATGCCTTATGATGAATCTTGGGAAAAGAAACAAATAATGTAGTAGTAAATTTATCAGTGTCTAGGAGAAATATATTCAGATTTCTTTCTGAATCAATATGCTACTTTAATGCAAGATTTGCTAGTCACTGTCATACCGCATGAAAATGTTTGGATCCTTGCTTCTTTTTGAGAGGTGATTGTTAGATGAAGTGTACTATGGGAACTAACCATCAGACAGACATCTTTAATCCACTGAATTTAAAATGTATTGTTTTGTGCCTGGAAGTTGTTATTGTTTAATCCTCATTCACACTACAAACTGCAAATTAGGCCATGTCAACAGGATAAGAATATGTTCCCAACATACACACACACACAAACCTCTTAAGAGAATGAAGTGGCTTTCCTGTCTTGTGAACTTGTGTTTGATGTACTTTGCCTGCTCTGCAACATGATTTATGTCTTAGCTGAACTGTCACTTGTTACCTTTCACATTTCATCAAAGCAAAAGCATGTGTTTTTTTTCTTTCCTTTTTGTTACAAAATTTGTATTAGTAAGTAAAGTCCCTTTTTATAAAGCATTTCATTCTTTTGAAGTTAAGCCTAGATTTATACTGAGAATTTCAAATTTTCATATACTTTCACAATAAGATTGTTTGCATAAATTTATTTCCATGTACCTTTATACTCAACTAGATGGGTGAGATAGACTAATCGTCTCCATTCTTTGAAATGTTCAAAAAAGTTTTTTTCGTGCACGCCATAAAAATTGTTGTTATTTATTTAGTAGATCCCTTTATCCAAGGCAACTCACAAAGCAAATCATAGTAGTTGGTGATGCACCATTCTTGTTGTAGAAAAAATATACAGCATTAATTTGTAAACTGTGTTTATAATTTATCTGGCAAAGCATGACATGCAAGCTCTTCTCCTTTGTCAACTTTTAATTCACAGGAACATTTCTGAGCTTTGTATATGTTTTTATAGCTTCAATTATATTGAGAAATTTGCATTTCATTTTAGTGACATTGGTTTTCTTAGGTCTTAATCCAGGCAATGGAATCTAGTCCCTACCATATTTTAAGGTTTCAGGTTCAGTAATTACCCCCGACTGACTGTGTGATACAGAACAACTCATGTAAACTGCTAATGCATTAGTTGTTTATAAAAAAGCATTTAGACTAGCACTAAGTAAAGGTTGTTATTATAAGTTCTGTTAAATTGTACCATTAATTGCTTGGAAAACATCAGTGTTACAAGATATGACTCTATTGTTCCTTTTGCATAACTTGGTATTTTCCTGAACAAGATCAGGTCTTTTCATATTAAACATCTTCCACTCACATTTGATCTGTGTTGGGAATCTTCTTGATTCTTTTTCTGCATCATGGGTCTTTGCAGTATTTTTTCCCTTCCACAAGATGGAGTAGAGAGCTATTGGTTAAACTTGCCTGGGGATGCATCTGAGTCTGTTTATTATATATAGGTTTTTATGGAGCCAATAGTGTGGAGTATTATTGTTAAATGAATAATATCAGGAGGAAAATACTAGGTTCCTAATAGTTGTAAACCAGATAGAAGAAAAACAATTAATGCTATATTACTCTAAGGAGTCAGTAGAAGTTAAGCAAAATTAGGAGAAGCTCCCTTGTATAAAAACACACACCAACAGGTTACTAATTTTAAGTTATCCTGTGTTCTCTATCTAGCCTCTTTTTTCCTCCTTTCACGATGTATAGCCTATTTTACTTACAGCAAGATATTCGTAGTAAATCTGACTTAATGTGTAGAATCAACAATTTAAACAATGAGTTCAAATAATAAAGAGCAATGTTATAGTCACTTTGTATCTTAAATTGTTACTGATTTCAATAATCAAATACTGCTTAGAAGCAAACATTTGAGTGCAAGATACAAGGGCTATGTTTTTAAGAACCTAGACTACTGCTGACGTTTTGGGATCAATTGTAAGACACCTTGTTCAGCAACATTAAGCTCACTATTTTAAACCAATAGTTTAAAAAAAAAAACATAACTTTATTCTTTCAGTGATTACATTATTATAAAATCACCTACCTGACATATTAGTTGTCTGTGTCTTCTTGTGTCATTTGTTATTGAAAAAGCCTTGGGTTATTTTTTGAAGATATTTTGACTTGTTTACTACGAAGTACTTAAATATAGTATGTTGAACAAACGTAACAACTTTTTTGTGATTATTTTATCAAGCAATTCTATTTTCTACTCTTTTTCAGTTCAATAATGTGCTTGTTATATTCTTTCATCTTTTTTCACTTGTGTATCCAGCGATAGGTTTTCACTGTTCAGAATATGTTATAGCAATCATACATCATTATAATCCTGTATGTCTAATTTTATGTCAATAACCACATTTTTGTCAATGCCCCCACTGATCTCACACACATTTTTTAAAGACATTTAAAGTTGTATTGTGTCTCTTTCCTCTAAATCAACATTGTAAACTTAACAAGCATTCTCACCTCCATAGCCAAGTTAATGATATCCTCATACTGTGTAAAGTAAGTTCCTCTCATCTGCAATCAAAATAAATATTGCAGCTTATTATAATTTTATGGTTGAGTGTCCCTTTCCCCTCTTTCATTATACTGTACCAATGTAAAGACTACACCTTGTTTGCAGAACAACATTCTCATCCATTCTAAAGCCAGAAGTAGGTTCTCTCTGTTTCTTTCTGACCTGCAGCTACAAAACAGTACATCTGCCATGTGATTTAAGGACTAATTTTTAAAACTACCCAGCATCACCCCACAAATTAGAAAAAAGCACATTTCACTGGTGAGCAATGTCATTCTATTGATGGTTTGTGAATGAGTTCATTTTATATAGCTAAAGAGTTACTATGGAATACTGCCTGAAAACCGGACACTTGAAATGCATATATAGCAACATTGTATTTTAAGTTTAATATTTTACCTAATATTAATGTAATAATAATCCAAAATAATGCTAATATATAACTGTTGGCCTTAGGTGATTTGCTGTATTTTTGGTTTTAGAAAACCAGTCCTCTACCTAAAACACTAACACTCATTTAGAAGAAACATTTTTTGTTTGATTGGGTTAATGTATTGCTTATGACAAATGGCATAATTTGTATTCTTGTCTGCTATTAATAAGGCTAAATAAGTTGCTTTCACAACTCTGGGTTGTGAAAAAAAAATAGGCTGAAATGTTATTTTGGATATTTTGTAGAATGCCATCATTTGTTTAGCCACTGAGAACAAAATATGTCCCTTAAATTATTTCCTTCCTTGGGTGTTGCCATTTTGTGTTTTTTAGATTCCTTAGATGCAGCCAATTTGTGTCTGCAGTCACTTTGCTGTGTTACGGAAGCCAGAAAAAAATCACATACTACAAAACAAAAACTGTAATGTAAAAGGTTTCTTGATTTTGATAGGATACACACTCATCTCTATTCTTAGATGATGCAAAGAATAGGAAATAATACTCCACTCTGTAATATCAGATTTGTTAAAAGCATACACTTACCATAAAATGTTCAAGGATAATTTAGTACAACTATAACCCTGCAGCAAGTGAACTTCCAGAGGTACTGCTGTTTCAAGGATGAATATTACCAATACTCTTTCCTGTTACTTCTGAACCCCAGGCTATCCACCTATGCAGACATCAGAGGTGTGGGTAATTGTAAGTGAAAGAGTTAAAAAAAAGTAATCTCATTATGCTGTTAATATGGTTTTCTACATTCATATTTCATCACTAGTTTAACTGCCATTTTGCAAGTTTACACAGGTAAGCCAGTTTTGGCATGTGTTTTTCCTCTGCTGTCTAAGGTCTTGGGCATCCTTTTTGGGTAAGACCCATTCTTTTCATATCATCTGACACCAACTCCTGAAGTATTGCATATTTTGGCTGTCTGTTCACATGCCTCTTTAAATTAGGTGAGTTGAGGGTGTTCAAGACTGATTTGATTTGAAACAGATATTGGAAGTAGTATTGAGAGTGTCTTTGATTAATCTTTGTTGCAGTGTAAAATCAATAAAATAAAAAAGAAAACTATTTAGCTTCAAAATGATCAGGGTAACTTTATGTCTAAGGTAGGGTTTGCTTTAGCATGGGAATGCTATTTGTATGGGTAGGGTATACTTTAGCATCAATTGCTTATGTTAAACTTTTGCCCAGCAGTAAAAAATATGAAAGTGACATTTTATTAAATGAAACATGAGATATGCATCTTTATATTTTTTATACAGAAAGTACCGTGTTTATGTACCCAAAACAATAAATTTGACTTGGTTTCCTAAAATATCTGTATGAATTTCAAGCAACTGGAAACCCCTGACCTGTCTCTTTTCATATTGATTTTTTTTTATATTGGCACATATTATTTAGTAAGAACCTTTCCAAATGTCTGGGAGAAGTTAGACAAGTTTTCATAATAGTCCTCAAACACACAATTGCAAGTACAATTAAAAGAGTTTCACAAGATATGAATCACTTATCATACCACTCACACACTACAAAATGTTTAACTTGAAATCATATTCATTACAGTGTTGGATGAAAGTACAGAATTTTATTTTCATATCTTCTTGGATCTCATTATAACCATTAAGTCATCCTTTCACCCTTTTTATGGCTAGTAGTTGCCCAGGTGTCAGACAATATAGCACCAACATGTAGTAATGTTTTCATAGCCAGACTTAAATCAGCAGTTCAAGTCAATGTGTTTAGAAAAAAAGTTTTTTCTGAGTTCTCACCAAGCAGATTGCTGCACTAATCTGCTCTTTAGTTCAGCAAAAATGAAAAACTATTTACTTGCATTGCTGATCCGAGAAGCTGACAGACTCCAGGAGTGTTCAGGCAGTTTGTTGACTGACAGTACGTGTTTAAAATTGGTAGTTAGGTGGAACTTCTTGCAATAAGATATTTAGCAAGTCAAGACACATAATGTTTTAATCTGCAATGTATTTTCATTATGATTAAAAAAAAAAAGTGTCTCACATTCTTGATCACATTTTTTACACTTGTAGCATGATAATGCCTGTGTGCATTTTATGCAGAAGTTTATTGCAAAGAGGTCTGCTTTTGCTTTTAGGCTTATTTTAAGTATTTACTTTTATTTTATTTTACGATGTTCTGTGTTTAATCGTTATACTTTAAAGCCATTGCACCAAGTGCTTTATTTTGAATCTCTCTTTTCACAGAAGCAACAAGGCTTTCAAGCAAGACTGTGTAAAGTGAATTAATATTTCTGGGAATAAATATGTGCTAAGAAAGAGTGACAGGAAGTCCATTCTTCCTCCTTGTCTATTAAATGTCTCAGGAAGCCTACTCAGAGGGATTACAGAATAATTATGATAATATGCAATTATCGCCTCATTTTTTTTCTTCTGTAACCTCAAGATGTAGTGTAATATGGGTGTTACTGCAAGTGCTGATAGTTTGCAAAAATACTGACATTTGAGATTCCAAGTAAGTAAAAAAGCTTTGCGTGTTTATATAAGGATCTCTCACTGACTATATATAGTGGCAGGTTAAACTAAATCATGTTGAGCCCCATAAAACCCGAAAATGACCCTAAGAATTACTGATTTAATTTTATTATTTAGTATTATTATAAACATTTTTATCTCAAGCTGGTAGTTCTTTAATAAGAATTAATTGCAGTTTTATCATATCTTTAGTTGTTTTTGTATCATTATTGATCATGTGTGGAAAATGTGATTTTACTATAGACATTTATAGAAACTCATGAAATTTGCAGATATGGAATATTTTTAAATTTCACTTTTTATGGTTGTGAATAGGCTAGACTATTACTACAAAGAAGTTTGATTATTGTATTTTTTATATCTTTTTTCCAATGGTTGCTTTAGTAAAGTAATAAAATAATTAACAACCAAACTGAGATTTTAATTAATTTAGTTGTAATATGTTATTATAAAGCAATTCAAAAAAATGGTTATGGAGTGTTTGCAGTTTTGTTATATATGGAATCAGGTTGTTAACTTGTGCTGGCTTTTAAAATTGGAAGTGTGTTAATGAGGTCTGTAATTTTAGAGCAGACATAATATTCTGATGGCTTGCCACCCTGCTGTTAAGAGGGTACCAGTGAAGTTTGCTTTAAATGCGAAGCGTCTGTTCTTGCTCTGAACCCCTAACACCATAACAGATGGATAGAATATGGAGCTCGGAAGGTTTTACCTCTGAGGTGGTAACAGTGAAGCCACTCATTAACACTGAATTTACCACTTCGTTAGCAATGCTGCTTCCTGTTGAGAAAAGCTTGTATAGGATGTCAGATTGACTAAGCATGCATTTGGCTAGCTGTATGACTATAACTAGTTTGGACATTTAAACATGCTCATTGTTGCTGTGTATCCTAATATCTGCAAAGAAAATAGCAAAGTACAATCCGTGTTATCCCTGTGATAAGATGTATTATGTACCAAGGCTAGTTTATATTTCAGGACTTTTTGAAAATAAAATAATTCATGTACATGTCAATTACTTATTAAATTATATAAAAATCCATTATTTTTTGGTTTCATTTAAACTATTTATGTGCTTGTTTGTATTTGCCCACCTTGTAGGTTCTCAGTATTTAACACAAGAGCCTCATGCTGAGAACTGTTTTAGCACCATTTTAGAGTGATAAGATTGAATATGATCTCATTGGAGGTGTATTTTGTTCCCATGGAAATTGGTCAGTTTTAGCAACAGCTGAGAAATTTTAAAAGGAAAAGCAGGAAGGTTGTTACCCAAAGGTGTGGAGTCTTGATTCTCCTCTCATAATTAAAGTAGCCGCTAGAGTATTCAAAGTTAACAGCAGGATTTGTTATGAATGGAAATGTGAATTGTGGTGTTAAAGGATAATGTTCTTGTGTTCTTATTTGTTTCATAGTTTATATTGTACATAACTTCTGACTTTGTACCCTTTTTTGAAGTGATTTGTATTCATATGATGTTGTGCTTAAAATTATGTTGTGTATTCTTCTTTGTAATTTCCAAATGTTTTTTTTTCTTTGTATCCTACTCCAGAAAGAACTGCAAGAATGACTGATTTAATGGAGAGTTCTGGTGCTAATGAGGAGACAAATTTTGACTCCATTTGTGATAGTACAAACACATCTCAGACATTGCTAAAGAGTCAGACATCAGCACAGAAGAACAATAGTTCATGTCTGCCTGAACAGCTGCCAAGGGACAGTTATGAAAAAACCTTAAATGGAGCCCAGCCGACACTATTTGTTCATAACAGTGTTCCTGCTGATTCGATTGTGGAGCTTACCTTGCCTAAAGGAACTGTTGTTAATGGACCTGTTTCACACTCCACCTCAAATAAGCTTTGTGTTTCAAATAAAAGCAGTGTTTCATTAAGCACTGCTCAACCTTTGGGGCATCTCACTAAAGTTTCAGGTGCTTTGGTCTCACCATTACTTCATGAACATAAGATAACCACAAAGCCAGCAGCTCATAAAGCTTCACAGCAGTCTCTTTTAGTTCCTGTTCCCAATTCTGATTCTGTTCAAGCTCAGAATGGTGCTGGCCTTGATTTTTTATGTACACAAATAGCAACAACTGAAAGTGACATAAATGAAAGTAGCCTACAAGAAGAAAGTCCAAAGGAAATGACAATCCCCAAAACATTGAAAACCACAGAGGATATAATTAGACCAGCAGAGCACTCAGTAAAATCTCCTGAAGGCTCATCAGATGAATTTGACATTGACCAAGAGCTAGACTGGGATCCACAGAAGGAGTTCATGCAGTTTTTGTTAGACAACAATGATAATAATCCAGCAGTGGAAGCTCCTCCCCAATCAACTGGTGAAAGGAGACGTAAACGAAAAATGGAAATAACTCATTTAAAAGACTTTTCAGACAGTGATTATGCTGACATGCATCATACAACTAAGAAATCTAAAATGGAGAACACTTTAGAATATGAACAAATGCAAAGAAATGTTTCAGTTACCAAGTTGCAGGCTTTTAACAAAAGCCCTGTGCCTGAAGCATCCCATTCTCATTCAGATTTTCCAAATGAAACCGTGGAAGTTATCAAGCAATTTATTTTCAATGCACCTTCAAATAAATGCTTAGATGGAAATAAAGATGCTAAAACAGATAACTGTTCGTTTATGGAAAGCAAACTTACAAGCAAACAGATAAAGTCTGAGCCATCATCAGTCTTTAGTGCTGAACAAGAACCATCATTTTTTCCTTGTACAAAGTGCAATGTTAATTTTAAAGAGAAGGCTCATTTACACAGACATATGATGTACCACCTTGACGGGAACAATCACTTTCGCCATCTCAATGTGCCAAGGCCCTTCATATGCAGAGAATGTGGAAGATCCTTTCGCGATCGCAACTCTTTGCTGAAACATATGATAATCCATCAAGAGAGAAGAGAAAAGTTAATGGAGGAAATTAAAGGACTTAAAGAGCTACAAGATGAAGGCAGGAGTGCCCGGCTTCAGTGCCCACAGTGTGTTTTTGGTACCAACTGTCCCAAAACCTTTGTTCAGCATGCTAAAACGCATGAAAAAGACAAAAGGTACTATTGCTGTGAGGAATGCAACTTTATGGCTGTTACAGAAAATGAACTTGAGTGCCATCGTATTAGTGCCCATGCTTCAACAGCTAAACCAACATTCGTAATCATCCAAAAGCCTCCAAAAAAATTCCAGAAAAAGGATGCAGTAAAATATGATATATTAGCTTCTTCAAAAAAACCTTTGGCTTTTTCTTGTAATATATGTTCTTTCACTACTGCAAGTAAAAATGTACTTAAAAAACATTTAGAATTTATACATCACCAGCAGGTAACAGAAAATTGCTTTTTAAGTAAAATGGGCTATGCGTCACCTCATTTTGAGCGTCAGAAGTTTATTAAAAAAACAAAAAATGCTAACAGCCTAGGCCTCCAAATTAAATCTGAGTTTTATTATGAAAAACACGATTTTAGAAAGCCTGTTGAAATGCCTTCTTCATCTCATGGCTTTACTGGACTTTACAGGAAAAATTCAAAAATGCAGAAAGCAAGAAAAACTGCAGTTAACTTATCATTGGGAGAATGGAATGAAGGTAGCACTTCTGGGAAACCATCATCTTTACTAAGGTCTGAGAAACCAAAAAAATGGATATTTAAGAGAGATGAAAGAACAGAAGAAGCTAGTGGTTTCCTCTTTGAAGATTCTGAGGAAAATTATAGTGATTGTGAGGAAAAATTTGGAACATTAGGATATTTCAAAAAAGTAGCTTCTAAAGCAGGAAAGTCCAATAATGATCATTTTTCCTTTTTTGATTCTGATCAGAGTCTTGGGGAAAGTGAAGATTCAGAAGGTAGAAATCTAGCTGTTAGAGGATTGTCTCAAGATGTAGATACATCATTGCCTGGTAGTAGAAATGTTGTTGATCAGTATCCTGATGGTCTTCAAAAATTGACTGTTGTAATGTTAAAAAAAAATGATCCGCGCACAAAAAAAGATGATGAAGACCAGGAGGAAGACAGTTATGATTTTAGTGACTATACAAGTGACGCTACAGCAAATTTCTTAGAATGCAGTGAAAATGAACAAAATCCTTATGCAAGGAATTATTTTATTCGCCGGCAGCGGTTACCAATCAAAGAAAATAGGAGTTTGGAAAAGAATTCTGTTACTAACTCCTATGACAATAGCAGTCACATCCAGGAAGATGGTGATAAAATGCATCTTTTTAAAGTCAAAGAGGAATGTGTTGAAATGGAAGTTTGCACAGAAACTCCTGAATCTCAGTTATTGCCACATAGTGATTCATATTCAGAATTTGATTTAGCACCATTTGCAGTTGAGAGAAAATCATGTCCATACTGCCCAGCCATATTTGAATCAGGAGTAGGCTTGTCTAATCATGTTCGTGGACATCTCCATAGAGTCGGCTTAAGCTATGATGCTCGCCATGTTGTATCGCCTGAGCAAGTAGCATCACAGGACAAAAAACCTCGTATTCGGAGAAAGATCAACACAATCAGGCGAATCAAAAAAGGTAAACTTTTTTTCTTTTATGTGTTTCCCCATGTCAGCATATGAGTGAATAAATATATTATGTACGATGCATGTATGTGTGTGTATTTATGCTAAAATAAACAATTTATATTTGGTTAATATATATACAAAATATAATTTATATTTTTATAAATATATACACATACACACATTGAGTGAATATAATGTATATTCTATATCATTTCTATAAGAAAAAATGATAAAGCATACATTTGTAATGACGTACCATTTATTCATAAGTGTGTTTTCATTTTTTTTGGTCTTTATTTTTATGACACGAACATTTTTTAGATGCAAATCTTTTTTTTTTTTTTCTTTTTTTTTTTTTTTTTAAAATAAACTTTGTGTCAGTTGTAGTTTCTGGCTTGAATTTAAATGGCAGTTTGGGAGATCACAAATCCTTCTGCACAGTGTGACCTTTTGCATGATATACTCCATGGTTTCTAGTTAATGGTTGAGCTAGCTTTCTATATATTGAGTTCTCGTGCCAGATACCATTTATGTACAATAACTAACTTTATACAGAGCAGCTAGTTGAGAAGGTGGATGTACATCTCATTCAAGCAGAAAGAAACCGATTGTACAGGTGAGTGAAATATGCTTTTTGAATGGGAGGCCATTACCTAGAAAATTAGCCTAATAACATTATTTTACAAAATTGGTTCTCATAGAAACAATTTGTTTTCCTTTTGATGCTTTTGGTGAAAAATACATGGCTTGTTACAGCCTGTATTAAGTTAGTTTGTCAATGCTAACAGTTTAATAATGTTTAATTTATATTATGCATAGTTTGTCAGTTTGCTGCAGTGGTATTTATTTTGAAAGATGCATATGACTTCTAATTTATTTGGGAAAATTGATAAAGGTAAATTCCTTTAACTTATTTTTTGTTTATGTATTCATTTTAAATATATTTACCACAGGATTTTATTTATCAGGGTTAATTGGATTCAGTGGTCACAACATTAACCAAAAATAGCATGTAAATGACAATAATATTTCTCTTCTACTACAATGTGTTGCTTTAGCATTGTTACATGTTACTGTTTACCCCATCTGACTGTCTTCCTTGTTTTTATATGTTTCGTAGTGAATGGTACCAGATCATAAACTATAACCTAATTCATCAGTAAGTTGTTTTCAAACTTCCTTAATCATATTCTAGAGTCATAGAAAGCACAAGCATTTTCCAGAAGAATGGGGTACAAAGTATGAATCAGGCATTGACAAGGTGGTCACTAGTGTTGGATTGGTACTAAAAGTTTGACTTTATATTGATACCAGCTTTCGGACCTCAGTACTGGCATCAAAACGGTTGTGAAGCAAATAACAGAACTCCAAAACCAGTCTGTCTTACTCCAGCCCCACTGTTGCACCACACCATCATGCCACATTATGGACCATTTATCTCTTGGTAGCATAAGGTGTACAAACGTCAAAACAATTGGGGTTGTTTTTTGATTGTCCTCCTGTGAAGTCCCAATTGCGTTGATTTTTCCACATATACATTACTGAGTGTCGACAAAATGGGTGGGTGTAAAGGTTGAGGGATTGAGAGCACAAATGAAGTACATGTCTGAGACTGAAAATCCCAAAATGCTGGTACCATTCTATGGGTTATTCAATACTTTTCCAGTACTGGTGTACCAGGCGTCCCTAATGGTAACCCATCATGGGATACACTTTTGTATGTCTTTGGTATGTCAGAGGTAAAATGGAGTACTCGGGTAAAAAAAAATCATGCAGAAATAGAGCAACTTTGCAAACTCCACACAGACAAGAACAACTATGGCATTCAAACCTAGTCTTCTTGGTGTTAACCATTCAGTCTCTGTACAACCTTAAACCATAATCTGAATGAATTTAGTTAAACTTTTGTCCTTTTATCTATATGTGTTTATGATGGTCACTGTATAATACCAAAATAACCTATATGAATTAATTAAAAATGTTAAAATATGTCATTTTATCAATATATGTTTATGATGGTTACTATATAATACCAAAATAACCAGAATTTTTAAAATTAAATTCAGGGAGTATTTGTTGATAAGCACAGCTTAGAACAAAGATTACTCCTTTTTTGCTTTCATCATCTTGAAACAAAATAACAAACATTAATTAATGATGTGTACCACAAAAAACAAACTGGTTAGTGCTTGATTAAACAGGATCAATTTTCAGTATTAGGGTAAAAATTAAAGCCATTTGCTAGTGGTTTTAAGTACATTTAAATTTAAACCATTTTTAATGCAAGACGAAGAAACAAATGGCACTTTGGGGAGCTGGGTGTCATTACCAAAATCCTGGTGTCATTTTTCTTCTTCATCATGACTATAAATAAAGCACAAAGTCAAATATTAAAAGTATCTAGATGTAGCTTCAAGCAGCATTTCACAAGGTTTTAAATTGTATACTTAATGATGGTCAGTAGCAAATAACTTTTATTTGTGTCCATAGCACAAATATACTAGGAAGCACATTTTATTATATGAGTTACCTCTTACATATATATGTTCTGCTGTTAAAACTATGTTTCAGATGTTTTGAATATTATATCATACTGTATATTGGTATATTAGGGTTAAATTAAGATTAGTATTCAGGTACACTTTAAATCTCCATAGGCTATGTCTCTATAATCCAATGTTTGAATAGCTTTTGACCAGTTATCATTCTAATTTTTAAATATGCATATTTTAGTGCTTTTTCATTAAAGAAGGTTATATAACCTCTAGTAACACATTAAAAAGCAATTGTCCCATTGGGTTCTAACTGGTTTCAGCAACTTCAGCAGCAGTAACTACAACTAGATATTTCCTTTGCTTGTTGATTGGTTTATCAGAGAGCTGCAGAGGAATTATAGCCCACCTGTCCTTGGGAAATTTAATTTACATTGGTGATAAATATGAACCACTTATTTTAGGCCCTGCCATAATGCCTTTATGAGATTTAAGAAGTGGGGTGTTTCCTGAACACCATGAATCTTAGAGATTAACCAGCAACTTTACAATGCATGTACATAGAATACAAGATACTTTTTTTGCATTTGCCTAACCCCTCTTAATTGACAGCTTTGCAAGTGAGTGTAAAATACTCACTGTAGTCACCTGTTAAAAAGCAATTGAAAAACAATCCATTGACAATAATTTCATTATATGATGAAGTCTTTGGTCCTTCAGTGGATTGAAATAAAGTTGGATTCCTCATGCTAGCCACCATTTACGTACATCTTGTGCATAGCACGTAGGTGAGAAGGTGGGTGCAAACCTCATTCAAGATGAAAGAAACATTGTATACAGTAATATGAAGTAAACATTGTATCATAATTTAATAAATAATCAAGTCAAGGCATATGCATAGGCACAAAATTGAACATCTGTGGTTCTAAGATGAATGCAAAAGGTACGAAGGAAATGTTCTATAAAAGGTGACCGCATATTTCTGAAGAAATTTAGATGGTACAAATGAATAAGTATAGTAAAGTACAAACTGATAAACAAGTTAAAATAATTATTTAAAAATGGTATAATGGTAGCCTATCTAGTCTGTTGTATTTATTCCCTTCTTCCATCCTCCATCCCTTTTTCATCTTTTTCATTAGAATGGGGAGTACACATTCACTAACAGTAGTGCACCCCTGAGGTGAAATTCTAAAGCTACCCAGGAACTTAGGAAGACAGTAGAAGCATATTTTTTTTAATGCACCTCTATTTTCCAACTTATTGTGGGTGTGCTGACGTACTATGGTTGCCATCTTGTGGTGAGTCGGCTTTCACCAAAGCAGCCATCCACCACCAAATTTGTTTTGTATTGCTTTCTGAAACACTGCTGAATTGGCAGGGATGTAAGCATTGTGGGCTCTCTCAGGCCAATATGCCATGATATCTATAAAATGTCCTTGGTCATTGCAAATCATCCTGTGTGTTCAAAACTGAAAACCTTTATAGCCAGTGTAAGTAGGCACCAACAGGCTAGTACTATGAATTGATAAAATATACAACCCTGGGATTTAGCTTAAATAATGGCCAAGGCTAGGTTTCTCTTGGGTGCTCAAAGATGCAGGCATAGAATTCCACTGATGTTCTTCTCAGTGGGATTTCTTTATTGTAGCTGTATTGCCTCTGTTCTCAGTGAGTTTTCTTTCTAAACTACTAACTTCAAATTCTTGTCTTTGTATTTCTTTCTGCTTCTCTGTGTAATAAATTACAATATAGAAAACTTCTCTGTCAAAGTTGCAGATGCAACTTTAGAATGTGGCTTCTTGAAAATTTTACTTCTAGTATCACCAACTCTTAATTTGTAAATTAACAGCCAAAATTATTTAAATGACCTCAATCAGTCCTCATTGTATTCAGGATTCTCATGGAAGAATTTGATGATGACGGTCATGGGGACTTCTGGCCTGTAATCCATCAATGTAGGGACATCACTGTGATTTGATTACGTGGTGGTGGCACATCTCATCACAAAAAAACAGAAAAAGAACAGAAGAGAAAGTAGGGATTAGTATGGATTTTAGAGCCACCATGAATAATAATGATAATTAATTGAATATACAAAGCATCAGGATTAAACTAAAATGAAGCTATGAGAAAGCCATGTTAAAATAATATGTTTTCAGCAGTTTTTTAAAGTGCTCCACTGTATTAGCCTGGCGAATTCCTATTGATAAGCTATTCCAGATTTTAGGTGCATAACAGCAGAAGGCTACCTCACCACTTCTTTTAAATTTAGCTGGAATTCTAAGTAGACACTCATTTGAAGATCTAAGGTTACGATTTGGAGTGTAAGGTGTAAGACATTCCAAAATATAAGATGGAGCGAGATTATTTAAGGCTTTGTAAACCATAAGCAGTATTTTAAAGTCAATTCTAAATGACACAGGTTACCAATGTAGTGACATCAAAACTGGAGAAATGTGCTCGGTCTTTCTTTTCCTAGTTAGGATTTTAGCAGCTGCATTCTGCACAAGTTGCAATCGATTGATGTCTTTTTTGGGCAGTCCTGAGAAGAGTGCAGTGTGAACTAATTTCTCAGCATCTTGCAATGTTGTAAGAGATGTAAATTTTGCTGTATTTCTTAAGTGAAAAATGCTGTCCTAGTAATCTGATTAATATGTGATTTAAAATTCAGGTCAGAGTCAATAATTACCCCTAAATTCTTTACCTCCGTCTTGACTTTTAATCCTAATGGATCAAGTTTATTTCTAATAACTTCATTATATCCATTTTTGCCAATCACTAAAATTTGTTTTCTCCTTATTTAGTTTGAGAAAATTACTACTCACCCATTCAGAAACACAATCAAGACATTGTATCAGTGAATCAAGAGAGTCGGGTCGTCAGGTGCTATTGATAAGTACAGTTTTGTGTCATCAGCATAGCTGTTGTAGCTCATGTTTTACCCTGAGATAATCTGACCTAACAGAAGCATGTAAATCGAAAAGAGCAGCGGACCCAGGATAGAGCTTTTTGGAACACCATATAGAATATCATGTGTCTTTGAAGTTTAATTACCACAACTAACAAAGAATTTTCTACCTGCCTGGTGGGATTCAAGCCAATTTAAGACACTGCCATAGAGACCCACCCATTGACTAAGGCGATATATTGTGATCAATGGTATCAAATGCGGCACTCAGATCTAAGAGGATGAGAACAGATACACAACCTCTGTCTGCATTTACCTGCAAGTCATTTACCAGTTTAACGAGTGCAGTTTCTGTACTGTGATTTGTTCTGAAACCCAACTGAAACTTATCAAGAATAGCATATTTATTGAGGTGAATCATTAAGCTGCATAATGACTGCCTCCTCTAGAATTTTACTTAAAGGCAGGTTAGAAATAGGTCTAAAATTTTCAAAAGCAGAGGAGTCCTGATTATTTTTCTTGAGCAGGGGTTTAACTACAGCAGTCTTAAGACAGCCTGGGAAGACCCCCATAGCTAATGATTAGTTTACTATGTCAAGAATACTATCAATTAGCATGCCCGATACTACTTTGAAAAAACTGCTTGGTATTGGATCAAGGGCGCAGGTAGAGGGTCTCAGTTGAGAAGTTACTTTATATAAATCAGGTAAATCTATCCTGGTGAAGGAATTTCATTTGTGTATAATGGAGTACCGGGGTTTAAGAGGATCAGTATTGGGGAGATGTACTGTATTATTTCTAATATTAATTTTTTGATTAAAAAATACAGCAAAAGCCTCACAAGTTTCACTAGAAGTATTTTGGAGACATTTCATTGAGTGACCTGGAGAATAAGACTCTGGGATTACTAGCATTGTTATTTATAATTCTAGAGAAATAACACCGCCTCTCAAGACGGACAATGTTGTTGTATTCTGTTATTTTAACCTTCAATATCTCATAGTGGATAATCAATTTAGTTTTCCTCCATTTACACTCAGCTCTCCGGCATGTTCTCTTTAGAACAGACACTCTTTGGGTCTTCCATGGTATACTGTAATAGTACTAGAAGATATTTTAACTGTCTTTTCAGGAGCGACTATGTCAGCAGCAGCTCTCATCTTAGTATTAAAAGTTTCCACACTACTATTTACATTATTCTCACTATTGTAGTAAGCACTACAAACGGACTGGTTGCTTAGAATGTTTGCAAATTTTGAAGCTGCTGATGAATCAAAGAAGTGTTTTTTGACTATATGCTTCTCGTGAATATTTTCTATCATTATTTCTATATTAAATAGTAAGAGAAAATGGTCTGATAGACCAATATCAATGATCTGTTTCACATCAACTTTTAGTCCTTTAGTAATTACTAAGTCTAACATATGACCTGCGTTGTGTGTAGGCTGACTAATGTGCTGGCTCAAATCAAAGGAGTCCAGGAGGTTCATAAATTCTTTTACTTTCGGTCACACTGTGTTGATATGAAAGTTAAAATCACCGACTATTAGGAATGTGTTACAGTTTGTAATTACATTTGACACCAAGTCTGAGAATTCCTCAAAGAAAGACGCATTGTATTTAGGACGTCTATACACAGACAATACTAAACAATGAGAAACTCCATGAGTAACAATGGCAAGATACTCAGTGTCATCAGTAGTCACTTCAAATGAAAATGTTGCTTTTTAAGGTTACTGGGTGACGTCCTGAAACATGGGTTTACTTCTCTTTCCTTTCACTGACATCTTTTGTCTGCTGTACTTTGCAGAAAGGCAGTTAGTGTTGAAGTATACTACCAGTCATTGAATCATGTGGTGCTATAAGGGACATTTCTTTGGCTATGGTATCCCAGGTAGTGCTGTTGATCAAATCCTTTATAAGGTAAACCCTAGCTGCCTCTGGAATTCAGGAAGTATCATGCTAGTGATCTCTTGAAAATTGCATGCAGGTCTCCTACCTTCAGCCTTGAGTATCTTTGCAGGAAACATAGTTTATTAAAATCCTCTTTAGTTATAACAGATAGTGATTGCTGTATGGAGGACAAAATTTACATGACAATAAATTAGAATTGTACTTGAACCTGATTCTGAGGGAGCTGCTAAAAGAATGTCTATGAAGTGTGTCTATATAAGAGTGTATATGTAGTGGGTAGTAGGAGATCATTAGTGGCTTTTGAGTCAAAGGTCTTGTTTAAGCATTAGTTAAAATTTTCACACTGTGTTTAATACCCTGTTGAAGGTAATGAGTGTTAGCATAGAAGGGGCGGATGAGGGGAATAGGGGTTCTATTCCTAGTGTTTTTCATTGGATGAATATTGTGAAGTGTGTACCTGGCTTTGCTGAGTATTCTATCTGTCAGTGAAAAAAACTCCATTCCAACTCCATTATGGAAGTCTGTTTCGTTCATAGAGATATATTGAAATCTATGGAGCTTTGGAGAAGGAAACAAATATATCATTACTTTACAACTTTTTACAGATCTTTTGCATTGTGTTGACATCTACCATGTTAAGTTTGACAGTAATGGTTAACTCTTTTAATGACACCAAACTATTGTGATGTTTTTTCCAGCTTTTCCTTATTTCCTTTATTATTCTTTTCTGTATATGTTTTATTATTTTTTATTATACTTTATTATATTTAAAAAATCAACATTTTGTCTGTTTCAAATTAACGTGTTCTCTTAATTTGAGTTGTGCATTATTGCATTACACATAATATGATAAATATTTGTAATAATAATTTACTGTTTTTTATAAATACAAATACATAATAAAATAACATTTATGTAATAAAAAAAGAATAATCAGGGGAACCATGTGTAAATAATTGAGCTGAGAATTCAGTTTACAGGATTATCAGCTTTATGTAAAAAATAGCAGAATACCCGCGCTTCGCAGCGGAGAAGTAGTGTGTTAAAGAAGGTATGAAAAAGAAAAGGAAAAATTTTTAAAAATAACGTAACATGATTG
>JANRMT010062856.1:91745039-91805758 GCA_026402145.1 Polypterus bichir lapradei
GTTTTCTACATAGTGCGTTGACAGTCAGTTCACGTGATTACGTGGGCGGCGTGATGATGTCACACGAAACTCCGCCCCCACGGCGGTCAAGCTCAACTCCATTACAGTAAATGGAGAAAAATGCCTTCCAGTTATGACCATTACGCGTAGAATTTCAAAATGAAACCTGCCCAACTTTTGTAAGGAAGCTGTAAGGAATGAGCCTGCCAAATTTCAGCCTTCTACCTACACGGGAAGTTGGAGAATTAGTGATGAGTCAGTCAGTCAGTCAGTCAGTCAGTCAGTCAGTCAGTCAGTCAGTCAGTGAGTGAGTGAGTCAGTGAGGGCTTTGCCTTTTATTAGTATAGATTAAAGTTTAACATCACTTTCAAATAGTTTACAAATTGGCAAATGATAAACATGACATGTAAAAGTGATACTCCTCCATTGTATGCACTTCAGGCTTAATTCATTTAGATGGTACAAATGAATACATTTTTATCCATTTAAAAAAAAAAAACTTTTCACGTAGCCACTAAAATAATTAAGAAGGATATATTTAAAAAATAAGTTGTCACATAATGGCACAAATATAGATGAAGTATGCATTTAATAAGTATAAAGAATCCACTTGTTTTTATGTTCAAGCAGTGACGTGATGAGAAGATGACTGGTGAGGCACTGACTCCTTCAGAGTCAGATTTACAAATTATATGAACCCAAAAGAGTAGCTTATTCACTATTCAGTTGGCAACATGCACATTAACTAAAGGTTATGTTAAATATCTCATCAGCATTCTTTACACACACATAGGTAAGGTACATATTTGGCTAATGTGGAATGGAAGTTAAAATCTATTGCTAGCTTCTGTATGAAAATCTGCATGCTCTCTGTGTGGCTAGGTATTATTATTAACAGAAGCGTGCTTGCATAGAGTACGGCTGCAGGTGTGGAGTGCAGTTCTTGGCTCTTCCCGGCTGCTTCAGCAGTGCCTAGATTACCATCCAATTAAGATGCCAAACGTATGACAAGTTTTCTGATAAGCTTCATTAAAAATATAAGACTAGAATTTCTGCTTTCCGTTGTAATCAACAAATTGTGTAAAGAATGTTCTGTGACCTTGGATGAAACTGAGCTTATATTATGTAACTGCTTTCTTTCAAGATTTCTGTTATAAAATGCAGCTGACCACGACCCCCGCCGGGTGGGGCTTTGCACTGGGGGGTCTGTAAGGCAAAGCCGCTCTTCTCACCAAGAAGTCAGAAATAAAAGAATTCTGTTTGTTTGAGTTGGTGTCTGCCTGCTATTGTTCTGAACCTTCGTCCACACTAAGAAGGAACGTTACATTTATAGCGGCGAGAGAGGGCATTTGCTCTGCACCCTCCATGTGTTTTAAATTTGCTGTTGCAATTCCACAATTCATACTCATTTAATACAAGTGAAAGTATTGAGTGATGTACAAAAAAAAATCAGATTTCAATTTTGACCTTAATTGAAATATTTAGGGTTTTTTTAAGCTTTTTATTCTGATGCTTTAATCAATTTTAATAGTGACTGTTCAACAAAAAGATAACAAGAAAAGTAAAAGAATATTTTATTTAAAGTCAAAATTTAGTTTTTAAAATAATGGATTATTTTTTTCTTACTCTGATCCCATTTTTTCATAAAATTGAAAACCGTTTATGGTCTTACCTTTATTTGTAATGAAGTCCATGCGCCTATCCTTCTCCACGAAAATCTCTGTCACTTTCTTGTAAAAGTCCCTCCTTACTTTCCTTTAGAATCTTTAATCTTCCATTTTGGCAGTCAGTCAGAACAGAAAATAAAAATAAATGGACTGCTGCAGTGCACTTGACTTTATGATATCACTAACTTATTGGCGCCAAGAGCATCTGCATAGAAGAACAGCAGCAACAAGCACCTGTTGGGCTCATATCTGCCCCTTTCGGTGTGGCACAGTACTGTCTGCCTCACCTTGTGCCTTTTCACTGCGGTTTTATGTCCGATCAGCAAGACTAAATATGTCACACACATTCATCTATGCTAATAAAAGGCAAAGCCCTGACTGACTGACTCACTCACTCACTCATCACTAATTCTCCAACTTCCCGTGTAGGTAGAAGGCTGAAATTTGGCAGGCTCATTCCTTATAGCTTACTTACAAAAGTTAAGCAGGTTTCATTTCGAAATTCTACGCGTAACGGTCATAACTGAAACCTACTTACATACATATGTGCGGCCATAGCCTGCAGCTCGATCGCAGTGTGAGGCGGAGTTGCGTCCCCCATCATCACGCCTCCCATGTAGTTGAGTGCCTGCCCATAAAAGGCTGTCCTTCAGCAGCAATCCAATAGACACGCTGCCGCTAAATATTCGCGGGTGAAGGACTGTGCTTATGCAAATGAAGATGAGATGGTCAGGGATAGACTAGTGTCTTTTAAGTGCCGGGTCTTAGCTAACATTAAATAAAGCCGTGGACATCGCAAGATCTCACGAGATAGCACAAGCACAGCTGAGAACCTTAGATGCATGTACTCTGAGCGGCTCACGTGAACTGACTGTCAACGCAGTACGCAGAGAACAAGCAAGAGCTCCAAAGAGCGCTGAACAAAAAACACATTACACAATTGAGAAGGCAGGAAAAGAATATGAAGCGAGTGACGCATACAAGCATATTCATAAGTGCAGCTACTGCGGAAACAAAGCACAGTGTAAACCTTAAATTTAAATTAAGTTCATAGACACGCTGCCACTGGCGTTTGTCATGCCTACGACGAATACGATATTCGCAAGATACAAGTTTAATGAGAAGACGCAGGGTATAAACGAGACTTTTGATCACTTTGTAACGGAGTTAAAATTGCTGATGAAGGACTGTGCTTATGCAGACGAATAGGAAAGGAAGGTGTAAAGCTTAAGTTTAAATTAAGTTCACAGACACGCTGCCGCTGGCGTTTGTCATGCCTAAGACAAATACGATATTCGCAAGATACAAGTTTAATGAGAAGACGCAGGGTATAAACGAAACTTTTGATCACTTTGTTACGGAGTTAAAATTGCTGGTGAAGGACTGTGCTTGTGCAAATGAAGATGAGATGGTCAGGGATATAATAATGTTTGGCACAAACTCAGCAAAAGTGCGAGAGAAACTTTTAAGCGCCGGGTCTGAGCTAACATTAAATAAAGCCGTGGACATCGCAAGATGGCACGAGATAGCACAAGCACAGCTGAGAACCTTCGATGCATGTACTCCAAGCGGCTCACGTGAACTGACTGTGAACGCAGTACGCAGACAACAGGCAAGAGCTCCAAAGAGCGCTGAACAAAAAATGCATTACACAATTGAGACAGCAGCAATAGAATATGAAGCGACTGACGCATACACACATATCATAAGTTCACCTACTGCGGAGACAAACCACACGGTGGAAAATGTCAATGTCCAGCTAAAGAAAGACAGTGTAAAAAATGTGGTAAATTGAACCACTTCGCTAAAGTTTTCAGGACTGTAAAAGGTAAACCCGTGCATGCAGTGTGTGATGTTTGAGATAAAGAGGAAGATGAGCTGTTTATTGATGCAGTAAGAAAGGAACAACCCTCTGAAGCTGAACAAGCCTTTGTAGACATATCAATAGGAAAGCAAGGTGTAAAGCTTAAGTTTAAATTACGTTCATAGACACACTGCTGCTAAATATTCGCAGGCAAATCCACAACTTAATACTGGGAATGCCTGTTAAACATCTTAGATTCACGATCATTTGGGTAGTGATCACTTCGATGAATGAAACCTGTTATCTTTACAACGGTTGACAACGAAGATGAGATGGTCAGGGATAGACTAGACAAACACGGAATGTAACTTGAACACAACACATCCTCCAAATACGAACCTGATTGAAACAAATAATGATAATCAAATCCTTGATGACAGCAACACTCATAACAGTCACAAAACAATTACATTGACAATCATGTTACATTATTTTTAAAATTTTTCCTTTTCTTTTTCATAACTTCTTTAACACACTACTTCTCCGCTGCGAAGCGTGGGTATTTTGCTAGTTAAAGATATTAGCCAGAGTGTGGAAAGTCAGGTGTATAATAAATGTGCAAACATTATATTGGTGACATACAGAGAGACAGCAACAGGCATGCGCCAATTGCATGCATCAACCCTGTGTATGTGGGATAGGGCAGTCCGAAGTGAGGCTCGGCTAGTTGCTGCCGCATCTCACGTTTCTTCCCTGTATTTGAACAGGAAATGCACCAATTCAGTGATTTTAACTATAAAAATTATCACAATTATTGGAATCCTACACAAAACAAATTTATAGCACAGAACAGTGGACCAATTTATTTTATATTATTATTAGTTTTTTTTTTTTACTTTTCATGATGACAACCTCCCCTAACCGGATGTCCCTGTGTTCGAGCAAGGGTGTCAGACTCAAGGCTTGTGGGCTGAATGTGGTCTATGAACCTTTTTAATACAGTCCGTGTGATCTGTTCAAAACATGTGACATAAGACCAGCGATGATGGGTTGGTTTTCTCAAAGGACCCCTTTAATGTTAGTTTCATATCTCTATTGTATCCGTATGCAATTTAGCTGGATTACATTTACACCTACCATTAAAATGCATCTTTAGTGTTGTATCCCATTTATTTCCTCAACACATCGCATCTATTAAACTGTAGTTAGAATTGAAACTGCTTTTATTGACTCAGCAGAAAAAAAGTGAAAATAAGATGACACAGCGCATGGACATAAAGAACGTTAGTGTTTTACCACAATGAGAAAAATGTTACAGTCAAGATAGACAAATTAAAAGCTCCACTCTGCTCACTTTTTAAAGTAACATGGGCATCAGAGCTGGTCACTCGTGTACTGTCTGATTTTTTAAAAAAATAGATTTTAGGCTTACAGACTCACACGCTGTTTTGTTGATACCAGATGTATTCACAATACTAGTTATTTCTGTCTGTGAAAATTTTGGCACAGCCATTGGTGATTCAGGATTACAGAGTTATTGTTCAGCTAGTGGACTTGGCTGTTTGCTCTACCATACCCTATTGTTTAGAAAAATTCTTAACTCATTTCATAGAAAGTGTAACATGAAACATCATTATACATTGGAAAATGGAAAACGCAACATGAAGAAAAAAAGTCAACAGTGCATAGAGAAAAAAAGGAATGTTCTTCATGTTGAAGTTTCCCAAAATGCACTAGTCTAATATAGTGCTTTGTATCTTATTTTATACATCTGTCATTCCCTGTATAAAGAAGTACTTTTTAATTTTAATAAAATTTTTACCTTCTGACAAATTCCATCGGTGCCCCATTGTTCTTATTCAACAATTCAAAGTAACACTGCATATCTGTTGTGTCCTTTTGTTTCGAACACTTAATTCATGCCATCAATTGAACTTCATTTGCATAAACCAAAAACATTCAGCTCCTTCATTTGTTTTTATAGCTCATACAATTAAAGTTTGTTTGCAACCTATCTAATAGTCTCTGACTTTTGCCAAGGCCAACCTGTAATGATTTTGTTAATTCCAAAGTTTCCACAGATCCCTTAATATCATTAAACCTGTCCATGATATTTGTTGCTTAGTTTTGCCTTCATTATTTCTCTGGCCAGTACATGTTAAGCTAACTGGCCTTTACCTAATGGGATGATTTTGCTGTGTTTCAGTCATTAGAAATTTCACCAGAATGTATTAATTTAGTACAAATGTGCTTTTTATGTGTGTGTGTGTGTGTGTGTGTGTGTGTGTGTGTGTGTGGTTGGTTATATGTATATATTTATATACACACAGACATATACATACACACACATATTATTAGCTTCCTTGAGTACTCTTGAGTAATTGTTATCTGGTCCATCGATTTTTATTTGATTTTGGCCTTATTAACTATAGTAGTCCTTCATGTCTGTAATCTCTAATTCATTTAGTATTTCATTAATATTCCCAGTAGTTAACAAGAAAATTCCTAAATTATTGAGGGGGTAGTGTCTACAGAAAAATAATATAAACTAAGAGCATTTGGTATTTACTTTTTGTTTATATTTCCCTGATAATCTTATGAATAAGCTTCACTTCTTCCTTCACTGCTCTGTTATTGCTGGAATTGTTAAAAGGACCAGTTAGGATTGACTTTTGCATTTCTATCTACATACTCCTCTTTGACTGTCTTTTTGGATTTGTCATTTCTCTTTTCAGAATTTCTCTCTTGCAGTCTTCAGTAACCCCTGGGTACTGTTGTTGTTACCTAAGTAGCATCTATTATAAACCTCCGTTTTCTTTCATGATTTTCTTTCTCAATTCCTTACTCATCCACTGAGGATTTTTTTTTAATTTGCTGTTGCATGTAAGTTTTTGAATGAAGTTGTCCTCCATTTTGTGAGCTGTCCCCACTGCCCTATTCTAATTCCCATACTAAATTTAAGCAGTTTTGTTTCTTTAACACTTGGCTCCATGTGCTCAAAATTTGGTGCAGTGGTAGCGCTGCTGCCTCACAGTTAGGAGACACAGGTTCGCTTCCCAGGTCCTCCCTGCGTGGAGTTTGCATGTTCCCCCCATGTCTGCAAGGGTTTCCTCCAGGTGCTCCGGCGTCCTCCCACAGTCCAAAGACAAGCGAGTTAGGTGCATTGGCAATCCTAAATTGTCTGTAGTGTGTGCTTGGTGTATGTGCCCTGCGGTGGGCTGGCGCCCTGCCCGGGGTTTGTTTCCTGCCTTGTGCCCTGTGTTGGCTGGGATTGACCCCAGCAGACCCCTGTGACCCTGTAGTTAGGATATAGTGGGTTGCCTTTTTTCAGTGTATTGTGCCTACGTGACCACACGGTAATACCTGAAATATTCCAAAGCAATGTTTGCACTGTTTTGTGCGAGATTGGAGGAAGCAAAAAGATGAAAAAATAACCTTAAATGTCACATTTTTGAATGGGCGTATAAGATGGGGTCTGATTTTATGATCTATTTTGCGGGTTTCAAGACCCGACTTATACGCCAGTATATACGGTATCAATAAATCCTACAGGAGTCTTAAATGACCTCAATGCCATTTTTATTCTATCTTGATTATTAGACAATATTATTTTTTTTGTATCAGTATACTGCTGTTGGATTATGTGAATTTCCCCTTGGGATTAATAAAGTATCTATCTGTCTGTCTGTCTGTCTTAAATCCAGATAGCCTTTTTAAATCAGTGCTTTTAATTACTGAATTAAAAATGAAAATACATTTAAAAATAATTTTTAAAATCCTGTTTAATTTTAGCAGCAAAGCTGCATTTTCTTTTCTGTGTGTATTTTGCTTATAATACTTTATAGTACAGTACTGAACAGCGCTTAAACACATGAATGCCCTGTGACAGTGTTTGTAATCAGTTTGAAAAAATAGGAAAAATCAAAGATGCCTGATTACATAAAAAGCTTTAGGAACATTTTAAAGCTTGACTTGAGTTTGAAATGTTTTCCTCCTATCTCCAGGTTAAAAACCCCCGATTACATTATGCTTGTTATGCATTTCTTATTGGATATGGCTCTCTTAAATGGTTTATAAGGATTGATATGCACATCTGATCTTTTTTTATTTTCAGCAGTATTTATTTCTATATATAATGTTGGGTAGTTAATTCATTTTTTAATGATGTTTTCAGCAGACGTTTTTCTGGAATCAATTTTCAGCTTAACTTGTTTCCATTAGCTTTGGGGTTTTGAGATATACTCAAACTTTTGTGCTTAAATTCAGCACCAAAAATGTACTTTTTGTAGTTTAGAATATTTGTCATTGGTCAGAAAAACAAACAGCCGCATATGTTTCTTCATTGTTGTTATACTCTGCTTGTTTTGCATAGAAATATATAATTTAATAATATATGGAAGATATTAACAAACTGATCTTTTTGTGCATTTTATTTTGATAGTGGAGAAGTCTGAATCTCCGACTGAGCACACTTGTCCTTTATGTGGAGGATGGTTTGATACAAAGACTGGACTGTCAAATCATGTTCGAGGGCATTTAAAAAGAATTGGTAAAACAAAACACAGCACTAGTAAATCACCTGTATGCATTCTTAATGAGATGTTGCAAAATGAGGAGGACTATAAGCACATACTTAAGGTACTGAGCAAAAAGCGTTTCCTATCTAGACCATTTGTTTCACAAAAATTTGCAACAAGTGATGGCTTATTTTTATCACCCACTGGAATTCCAATTAAAGTTCAACACACCAGCCAAGAATCCAAACTTTGGGAATCATCTACACCACATCCAGATGAGGAATTTTCAGATAATCAGTTCAGTGACTCTAAGATTGAAAATGAAAGTCCTCAGTCAGCTTCACTGCTTGAACTTCTCAGGAAGAAGAAAGTGGGAGAGGAAACTGATACAAATAAGAATCGCTGTCAAACAGCAAGAAAAAGATTGGCTGCTTCTCCCCACAAAGAAAACAGTGCATTGAATCCACAAGTCAAAACTGCAGAGTTGTACTGGCAAACAGGTAAGAACTGTGATATTTATAGGCAGTGTATTGTTCTAATTTTTATACTGCTATTGTAGTACAGCTTAAACTTTTTGTTTTGATTTTTATTTTTTTATTCTGAATGCAGAATCCTCATTATTTTTCTTTGCCAAATGCCTAAATTATAAATTGTTGCTGACATCTGTAATGTCTGTATTAATTCATTATTCTGTTTATTCAGATTGTATTATCCATTGTATAAAGTAAATTTCCAGTATTTATCAGTGATACATGTCAGTAACTTTGAAATCTAAAACTTCCTATGTGCAAGTAATACCCATTTTATAGTAACTTGGTAATGATGTCTCCATTTGAAGCCTAATATGGTTAAAATGACATGCTTTTGTTTAGTAAGAAAGACAAGAGAAGTACAAATAATTAATTTGCATTTTTATGTGCACATCAGAAGTAATGAACACATACAAGCACTAAATAAAGTGTTTTATTTCACAACGTTTTGTATATTTTAACACCTCTGGAGCCTACATTTTTTGTCTTATTTCTTTCTTGAATTGTAAAACGTAACAAACACAAAAGATTTGATTAGATTTATTTTTCTTGTCTAGCTCTAATGTCATACCTCTAATAGTTTTGCAGAAAATGTTATTGAGGAAACAATCAATAGATAATGACTAATAGCAGTAAATTAGATGTTTCATTAAATAATGTTATGCAAAGGCCCCCAGTATTTTACTTCCTGTAAACTTACAGTGCATCACAGGTAAATTAATGAAACCAATTATTTAGGAAAAGATTAAGCAGCATGCCTAGAACAGGTGTATTAGCAAATAACTCCATATGGGTTCAAATAGGAAAGGTTGTGTTCCACTAGTATGTCGGAATACTATGAAGAAATAACAAAAGAATATAATTTGAGTGGTGTATTGATATTATTTTTCTTGATTTTCAGAAAACTTTTTAATATTTACCACATGAAAGGTTAGTGATAAAGCTAAATCAAGTGGTATTTCAGGGTGCTGTGTGTAGGTGGGTGCAAAATTGTTTCCGACTGAGAAAACAAAGGGTTATGTTGAGAGGAAACCTTTCAGAGTTGGATGATGTTAAAAGTGGTGTGCCTCTGGGGTCACTGCTTGGGGATGCTGCTGACTTTAATATACACAAACAATCTGGACAAGAATATAATCAGTATGCTTGTTAAGTTTGCAGATGACACCACACCAAACTAGGTGGAAGACCATACAATGTAGAATCAGTTAATTGCTATAAAAGGACCTGGACAGCATGTAGAATTGGGCAGATATGTAGCAAAGGAAATATAATTTAAGTTCATGGAAGGTATTACATGTAGGAAGATAAAATGTTAGATTTGACTGAAAAATGGGAGGTCTGACACTTGAAAGTAAACCTTATGTGAAGAACCTAGAAGTCACACTGGACTCCTCACTATCTATATCAGGACAGTATACAGAATTAATCAAGAAGGCTAATAGGATGTTTGGCTATATATTACATTGTTTGGAGTGAAAGCCAAGGGAGTTAGAAGTTATATAATCCATTGGTGAAGCCTGTGTAAAAATGACTATGAGGAGACATTGAAGGAGTTTAACCATTTCAGTTTAAGCAAATGGTAATTAAGAGGTGACTTGATTGAAGTGTTTAAAATTATGCAAGGAATTAGTACAGTGGATTCCAGCTGTTACTTTCAAATAAATTCTTCAAGAATATGGGGGCATTGTTGGAAAGTGTTAATGGGAGATTTTCTACAAATTTTTCTTTATGCAGAGAACTAAAGGCACATGGAATAATTGACTAAGCAGTGTAATTGAGAGTAGTACTTTAAGGCCCTTCAAATCTCAACTTGATATTGATTTATTATTTTGGATAATCTTGGTAAATAGGATGGAGTTGTTTGACTGAATGGCCAGTTCTCATCACAATTGTTCTAATTGTGTGGGCGTGAAGTGTACTTTAACAATTACTGTAGATAAATATAAAATCCCTGTAAGAATATAATTTTAAGCATTTCTTTGAGTTTATGAAGCTTCATCCTGAAAAGTAAGTGATACCAGCTATGATAGTTTAGTATTCTCTACTTCAAGGAATGAAAGCATTATAGAAGATGGCTGCTAACATTATTAAAATACATTGTGTACTAATGAAATTTTGGTTGCCCTTGTGTAACATATGACATTAGTCTAGATATGGCCACCCTGAAGGTCAAAACACAACCAAAAATAAAGAAAATGCAAACATAAAATGATAATATAAACCAACAGCGAAAGTGAAAGCTTAAACTAAAATGATGAAAACACAAACAACAAATAAGTATCAAGATATAGGAAAATACCAGTAAAGGATTTCATTGAGGTTGAGAAGTCATCTCAGGACATTTTTCGAAGTTGTAGTTTGAAGTTTGAGCAGAAGCTCTCCTTGTTCAAAGTCAGACATTCTGACACATATTTAATGTCAGTTGAAGTTCTGAGAAAAACCTCTGACCATCTGAATTATGCCTCAGAACTAATGTGCTGACCCACTGCATCCAGGCTTAACAAGACTTACTGTTCTTAAAAGGAGAATTTGAAGAAGGCTGATACTGCAATCTGTATGTGTCCTTTTTATAACTGTAAGTCAAATAAAAATATTAAAGTTGTTCAGGGATTTGTCATTCAGTGCCTTAAAGAGTATTGCATAAGTAGTCCATTTAGGGTAGAAAGAGATCATTGCTCTTATCTGACAGGGCAACTTCACTTGACAGGTGGCCAGGAGTCAAACAACATTTACCTATAGTGAAATTAACAACAAACTTTTTAAAAATTGTATTTTGTAGTAAACTCAAATTTTCAGTTTGTTCAATTTGTCTGCTAGACCTATGAAAAAGTATTACCTTTATTTTTAATGTTTCCTACTGCTAAAAATTTTAAACAGTGCCCATTTGAGCAATCCTATCAAATCCCATTTATATTTCATAATTGTGTTTATTCTACTTAGAGATGTGATTACATATAAGTAAAAACACCAGCAATTGTGGCCTTTCCTTGCACCCTAATGTGCAGCTACTCTTGCTTTTGCTGTTTTTATTCAGTCAGTCATCCGGTTGTTTATCCATGATTAAAGAGGTAGTGCTTTGTTATTCAAAGTCAAGTTTAAATGGTCACTCTATGGAAAAGGCAGAAACAGAAACTAAAATATGGTTGCAGCATATCTACTGTTCCTGCTATTATAGCGCAACTGTCCTGTTTTTAAAACATGGCAAGGGCTCTGCCTATGTGCAGTTTGCACATTCTCCATGTGTGTATTTTGGTTTTTCTTCAGGTGCACTGGGGCATGCATTGTCAACCAAAACCTTTCCTTCTATAAATGAATGTGTGTGTGTGTGTGAATGTCCTCTGTAATGAGCTACCAACCAGTACTGCTGGTCTAAACATGGGCATCCTGTGGCCATCAATGGATAAGCTGATTTAAAAATGAGTAGATGGGTGGACAGTGAGAAGTTAAGCAAAATGACACCTTTTATTGGTTAACTAAAAAGATTACAATATGCAAACTTTAGCGGCAACTCAGAGAAATTCACATTAAGAATTTTTTTGTTAGTTATGTACTTCATCATACTGTATTTCATTGTTCTCAAAATTAGCATAATGATATAATATGTTGTATATACCCGTGTTACTTACTTCATCTTACCAAAATGTTTAAGCATCAGCATTATTAAGTTTGTTTTTCTAAATATAAAACATGTGCACGTTAATTTGGTTGTTATCAGTTGCAAATCAGTGATGTATGTGTGTGCCCAGTGATAGACTGGCTGTCTGTTAAGGTTTGGCTGTTTTTCTTTTGAATTTGTAAGGATAGGCATTGTCCTTTACAAAGGCAACCTGATATTAGAACCATTTTGACAAGAACAGACCATCTAGCCCCATAAAGCTTAAATCAATGTGATTAATCCAATTTCTACAATATAACATAGTCAGGTAAAGTTTATCATTTATAGAATCAAGGAAGGCTATAAATTATATTTTGACTTAAAAGTACATTACTTTATAACTATTCTGTTTATTAGATAATATTGTATTTGATTGTGCTTGAAATTATTCAGAATCATATTTTGTATAAAAATTTCCAAAATTGTGCATCCACTGAAAGATACATAATAAAATAATGCACTATATAAAATTTGACCGACTTTCCAACTAATAATTACATAAAAAACAGATGTTAATAATATCCACCCTCCACCTGAGTTAATTGTTTTTCAAGTTAAATAAAAATAGTTTACCATGAAATGGACTGAGATTAATTGGCATCCCATCCAGTGCATCTTCCAGCCTAATATCTGATGCTTCTAGGATCAGCTTTGAGTCATTGAGCATTGTATTGAGTAAAGTGAGAACAGAAATACCTGGGTTTTGAATAAGTAATGCTAATTCAACATTATTTTTTCATCGTTTGTTTTACATTTTTACAAATTTTTAAAATTAGAACTGCATTTAGAAAGTAAGTCAGTAGTATGGTTTGAAACAGACACTCTGCAATATCACAAAGTCAATAGAGGAACATTATTTAGAGATGTGTTTGGATGACATCATCTCAAACCTGGGTTGATTTATTTACTGTTCTGTGAACTGTAGTGTACTGTCTCCAAATAGACTGTTTTAAATCCTGTCCTAGTTAAATATATACAGCTTTCATAAGCTTCCCTTGTCTGTGTATTATTTTTCTTCTGCTGGACACTCAGGGCTTGTCCCCTTAATGTGTGTGCAATTCAGATCTTTTGGCAACTCTAAATTGGTCAGGTAAGAGAGAGTGTGCCCTGTTATGGGCTACCACAACATCTTGGTATTGTCCCTGATACTGCCTGGATCATTTACAGCATTTGGTATGACCCTAGGTCAGTGCTTACCAAACTTTTTAAAGGTATAACCCACTTTTGTTTGAGAATTTTGTTTGCGAACCCCCCATTACCATGCTCAACCCCATTCACAAACAAACAGCAGCTGATCAGTGGTAAAATAGTTAACAAATAATAGAAATATTGGCATTATCTGTTACCCAGATGTTGCTCATTGACTCTGGAGTCATTTGGAAATTTCAATTTTGCTTTATTTTTATATAAGCAATGAAGCACAATGAGGCATCATTTCCAAGCTGTGCGCTTTGCTGGTGAGTGACAAGTATAATATTGAATATTCAACAATAAGTACAAGCTACTGTATACCCATTTTGTTAAGATGGATACATTTTTAAAAAGATCATTGCAACCTTCTATGTCTGGCAGTGACAAAAATAAAAAAGAAAAATACCCCAGTGTGTAGTTTGTCGAGACGTGTTGTCAAAAGAAAGTATGAAGCCATCAAAGCTAATTCAGAAGCAAACAATCAGACAGGTGATTGAATATAAATGGCAAAAGGAGGAGTAGCAGCACACGGCAGGTCATCACACCTGCACTGAGGTGTATCTGAGACTGACAGAAGTTTTCCTCAATCTCCAACCGACATGGAGTTTTTGGTGCCACTGCCCCCACGCTTAAACAAATTCTGCCTCTAAACAAGGAATGCTGCTGTTTAAAGTTTAAGCTGCAACTTTTGAAAAGTGTGCTGCTGGGATGGAATCTGGCCCTCTGCTGCCCTGAATTGGATTAATCAGATTTGAGAATGTTTTGTTATATAATGCTATACCTATAATGCCCAATGAACGACTTTGGTAATATCTTTTATTTAAACCAATTTACTAACAAATGTTTTAAAAACAAAAAACAAAACTTATCCAGAAAGGAAAAATACAGATACATTTTAAATTAAAAGAAAAGTAGATTGTACAGCAATGAATATCTCAAATATGGTTTTACTGTTATTTCCAATAAACCCCAGCGTGTAGTTTGTCAAGATATGCTGTCAAAAGAAAGTATGAAGCCATCAAAGCTACTTCGACATTTAAATACCAAACATCCAGGCAAAAAAGACAAACCTGTGGAATTCTTTGAAAGAAAGCTAAACTACTTTACTTTCACAAGGAACAATCCAGTTTTATTTTGGCAACCATCACTAATCAAAAAGCATTACTAGCACTTTATCGAGTTGCATTTTTCATTGCAATAGCCATTAAGCTATATACAATTACAGAAAATGTGATTTTTACTGGCAGCTGTTGATATGGTACAAATAATGGTTGGTGAAAAAGAGGCCGACAAGCTCAAATTAATATCTCTCTCCTGTAATACAATCCAAAGAAGAATAAGCAATATGGCTGAAAATATTGAAACACCAGTTCTTGAAAATATTAAGAAGTTCAAGTACTTACAGATGGACAAATCTACAGATTCGTTAGTGGGGGTCGCAGTGCAATGCATTCTGGTTTGTACCTCTTTTCATTGTAAGTAGTTGTCCTCCCAGCTGAATGTTGCTGTAGACACATCAACTATGTGAACGTGTTTAGCACCATGATCAGCTGGGGACCTCACTTTTATTTTCAATCTCATTCTCCAGATTACTTGTACAATTCAGCAATAATGCGCAAAACAATGTCCATTGAGTATTTTTCTTTGCGCATTCACTTTGCTGTCTTGCCAGAAGCTGTTGCCATTTTTGCTGTTGTTTGCTCTTCGCTACTGATGCACACACGGGGATTAGATGTCAGGTCAATGAGTATAAAATTCCTCCAAGCAAAGAGAGCCTAACTTTACCGTAACAGCAAGTTTTTTTTGACGTTTACAACTGATTATTGCCCAAGTCAACATCTGTTTTCAACCCCTCCTGTTAACAAAAGTTGACATCCGCCCTTGTTTTATTTTAGAAATTCAGTGGGGGTTGCAACTTACTCTTTGGGAACCACTGCCCTAGATTAGGAGAAAGTGGGTGTTGAAAAAGGATATGGAAAGACAAATTTGGAGGAAATATTATACTTTATTACATGTTTGGCTGATGTCTTTATCCAAGATTAGGATATATTTAAACTTTTACCACCAATTTTTTTTTTCTCAACTGAAGTGCAGACAAGGTTAAGTGACTAGCTGAAGATCATACAGTGAGGCAGATGCAGGAATGGAGCCAATAACCTTGTGATTTAAAGTCTAGCATCTTATCTAGTACCCCTTACTGTACCTGTCCACTAAATGTCTACTACTACTTGAGCGCTAACTGATAATGCAGGATCTATTTCTCGGCATCTCCATAGAAAGCCAGTCAAATATTTAAGTTTTAATGTATTTGTTTTTTGCACATTGCCTTTAAGAGGAGGCAGTTTATATATAAAACATGGTACCATTATATTAATTTTGAGTGTATAGAAATACAGTATATTTAAGTAAATGATTAGTAACAAAATTCTTAAATTGAGTTTCTCTGTCCATTCATCTATCCAGTTTTGAATCTGCATGTCCAGTTCAAGTTTGCAGAGAGACCCTGGTTAAGCCAGCAGCCCTGGTTACCAGTAATTTGCAGGGTATGTTCATCCTCACCATTCACTCATACTGGGCAAGTTAATGGGTGACAAGGCATGCCCTATTGTACCTAGAAGGAAACTCACAAATGTAAGGGGAGAATATGCAAACTGCACAAAAGCAGAGCATATGTTAGGATTTGAACACAAGACTGTGTAGCTCTAAGTATTGGCATTTAACATTATGCTACACTGCCATTTCAGGAAAGTGAATTTATAAACTTGACTTTGAAGATCAAGTCATCATTTTGTTGATCACAAGCATGCAATCAGACAGGTGATTGAATATAAATGGCAAAAGGAGGAGTAGCACAAAGCAGATCATCACACCTGCACTGAGGAGTAGTTTTCCTCAATCTCTCAACCGACATGGAGTTTTTGGTGCCACCACTGCTCCCACACTAAAACAAATTCTGCCTCTAAACAAGGAATGCTGTTGCTTAAACTTTAAGCTGCAACTTTTGAAAACTGTGATGCTGGGATAGAATCCGGCCATCTACTGCCCTGAATTGGATTAATCAGATTTGAGAATGTTTTGTTACGTAGTGCTATACCTATAATGCCCAATGAATGAATTTGGTAATATCTTTTATTTAAACCAATTTACTAGCAAATGTTTTTTAAAAAAATGACTTGTCCAGAAAGGAAAAATACAGATACATTTTAGGGAATACCTACAATTCCATCAAATGAATTGAAAGCAAGCTGCTGGTACAAGTTATTACCTTTAGAACTAGCTTACTTTGTCTGTTTGATCCTGTCCGGTTTCATGAACATCACTTTGTAAAGTATTTAATATATCTTTTTCATTCAGACATCTATTTTTAATTTTTATAATGTACATTTTATTTGATCAAATTGAGTTGGCTAGTTTCTTGACATTGCATTAGCTAAGTTTATGTCCCATTACAGTGGAAAAAAAATATATTTGCTGCATTTTTGTACAATTTTTCCCCCATCCAGGATGTTAATTCCTTTGTTCTTTAGTTATAGCTCACTAAACGTCAGGTGCTGTTTCAGATTTGGTTATGTCCTACAAAAAGGGACCTCTAAAATTAGAAAAAAATACAGATAGGAGCATTTAACACTTTTCTGAAGGATGGGCATTCTAAAGGGAAAGACAGCTTCATCTCATTATTTATATATTTTTTTGACAGACAAAAATGAACCTAAGAAGGTATGTATTCATTGCAATGCAACATTTCCAAGTGCGGTTAGTCTTTCTAATCACTTGCGGGCCTATGCACGAAGAAAGAGAGCAGCTCTTCTGGAAGGAACAAGTAAGAATGTGTCTGTTTCATTGAAATGATTTTGAACAAAAAATTAGTCACACAAATGATGCTTAATTCCAAAAGGCTTGTTAGCATTGACGAAAATCTTCCCATTTCATTTTTGATGTTGCATTTGTAAAAAAAATTCTAGGAGTAATTTAGTACTTGTCCTATAATGCCACACATGTAAAATATGTCCCAAAGTATTCATTGTGTCATATTTAAAATCATAAATTTCTTTTTCATTGGTTTCAAAATATGTTATCATGCATAAAAATGTGCACTAGGCCCTTGCCTTTTTGCAAGAAATTAATCAAATTACACCAGATTTAAAAATCAATGTTTTTATATTTACAGAATGAATAGGTGGATTTTATAGTACTATACCACTAGATGGGGCACACGCTGTAGCACTGAAATGGCTCACTTCAGTATTGTTGCATATTTTATTTAAGGCAGATAAATTTGTAACATTGAGAAACTGGCCATCGTAGGGCCCTACATTTTGGCATAGAAAGAAGGGTTTTGATGCACAAAATTTAAAAAATGCAGAAGTTCCCTGATCTTATCTTAAAAAAAATTCCATTCCTAAATTTTTACTGTTGTTTTATGTATAATATTAAAATATCAGTTTTACTAAAGCAGCATATAAAAATGTATAACATTTATTGCGCTCATCAAAAGAATAACAGTGGAATAAAATTGAGTGGAGGGTTGTTTTTACTCTTGGCAAAAATGAGAAATCTGAATTAATTGGTTCTGAGTGTTTTATAGAAATTTGAGTTTTAGCTAACAGAGATGATGTGTACAGTGGCAATAATAAAGCTATATAAGAAAGCTAAGGCAATCACATGATCATACAAAATTGTTCTGATCAGTAATTTTGCCATGTCTGTCATAAATGTGTTTCCTTCAGAATAACTTTACTAAAATATTCCTTGAATTTTACGGCAAGCCGCTCCTCTTTTGTATTTCAGATAGCTGTATAGTTATATACTAATAAGAAACAATTAAACACAACAGAAAAGATATAAGTGGTTCTACTTTTTACAGTCTGAGATCAGAATTTATTGGGCTGTAGTTGTCACTCTTTGGGTCACAAGCATTTTTTTCTGAAATCCTTCCATTTTACTTACAGTAGCTGTGTTAAGTTACATTAGAAAAAAAATTATGTATAAAACATTACAAGTATATACATAAACCCTTAATTTGCACTTAATATGTCTGGATTTGTGTGAGCATGACTAAGGATGCTGTAGTAGAAATATTTTAGGAGACTCTTAACTTTTGCTGTACTTCATATGGTTCTGAAGATGGAACACTGAGTGGGCTCCAGTTTGGCATGCATTTGTATCCTTGAGTGAATCATTGAACCTAGTTATTAAAGATAATTCCACTGTACAATTCTGTCTTCAACATTTTTGAAGTTTAATCATTTCATATATTCAACTTGGCTGTAGTATTAGCAATCTTTGCTAACAGAGCATTAATTAAATATTTATCATGCATGAAAATACACATCTTTGGATGTAATGCGAGAATAGTGTTTGCATCAGACTCAAAATGGTGCTTATTTACAAAATTTATTTGCCATATGCAACCATTTAATTAGAAATCCTGTGTATACTTTCTTGATAACAAAGGAAGACAATGATATATAAATAAATGTTAATAAACCAATGTTATATATGCCCAGATTATATAGTATAGCAAAAAATGACATTTTATAACCCAGGTTTTAAAAGAAAGCAGTCTCATAATTATTGTGCACCTGTTATTCATGACACAAGCTATTTGAGGGTCAAAGCTGTTTTTAAACATACTGGTTTGGGTTTTGATTTTAAAGTACTGTGTCCTACTACATAGGTGATAAGTGTGCATGAGAATCATTTACTATGGCACAGGCTTTATGTCAACTGCATGTGTTATGCTGAAACTGAAAGTAAGCTAAATCCTCTGATTTTTGTACAGGTAATATAACTCATTATATGGTAATTCTGTCTTTTGTGGTTGTGTTAAATACCATATAGTGATACCACTAAAATAAGTTCAATAATAATCCCTTGATTGTTCCAGATATACTCAGGTGCTCTTTGAAAAATGAAGCAATCCTGAGATTTATTTTATTTTATCTCCGCACCCTGTGCTCAACCAAGTTTGCTTTGCATCTGTGTAAAGCAGACAACTATTTTTTGTCCACTTTGCAAATGCTGCACATAATACTTAGTGTCAATATTATTATTTGCCATTTATTAGTACCTTTACTATATCATAAGTAGCAATTTAGCAAGAATCCAACTTTATCTCCCCCATGCTTTTTATATGCAGAAGTTAGCTTAAAACTGTAAAATTGTAATTTTCCTGGATGAATTTATTTATTATGCATCTTTGTTGAAATCTTTATTTTTAAATCACACTGTTTCAGAAACAATGTTTAATATATACGGTATATTGCTTTTCATTAGTAAGTGTTGTGTATTACACAGAAGTATAAATCTGATATATATTTGCTTTTATAAAGGCTGTTATTTAATTTCTGAATATTTATTTTTTTATAAAGCTTACGAGTGCAAACAGAAGAAGCCCAGGTTGAGACCTGGATCAAAGAAAAAGATGTTTCCATTACATCATACACCTGATGAAACCTACAGATTAACATGCAGGTGCACTTTCCTTTCTTTCTGATTAATGCTGTTAAAAAGCAAATGTTGCAGTTTTTTTGCAAATAAATGTGCAGTTTCCGATGTGCTGGTGTTATTACAGATTATTAATTTTCTTTGTTCTTTTAGATTTATAATATATACTGATGGTATTTCATTGGTTGGTCGCAAATCCTAACCAGTAAATAAACTTTCTGTTGAACTTCTTAACCTGGGCATCTAAGACACTGCTAAATAATTTTAAACAGTATGTTGGCTGGCTATTTACTGGCTGTTTATAGTTCAGAGGTATGAGTCAACATTTCTTTGCATTTGTTTACTTTTGTTAGAAAGTGAACAACTAGTGTTCACTGAAGTTTTATATTTTGGACAAAGAAGTCTTAATTCTCTTCCAATAACAGTCTTAGATAAAATATATAAAGCTGATTTACAGTTTGCATATATAACAACATTCACAGCAAACATATATTGATGATGTCTGTAATTCCAAGTAACAGATTTTAATTAAAGAGTATCAGTTAACTAAATAAGTTTTGACTCAAAGGATTAGATTTTGGATGTCCTCTTTATTAAGTATTTATTTGTAATCCTTTTTCATGTACAGTTTATAACAAGTATCTGCATAAACTACATTTTTGTGATATACAAATAAGATGTGAAAGAGTTGCCTGCTATATGTAGTTTTTCTATAAAGCAGTTTAAAGATCAGCCAAAAGAATGATTCATTTATGCATATATGTATCTATGTACAGTATTGGTTGAGCCTAAAACATAATATGTGCATTTACGAAATACATGCAAAACCTCAGACAGCACATTTTTTTCCTGAAATAGAGCTGAGATGTCATTCACAGTTAAACAGCTGAGTTACACAACTTAATGTTTGAGTAGAACTAAAACCTGCATAGCCAACATATCGGATAATATGATTTTAAAAAATATACTTTTTTATTTCTTGAACTAGAAATCTGAAGTGTGTGGTAGCATGTCAGTTCATATGATTTGTACACAAATATGTGGGATATTTTATTTTTAATTCATTAGCAGTTTCACTTTTTGCAAAGCCTGTTATTAACGAGACTTTTGATTTCATAGCTCAGGATTCACTGTTAGCCACACCTATTTTAAGAAACAGCGTAAAGTTTGTTGACAAACACATGGATTATAGAAATCAGATAATTATTTATATATAATTTAGATGTGAAAGATGGGATGTAATACAAATAAGACAAGTTATTAAACACAGAACTGGCTCTTCTAAGTTCTCTATAGCATCTATAGCGGTTTTTCCAGAAAGTTGTGATTTCTCTCCTCTCTTCAAAGAACAGTTATTCTTGTGACTTTCTTGTGTTCCCACAGTCAGCACTCACTCTTCCTCTAAGTCACAGCTGTGCTTGAAAGAGGGGAATTAATCATAATGATGTGACAAAAGGTTGCTTTACTTTCTATTGAAGTAGTTTGAATTCAGAACCATGTAAAGACAAAGGTTTCACTGACACCGTTACTCTTTCTGTGGCACCCAGCTAATGTGATGTATAGCTGTCTTCTGTTATGAAGAACAACCATGAAAAAAAAAGTGATGTGGAAAACAGACAAAGAAACAACATGGTGTATTAACACCCAGTTACGCCCTAGCACTAACCTTAGTAAAACTGAAGCAAAAGGTAGTAGCCCTTGGATGTGCCTACCAGGACTTGCGTCACCTACATGTTCAATGTGAGCATCTGTCTCTGTACAATCATGCACTGATTTACGGCTGACCAAATTGAAGACATTTGTACTTACAGGCGACGGCCATAGGAAAATGAAGAGGTATGCACTGCTCCACGTGGCAAATTCTTATGCATTTTGCCCGCACCTCCTTCCCTTACACCAGTGCTTCTTAACCTTTATGTTCCCATGGACCAGTTTTGCCATTTTAAATTCATTGATGTCCCACCAATAGCAATTGCAAACTACCCTCTTACGGAAAAAAATGCATTTGGTAGATTTGGGTTTGTCTCCCCTGACAAAACAAACATTAGTGATGGTCTCCCTTGGTGAAACATTCACAATTGGAAGAGCGGGTGAGGTTTTCCAGATGGGGAAATGAACATAATTAGAAACAGGAAAATAAATCGTGCAGCGCTGTTGATCGCTTTGATGACCCACTTGTGATCCAGTGATTACAATAGCTTGACCCAGTGGTTGAAAAACTTTGCCTTACATACACCAGCATCTAGCCTCCGAGGCCTGAAGATCAGTTTGTGCTGCTCCATTAAAGTATACATACCGGTTTTCCACACCAGACCCATAGACCGACACCCATTTTGTGACCAACATGTGTTCAAGTCAGTGGATGACTATACTACACATTATCCACTTAATTTGTCCTGAGACATCATAGTCTTTCAAACAAGCAATAAAGCAAAGAAAGAAAATTAGGTTATACACAAATGCTTTAAGGCAACGCATTATTTCTGCTTCAAAGAGGAGTGGCAAAAAAAAAAAACACCTCTGGCCTCTCTTCCTCCTGCCAGGTGAGCTGTTATCATCACCTGCTCTCTTGACTCCAAGTTCACCAGCAATGACACTGGCAGATGCTCTTAAGCTTCTGGGTTGTATTTTTTTGTTCTCTTAAAAAGTCCCTCAAGCATATCCAGGTGTCCCAATAGACCCAAACCCTGATTTACATTTAAAGTTTCAGTAAACCTGAGACTGATCTATTACAGTGCATAAGAGGTATGTAGTTTATTATATACGAGGAACAATCAAAAAATATGGTGATTGCTGCTGTCGAGTGTCATCCAATGGAAAGGCAGGGATCTTCAATACAGGAAGCGGCACGTCGAACCTTAGTAACAGTGGGTGACAAGTTTCAAGTTGTTTGGTTCAGTCAGTCGGTTGTGAGCTCTGATTACGAGAAGGTGTGTTTTAAAGTGTGACGTAAATCATGGATCGCGAACAACGCATTAACATGAAATTCTGACAATGCTCTGTGTCACACATTGCTTCTGGTACAGCAATTTCTCTCAAATAAAGACATTATGGTGTGTCCTCATCCACCTTAGTCACCTGATCTGGCTCCGTGCGACTTCTGGCTCTTCCCCAAAGAAAAAATAATCTTGAAAGGTAAATGTTTCAAATCGATTAGTACATGGAGACAGCCACGACAGTGCAACTAAAGACACTCATGAAACAGGACTTCCAGAACTGCTTCAGAAAGTGGCCAGAATGATATAATAAGTGTATTCAAAGCGAGGGGGAGTATTTTGAGGGGGGTTCATGACAATTTGTGTTTTACTGTAATATTTTTCTTTAAACATTCACCATATTTTTTGATCACACCTTGTATATGCATGTGCATTTGTGATAGAGATTTGATCAAAATGTTTTCAGTCTCAACCTGAAAGGGGAACACTAGAATGCTTGTGAAAGATGAGCTAATATGTACAAAATTATATGAATTAAAAGATTATCATTTCTGGTTTATAGTAGGGATACTCCAATCAATCGGCTGCCAATCTAAATTGGCCAATTTTTACTAAAAAGTCTTGGTTAGTGATCAGTAACTTGGCTAATCACAAATGCCGATTGTTTCCTCTCTTTCTTTTCTAAGCGTTACAGTAAATTAGTTGCAGTGCTGTTCTACACAAGGTAGTAAGGTAGTTGAGCCAACACCATCTTTTTTTAATTTACAGTATTTATTTATTTCAGCAAATTTCCTGCAGCGCAATCAAATAGCAGCAGGTCGAGGGTTGTTTTAGCAGTACGGAATCTTCAGTATAGCAGAGAGTTAGATTCAACTGGAATATTATCCTTTACATTGAAGACATTGGAGCAATTATCTGAGAAAAGGGAATTATAAGAGTCACCCTGTCCAGTTAGTCGAACAGCAAGAAAAGCTATTTTAATTAATTCAAACCTTTTTAGTTTTAGTTTGATCTGCAAGCTTGTTTTAAGTGGAGCCGCTTATATTTTTAATTGGAAAAAGAAAAGATAAAGATTTTGAAATTGCTGATTAGTAAATGATAGGCTTATTAGCTTAGTAGCAAAATGTATCTTTTACTTATAAACCTGTTGAGCATATTAGTCTTGTGTCTTCTCGATAAACAACTTATGAAGTTTTGATACGTTTGCGGCTTTTTTAAAGATTTATGCTGTATTTACCATTTGTTGATGTGTGTCATAAGTTTGTTTTGCTAAGAAACAAGTACTACATAATTAAACTGGTATTCCATATGTATAATAACACCTCAAAAATTATAAATATTTACCTGATACACTGAAAGAAACACACCTGTATAAATTTGTGTATTTAACAGCAAAAAAGCTGTAGTGCAGTTAATGATTTAAAAACATTTAAACCTACAAATGCATGTATATTTACATTTAAGCAATGTTTAATTGTTTGTGTGCGAGTGTATGTGTGTGTATGTATATGTGTGTGTATGTATATGTGTGTGTATGTATATGTGTGTGTATATGTATGTGTGTATATATACATGTGTGTATATGTAGATGTATTAATGTACATTTTGTGTTGGAGATATGGTGAAAACTTTTTTTAGGTAAGCCTTAGTTTATAGTGCTTTTCTTGTTTCACAACCAAGTCAACATGGATGCCAAACAACACAAAATCAAGTAAAATGCTATCTTTGAAATTTCTAATTTTACAGAACAACATATCATTAAAAGTTCATTCTTACATAACCATTTTATACGAAGACTAGTCCCTTTACTGTGCTTTATAGTGAAGAAATAGGCTGCAGACTTATGTTGTGGCAGGATGTTGCTTGAAGATGATGCAAACTCTGGTTTGTCTTCTACATCAATGACATAATAAAATATTGCCCCCATGGAGTGAATCTTAATAGAGAATTGGAGTAATGGTGTGTGAGATAGAAGAAACTATAGGTCTTTTGGGGATCAGTTAAGTCCATTCTTCTTGAACAGTTAGACACTAGAAGAATGCTGAATCATGACATGAATCTCCATCCATGAATTTGGTCTAAGAAAAATTTAAGATTTTTTTTTTAAATTGGGGTTAGAAAGTTAGATACATTACCCAAAGTCCAGACAACGTTTGAAACAAAAGAACCTTGGTGATTCTAAAGTACCAAACAAATTACAATCAAGTGTCATGTATAGGCCTTCAACAAACAATCAATGATAAAAATAACTGCAAACAAATTTTGTGATTGATTAGTTGCCCATTTATCTATTACATACATCACTCATTAATGCAGGGACACATTTTGAGTATGTAAATTCAGTGGAGGTTTAAAGAGAAAGAACTCATAAGTCTGGAGTAATTTTAACTTCACAGCTGCTTAGCAGTCTGTGTTTTGCAAGATCTATCAAAGTGAGCTACTTCAGTACGGGAGAACTGTGATAGGAGCAGCTGAAAAGAAAATAGATTGGTAATGATGATCACCTCCTCACTAACTCATACTTTGGGATATTAAATTACCACCCTCAGGATCATTTCCTTATTTTTCTTCTGGCAGCTCAAAATGCTTATCTAACAGTGTAAAATCCTGAGACATCAACAATATGCAAAATATTTCTTTAGATAATTAAGACTGTTGTTTAGTGTTATGCTTAAAGAAAAGAAGGTTTCAAGTTCATGACACTCTGTTCATCTTGCAGTCTTGCTCCCATATGATAAAATCAAGCAATATACTCTAGCAAACTCTATTGATGGTTAACAGTGATTTCAGCCTTCATCCCTTTGATATAAACAACAGCAGCCATGAAACTGGTAGGCTAGACCTTAAACTCAGTAACAAGACTTGCTTTTATACACTTTTCTGGCAAATTTAATTTTAGAGCATACTTTTATTATTGCTATGGATGAAAGCATTGTTGAAACAATATAAATCTTTAATTTTTTTTTAATAAGATGTTTGCACTTTGAACAAATATTGCATTTTTTAATACCCTTGATTAATTTTTTTGATTGAAATAGTAACTGACCAACTAATCGATTTAAAAAAAAAATGAATTGTGAGTTGCTGCTCTCATCATGTACACAATTTTTTTAAGATCCTGAGGGTGTAGTCAAATAGGTTATAACACTTAAGAGGCTCCCTATAACTGGTCAATATTTTGATGATTTGCTTTGGTGTTCACGGCAGTCATTTAGGGAAAGATGTTGACCTTTCTGCCTCAAAATAATGCTTTCACTCATAGTGAAAAGATTGCTGTTTTGCAAAACTGTGACTTACCCATTTTTTGAGATCCTTCCTTGTGTGACAACCATCTGTTCCCTAATCTCAGGTGCTACGTCTGTGGCATGTTCTATGTCAATGATGAAGACCTCAAGTCAACTACAGAAGGGGGACTGCATAAGCAAGACAGAGCACTTTGCTTGACTGTGGCTTTCTGAGCACTATAATGAGTGCTTCCGTGTTCAGGATTATTATTTTAAAAATTGTCTAAATGGGTTAGATTCAAACTTTTTTGACCCCTCCTCGTGTATGTACAGTATGTATGTTTATATATACAGTATATATATATATGTTTGTATATACAGTACCTTCATGCCAAATATATCTTCACAACAAATATAATTTATAACAATACACAACTTAAACAGTTCATTCCAGGAGTCATAAACGGGGCAGTTTTCTTGCTATACATGGTGCACTAGTCTCTTGTTTAGCACAATGGCAAACTAGTATCAAAATGAAATGGAATATAACAAACTTTTGAAACTGATGTGCTCACAGTATGGTACATTTTTTTTACAGAAAATTGACTTTGTAGGTAATTAAACAAAAAAGATGACTTTGAATAAGACAAGCTAAATAAGCAGCTTCGCCTCTTAAAAATCAAAGTTCAGAATTTGCTGAGCTGATGTACCGTTTTAAGCATCAAGTTTTTACTTTTTTTTTTTTTTTTTTTTTTTTTATATACAACTTCCTGACAAAGTGGACATATGTATACCAGTACAGTTTACTAAAGCAGCATATCTTTGTATAGTTAGTGGAAACACAAGTAATCATGTTAATAAGAAACATTTAAATTAATTATTATTTTATGTAGCACCTTTTAAACTAATCTGATTTGGGAAAATGAAGTGTTTTGTTTTTCTGCAATTCTTTTCATTGAGGTCATTACCACAAATTAATAGTATAGAAGATCTGAGGAATCAAGTTAACAACTCATCTACTATTCAATGTTAAGGTAAAGGGTGAACGTACAGGTTGAAAGAGTAGATGAAATTAAAACAATAAGCAGGCAAACAAACATTTTTTTTTTATTGACTAGGATCAACAAAGTCCAATTCCGCAGAATAAACTGTAGGAAATAGTTTGATACTGTTTTCAAAAAAACAAACACATTCACCCAATTTCAAACATGTTCAACGAGCTGAAACCTGTCCCGGGAATGTTGTACGCTAGACTACAGCAAACTCTGGACAGGAAATCGGTCCGTCCCACTCACACGCTCTTGGAAACTAGTTAATGTAGAAACAATGCACACAAATATCTCATGAACATACAAAAGCAAACTTCATGCACAGTTACATGTTTTCACCACTAATCACTAAATCGCTGATCTGCATGAAACAAACACACAACACTATTTCTAAATAACACTTAATGTCCCAACTAATAAATGTTTAATGCAAGAGTTTTGGAGTTGTTTGAAGCATTTTAACGATTGCAGAAAAATGAGTGGTGATTAATAGGGATTAAAAGTTAAGAAAAATACACATGTAACATCTAGAACTTAAAAACATTGCAGAGAAGCATGAAAGAGTTAATCAAGTATATCTGATGAACACATTTTTTAGAAATCTGGGTGGAAAATGAGTTACAGTATTCTTTGAAGAGCCTATACTAAGATTAAATGTTTAAGTAATGCCTCCTTTACATTAATTCAAGGAATTCCCTTCAGATTAATTTGTTCTTTGGAAAGTAAATTTATACCTGCTTTACTTTTTGAAGGCATTAATAGTCAACTAATGTAGACTTTAACATTATCCAGGCCCTTTAAAATGACTTAGAAACTGTATCCAGAAGTGGTTCATTTTTGCTGTTTGTGTTGTTTAAAATGACTTTGCATTTGTTTTACTTTTAAAGGTATTAGTTATTTAATGTCACTTGCACTCTCCTACAGTGGCAGAGGAACTTAAAAAAAACTAAGTTCTTATTTTACTCTGCTTTTACCACAACATTTGAGCATTCACAATAAAACTTTTTTTTTAATAAAGAAATGTTTTTATAATGTAATTAAAGAGAAAAGAAGCATTATACAAATATACCAAAAAAAAGTATAAAAATTAAGAACTTACAGGCATGTTTGAATAGGGAACACACAGTTTAAGAATACTGTGCTTTAACTTAATGCAAATTTAATTTTTGTACAAAATGTATGCATCAATGTTATGGTTTAAAGCCAGCAGAAGAATTTTAAAAAAACAGATGGCGGACCATCATTACATTGACTGGTATAATTGTTTTATTGCCCAGCCCTAGCTACAACTAGCATAATTTAACTAGTTTACCAAGAATTTTGAAATTCCGTGGCAGCTGACAAAAGTTTCGATGGAGAAATAATTATATATTCAGTCAGATCCATAAGTATTTGGACAGTGACTCTAGTTTTATAAATAGGCTATGTACGATAGACACGATAATGGATTTGAAATAAAGCAATCAAGATGTGATTGAAGTGTAGACTTTCAGCTTTAATTTAAGGGGTTTACCAAAAATATTGTATGAGCCATTTAGGAATGACAGCAATTTTTATACATACTGTAGTCCCCCATTTCCAGGGTATCAAAACTATTTCGACGTTTGACTGACAACCTGTTCCATAGCAAGGTGGGAGCAGTTCCCTCATTATTTCATTAATTATTAAGCAGATAAAATGTCTGGAATTGAATCCAAGTGTGGAATTTGTATTTGGAAGATGTCACTGTGAACTCTCAATATGATGTCCAAAAAGCTACTGTGTCTATGCAAATAAAAATGGTCCATCATTAGGTTGAGAAAACAAAGCATACTCATTAGAGAGAGAGCAGAAACATGCAGAGTATTCAGATCAACCAGTTGTTACATTCTAAAAGAGAAGGAACATACTGGTGAACTCAGCAATACCAGAAGGTCTGGAAAACCATAGAAGACAAGATGGTGTGGATGACTGCAGAATTCTGTCCTTGATGCAGAAGAACCCCTTCACAACATTTAGTCAAAACAAAAACACTCTCTGAGAGGTGAACCTATCATTGCCAAAGTATACAATCGAGAGATGACTTCATGAAGGTAAAGAAGGAGTTTATCACAAGGTGCAGACCACTGGTAAACCTCAAGCATAGGAAAGAGAGATTAGATTTTGCCAGAAAATATTTCTGAAAACCTGTCTAGTTCTGGAACAACTTTCTTTGGACAAAGGAAACTAAGATCAGTATACAGCATAATATTGGAAAGAGAAGAGTATGGAGAAGAGAAGAAATGGCTTATGAACCGATGAACACCACATCATCTGTCAAACATGGTGGAAGCAGTTTTACAGCATGATTATGCATGGCTGCAAATGGAAGTCAATCACTAGTGTTTATTGAAGATATGACTACTGGCAAAAGCAGCAGGATGAATTCTGAAGTGTACAGGGCTGTATTATCTGCTCAGATTCGGCCAAATGCTGCAAAAGTGACAGTGCTTAACAGTACAGAAGGACAATGAGCCAAAACATAACTATGAAAACAAGTCAAGTGCTTTTTAAAGCAAAGAAGTGGCCAAGTCAATCAACTGACCTCAACACAACTGGGTATGTGTGTTATTTGCTTAAGACAAAACTGATGGCAGAAAGTCCCAACAAAAACAGCATCTGGATAAAAACCCAGCAGTTGGAGATGGCCATGGGTTACAGACTTCAGGCAGTCATTGACTGTAAAGAATTTTCAACCAAATATTGAAAATGAGCATTATATTTATAACTATGTTAGTTTGTCCAAATACTTTTCAATCCCTGAAAATATAGGGACCATGAATAAAAATGTCTTTTCTAAATAGCTCTTGCAGTGTTTTTGTTAAATCCTTTGAATTAAAGCTGGAAGTCTGTACTGCAATCACATAAGGGTTACTTTATTTCAAATCCATGGTATTGGCGTACAAAGCCAAAATTATGAAAATTGTGTCACTGTCCAAATACGTACTGACCTGAGTGTATATGTAATGTACACACATCTTGAAGCTTGCACACAGAAGAGATGTATTAAGGAAAATTAGTTTAGATGGAAAAGGTAATTGGCAATCAAGACACAAGAGATGCATGAGTTTTAATATACTTCAGAAAGTTCAAAATATGGACATGCTGTCACGTATAAATATACAGGGTGATGCAGAAAGGACGTACGTCTTTGAAATGGCTAGACATCACTACTAGGTGGAGTGACAAATGTGCGATAGGTGGTGTTAGGTTCGTGAAGTCTTAGCATTTTTTTTATTTTCTTTTTAGTTGAAGCCATAGATGATAGAACACCGTTTTTTTGTATACAACTGTTTTGTCAAGAACAACCAATCTATTACCGCGGTTCAGCGTGAGTTTCGTTGCCATTTCAATATCCACAGAAATAAAGCTGTTCCTGCTCGTAACATATCCTACGTTGAGTTAAAGCAGTTCGTACATGAGGTACACTAATGAACAAAAGACCGCCGGGGGTTACACGAATGGCATGTACCCCTGAAAATGTGGAAAGCGTACGACTAGCCCTGCTGCGCAGTCCAAGTCGATCTGCTTGGAAGCATTCTTCTGAACTTGGCCTCAGTAATCGTTCGGTAAAGCGTATTTTGCATTTAGACCTGCATTTCCATCCCTACAAATTGTCAAATGCTATTTCAATATGAACTCAAATCTTTCAATAAATTTCTTTGTAAGAAAAAATTAACAATTTTGTAATTTTGTAAAAAAAGTCCATCCTTTCTGCCTCACCCTGTACTTTGCCTGTTCCCTGCGAAATAGACAGCATAACACACAGATTTATGCAACAAATCCTGCTGTTTCATACACAGCAACTCTGCTAATTTTTCTTGTGTATTGCTGTTTACTGAACCGAGACTGAATAAACAGTAAACCAGAAACCATCAGAATAGGTAAATAAAAATAAAATTTAATTTGAATTCATGTTAATGATGTATGACCAGTTGAAAATGGAGGAGAGGAAAACAAAAATTAGATGTGCACTTCTGTTGATTTCTGGAGCCAGTTTTGATTTATTTAACAGAAAACTGTGCCATTCTAAATTTGCATGCCGATTTCAAGGTGCTTTACCATCTAGGGTCTCATAGAACAGGGGTCTCCAACTCCGGTTCTGGAGGACCACAATTGCTGCAGGTTTTCATTCTAAACCCTTTTCTTAATTAGTGACCTGTTTTTACTGCTAATTAACTTGTTTTGAACTAATTTATTTGCTTTTGAAGACTCAGACTCCTTAAATGTTTCTTTTTCCTTAGCCTCCTTAACATTACATTTTCTCTCAAAAAAAAAAACAATGTAAAAAGCATTGCATTTTCTGGCTTGAAAAATTCCATTTTTATTAAATCTCATCTTTCTACTGTAAAATGTGCATTATACCAAAAGCACAAAGTCAGAAGTGTAGAAAGTATAATAATGACACAAAAAATAATAGTGATGAGTAATAATAATATAAACAGCATAAAGCAGATGTGTGAGTTATGCGAGTGTCACATCTGGATTTCCAGAATCTCTTTTCAGTTTCACTTACGTTTCAGTTTTAGTGCGTGAAGATAAATTCAATTCATCACCTCTGCTGACTTGTATAGCCGAAGTAAACCTCGGGTCTTACACGAGATGCATCTATACAGATGCCCGAGTGACACTCGGGACTAACGCTTTTGGCATGTTTTTACAGCCCGAGTGATACTCTGGTCTAACACTAAAGAGGTTGATTAGCAGCCAAAAAATATTGAGATGCAAAATGAGCCAAAACATGACCAGCAAACTCTGTCTGTCATACAATATCTGAAAATAAAGAAAGATAAAGGTCTTGGGGATGTTGATCTGGTCAGATCCTCAAAACAGTGCTTTTAGAAAAGAGGAAATCAAGAATTTCAGAAATGTATGCTATTGCACAATGAGAGCAACAAGCCATGTAATTACAGAACAGGTTTAATTAACAACAAGAATTGGCGCCAAATGAAGTTAACTGATTGGAGTGAAACTGGTTGGAGTTTGAGGCCCTGACTTAGTTGGTCTTCTGTTGTTTAAAGAAAGAAATTAAGTAATTCAGAGAAATGATGAAGAAATTCAGGGGAACAAATCTTTAAAAACAAGTCCATCAAAGTTAATTCAAAAGAAGCTAATTAGAAGCAAAAATAGGTCACTAATTAAGAAAAAGGATAGAATGAAAACCTGCAGCCACCGTGGCCCTGCAGGACCGGAGTTGGGGACCCCTATCATAGAAGATTCACTAAAGTTGAGCATTCAGTACACTGGCTAAAGCATTAAACTTCTTACATTGTTCTAAAATAACAAATTGTAAATGGAGATTTTTCATTGATTGACTTTCTTACTTGTGGCCCAAATCATGGTTACAAGGTGCCAGAACAGATTATGATAGCATCTAGAGCAAACTAGAGGCATTAAAACAAATACTTACTTTGTGTTGGTGTATAAGACATTGTTTTATTAGTGAAGTTAGCTGAATTCCATGAACACAATCATTCATTATCTGAACTTGCTTTATCCAGTATAGGACTGGTGTGTTCTTTTTCTTGCATTTGCCTATAGACATTGTAAAAATCTTACTTTTTCCCTTTTGGACAATCAAGTGTAAGGGCCACAGTATACCACTATTTAGAAACATGTCAGAATATTTTGCAGTTCTGGGAGTTGCGTGTTTAAAACTGGTTAGCTTTTGAAAGGGATATGGAAAGAAATAAGAAAGGAAACTGTGGTATATCCTGTGAAGTTTGAAGCCCATTTATAGACATAGAAGACATCCTGCTGCCTGTGTCTACTATGACACTGTGTTGTTCAAGGGCTTCCCTCAGATGTTTTTATTTTGAACTGTAAGTCAGCATTTTAAAAGCACCTTTCATTTACTGGCACATTTTCTTTATCATAATATTTCTGCCTTGAGCTTTAGGGAAACAGATTTAAAAATGTTATTGGAGCTGTAGTTTTTAAAGAACACAATTCTAGTCTGCAGGCAACCGTGCTAGATACACCCTTAAATGTATAAAGAAGAAACTGCAAATGTTTTCATCTTTTTGTGGAGCTCTTTCTTTGATTCTCTTCATTTAGATATATTGAACTTTTGAACATGGTGTCTTATGTGAAATATATCATAATAAATTAACATCTGCTTCTTTTCAAGTGAAGGATTGTTGCATTATTATTTGTTTTTCATGTTGCATTGAAATTCAGAAAGTGTTTATATTTGAGCAGGAGTTATTCCCTTTTCATGCTAAAGAACAGTACTGAAAAAAATCTTTTTACTTTAGAATCTTTAAAATGGTTTTGTCTTTAACTGTTACAGTTTTGCTGCTAAAAAGAGATGTAAGATATACTTTATCTTATTGGTAATGTCTCAGACTACCATGAAAAATGTTAATGCAAGGCTTTCATGACAGTGATTTCTTTATCTTTTCCTATAGGTTCTGTGACCTAGTCTTCCAAGGCCCACTGTCTGTTCAGGAGGATTGGATCAAACACTTGCAAAGACACATAATGAATGCAAATGTTCCAAGAACTGGTGCTGGCATGGTAGAAGTGACCTCAATACCTGAAGTATCTTCCACACAGGAACAAGTTCCTATACTTGTAACACAAACAGTGTCATGAAGACTGGAGATACAAACTGTATTGAAATTCCAAAAAAAAAAAAAAAAAAAAAGTGAATATATATTTTATTAAAAACAAAACTGATGCATACCAACTTTATCATCCCTTTTTATATCAATATATCTTCTTGACACCTAAGGCAATTATGTAACCTACAGTATACGTCCAATAATGCTACAGAAAAATGGCACTTAGGGAGTCCCAATTTTAATTAATTAACCAAGAACTCTGCATCATATGATTCATAATAAGATTGTCACAATATGTAACAGTGTTTTTCCTCAGTTTCAACTTTGACATAGCTTAAGCATCCATAATGTTAAATATAAAGCCGTTTATCATCCTGGTAGTATAATGGTCCAATTAAACATCTAAATTGTGAATTCATTACCAAAACAACAACCTGTACCTCAAATCACAAGAAAACACTTAGCCAGCTAGAGAAAATTGTTCTCTTTATGTAGTACCTTAGGCAGATTTTGCATGAACTGTAAATGGCCTTATATTAGAATGAGCTAGAGTGATAGTATTTTCATAACAGAAGGATAGAATTTAATGTAAACCTTATTGCTCATTGTAGATGTTTTGGAATTTCTTCTACACTGGAAAAAAGAAATAATTTGGAGAGCCAGGATCATTTTTATGGTTATTTTTTGAGTAGGCAAACAATGTTCAGTTATACAAAATGATATTTTCACATGTTTCTACAGAATGTTTATGAAGCTGAAATTTGTTTTTGAAACATTGATTCAGTTCAATTCATGACAAGCGTTACAAACAAAATCTTGATGTACAATTGAATGGGTAAGTTTTGAAAGTCAGAAAGAAATGTTTGGTGCCTAAGTAATATTTTCAGATTATGACACACAAATTTGTTCTGCAGATACACATTGTCTGTACATTGCATATCTTTGGTATTCCATTATTTAGTCATTCCCAATACCATTACTACCTAATATTAAAAACCCCTGATGTTAAAACTACCTTTTTAGAATGGTTGAGGTGGTATGCCGATTAATATGTGCTAAAATTATTTGCAAAAAAAGCCTTTAAAAAAGAAAAAGAAAAAAAAGTAATGGTGCTGATAACTTCCTACCTTCCACATACTTAAAACAGTTATGCTTTTAGTTTAATTTTTTTGAGATGTGAGTTTATGAGTAGTGAATGTAACGAAAGCAGGTTAAACATTTCTTTGTGTTTAATTTTTGGATGTAATGAGATTCGGGTATGTTATGTGTAATCATTGAGCTTGTCGCTGTACATAATGCTATCTTTTGCTGTAATAAAAAGATAAGACTTTTTATTTGGTAAACGTTTTTTGCTTTTTATTGAATATTTACTTCACCCAGTTTGTACATGGCAAATTTTAATTTTATTTGTCACTCGTTCTAGTGTGAAAAGATGAATGGTATTGATTACAAAGATATCATTAATATATCTTGTCACTCTATATATTTTTGACTCTTTCTTGGCTAATTCATTAGTAAATTTTTGAGGTAAAAAAAAGTTAGGACAATAAAAAATATTTAATAGGCAGAAAGAATTGGTTAAAAAAAAACTGACCTAAATTAAAAACAAATAATATTAAAAATGTTCCTATGAAAAATGTGTTATTTGTTTTTTTTTTGATACACGCTCATTTTCAATTTGGTGCATGCAATATGTTACTGAAAAGTTGGGACAGGGAAATGTAAAATTAGGAAAGTTGTGACTGTTCAAGAAATGTGCTGAACAGGTAACACTGTTCACACCTAGGTATAAAAAGAGCATCCCCAAAAGGCTCAGCTGTTTGTCATCAATGATGGGTTGAGGTTTGATAATTTGTCAATGATAAAATAATCCAGTTCACAAACTTCTTAATGCAGAATTTTATTAAAACATTCAGGGGATTCACAGAAATCTCTGTTTATAAAGGACAAGGTCAGAAATGAATACTGAATACCCATAGAATTCAGTCCTTCACAAGGCAGTACATTAAAGTTAAGGATGTACCTCAGTGTCGACAATGTCCAGAAATGCCCGTCAATGTCTGTGGGCTTAAGGTCATCTGAAATGGATTGAAGCACAGTGAAAATATGTGCTGTTGATGGATGAGCCAACCTTTCAGATTGTTTATGAAAGTAATGGACATTGTGTTCCCTAGGCAAAAGAAAAAAGGGACCACCTTAAGACTTGTAGTTCAAAAGACAGCATATGTCATGGTCTTGGGAGTGTGTAAAGGCACCATTGAAGAATACACATCTCAGGGATTTTCAGGGATATCTCTGCTTATTTCAGCAAGACAACACCAGGCCACATTCATAATTCTTCTTAAACAGTGGGAGTGCTGGACTAGCATGCCTGTGGTCCAGACTATCTCCCTTTGAAAATGTGTGACGCATTATGAAGTGCAGCTTACGGCAGTGAAAATTCCAGACATTTAAGTGGCTGAAGACTTGATTGAAGGAAGAATGAAAAAATTTCACTTTCAAAACTAGAAAAATTGTTGCTCTCAGTTCCCCAATAATTACATGATGTTATGAAAAGGAAAGGAGACGTAACACTGTGGGAACCATGGCCTTGCTCCAGCCCCAGGCTTTTGGAATGTGTTTCAGGAATCAAATTCTGAATGAGCTTGTACTTACACAAAAGCAATAAAGTTGGTATGTTGAAAACATTACATTTCTTTGTCTTTAACTGTTTTTAATTCAATGCAGATCGAAGAGGATTTAATAGTCACTAAACATGTCTGTTAGTTATTTATGTATAGACAGCATGCTTCATATTCTTGGATATCGGCACTGTGCTGCATAAATGATAGGCACTTATCAAATGCAGGATTAATAAAAAATATTTTGCATTTCAGTCTAATGTTAAAATGGTAACAGTTAAAAAATAGTTCAGTCGGAATATCTACAAATCATTTTGGCATACAGTATATGATGAATGCCATGAAACATCTATCGTTATGCAGTAGAATGAGTGTTACAGTATCTGTAAATGTAAGAAAACCAAAACAACTCATCTGGTCCTGTTTTTTTTTTTTTCTATCATCTGAGCCTCTTCCTAAGCTCACTTGCTTTCTTGCTATTCATACAGTAGATGTCACAACATCAGCTGGGGACTGGAACATCAGAGGTTCAGCAAAGTGTGATTAAACTGTTTTTCAAGGTCCCAAAATGGAATCATATTTCAGTACAGTAAAAACTGTTTTGGCAGATAGGGGTTTTAGATTAATTAGATTTGGAGAAGCAGATGGACTAAGTCATGCTGTGATTCACCTTCCAGGGATTGGTGTTAGCATGGCTAACTCTCAGATCAGTTAATGCATTCTCATTGGTGTCCAGAACCATTTTAAACAACTCTTAGCTCATTGGGGCTTTCAGATGCCAGTACCAGATTCCATCATACATCACTGACATGTGCATTGTTAATTGTAGGCAAATACACAGTTTAGATACAGTATATTGGACTATATATTCATCCAGCTTATATTGTCACATGTATACTGCATACAGCTGCATCCATGTTTGTATAATGTAGATGTGCCTGAAGTGCTGTGTGAGCTGGCGCTATCCTCCTTCTTCTTCATGTTACATAATCGGCTTCTGAAAATTTCTTAATGGTCAAGGTGCATGTCTCAATCTCGAGCTTGTTGCCTATGCAGTTTGCTATAAGAAAGATGTGAACCCCGTTAACTTCATCTAGGCTGAAACTGCCTTTCTTCTTCTTCAGCCTTTCACATAATCGGCTTTTGCAATTTGCCTCACACTCAGCAGATCCATCCCCAGTAGTTTGTGAGTACCAGCAGGTTGTGCTCAGCAGTAGACAGGGCTGTCATTCTCCTCCTTCTAATCACATAATTGGCTTCTGCAGTTTGTTTAGCTGGCAGCACGTATTATAGTTTGATCTTTTGTTTTTTTTTTTAATCAGCAATGCCATATGAACGTGCAGCTATTGTTTTGTTGTCAGCCAGGGTATGAACAGCTGCTGGCCATGTTAAGGACCTGAAGCCCAGTTTTGTGGTCAAGATGTGCCTGTCTCAGAATAAGCTCTCGATTAAGACCAAGATCACTTTTCAAGCCCCAATGTGTCGCTAGTTGTATATGACAGACAGAAGAGCTTTAGCATTATTATATACAATGTATAGATAGCTAGGGTCACAAATTGTGTGTCTGCTGTTCATTCATCATTGCAGACTTGGACGTTGCATATGGGCACATTCTTTCAATTACATACAGTAGGCAGTCTTTTATTTTTTGCTAGCTGCATCATACTGCGTCACGTTTAATGCCCAACTATAGGCAAGTTAACTTCTTGCATAACCCCTTCTCTTAAATATTTGTATATTGCTAGTACTGTCTGCTGTGCTAGTCCTGTTGCCCTTAATGTTGACAGCTCCTTCATGTTTGGAGCTCAACAGCACAAAGTGCCTGCTCTGACACCTGCTAACTCTATTGACCAGCTCTTGGGGAGTAAATGAGCCATACTGAACATTCCATCTGTAGGCTTCATGCTTAGTTTGCTCATATTTAAATCTTGTATTAAACATATTTCTGTTATACTGGTATCTTTGTCTCATTCATGTAAATATGTACTGTAATTTAGGCATTATAGTCAGGTTTGTGCTGTTTTCCTCCATCTTTCCAAAATATGCAAAACCTGACTCCTGATTCTCTCTATGGCGAAAAGCCTATCAGCAGCTTTTTTGCAAGTTAATCTCAAAGAGGGCCATATGACACATTTATAGCAAGACCACTGCAAAGCTTATGAGAGATAGATTAGCTAGATCAGTCTCAAAAATCATGTACAAGGGGCATATCTGGTGCTTACTGTCCTCAATTTTTCTAAATAATGGTGCTTGTGATGGCTGTGCTCTAACCCAGCAAGTTGTTTGAGGATGTGGTCGTTTAAACCATGAAATCTTTCTGTGGTCACAAGAACATACTCAGTCCTTTACGCCAAAGAATTATATGAAATTGTTTAATCCAACAAATACTTTAATTACCAAACTTCACCTTAGGGAAAAGTTGCACAAAGCTTATATAACTGCCTCATTTCACCAGCTTCACGTAAGCCTTTCCAAACCTCTGTCAGCCTTCATGTAAATGCTTATCCAGGCATGAACCAAATAAAGAAGGGAACAATATGCTGCTTATGAAAACAACTGTACCCAGTCTCAAAGTCACCCTAAAGGCTGCATCACCCATGATGGTCTCTTAAAGAATACTGTTTGACATGTCGACGTGTTAAATAACAGACCACTATGTGGAACAATACCATATTCACCACTTTGAAGGTTGATGGCACCCCACAATCACATTTTTCTTCACCCTGGAAAACATGGAATATAAAATACCACAGTTGGCACTTGCTTTTTTTGGTGGGGTTAGGGGCACTGGGACCCCTGTAAATGTGAAATCCAACGAATATCCGACTGATTCTCTGTGTAAGAAAGGACAAAGCCGACTATACTTCCTTAGAAGGCTGGTGTCCTTCAACATCTGCAGTAAGATGCTGCAGATGTTCTATCAGATGGTTGTGGCGAGTGTCCTCTTCTACGCGGTGGTGTGCTGGGGAGGCAGCATAAAGAAGAGGGATGCCTCAAGCCTGGACAAACTGGTGAGGAACGCAGGCTCTATTGTAGGCATGGAGCTGGATGGGTTGACATCCGTGGCAGAGCGACGGACGCTGACCAGGCTCCTGTCAATCATGGAGAATCCACTGCATCCACTGAACAGTGTCATCTCCAGACAGAGGAGTAGCTTCAGCGACAGACTGCTGTCACTGCCCTGCTCCACTGACAGACTGAGGAGGTCATTCCCCACACTATGCGACTCTTCAATTCCACCCCTAAACGTTAACATTATACAAAGATATTGTCTGTCTGTTATATTTTCATTGTTATCACTCTTTAATATTGTTCTTTATCAGTATGCTGCTGCTGGAGTATGTGAATTTCCCCTTGGGATTAATAATCTATCTATCTATCTATCTATCTATCTATCTATCTATCTATCAATAACGTAGGCTAAAACAAAAATACTGAGAGAGAGAGAAAGAGAGGCAAAGATAAGTGGTGTCCCCCCGGCAAAGTGCGTAGTTCTATGGTTCTTTAGTGACCTGCAACTTTTTACAAAATTGAACTTATAATAAATATGTGTGTATATTTATGATACTAAACAATAATTTTTTTAATTAAAATGTTTAATATTAAAAAATTGCATGCATTTATTACTTTTTAGACTTTTTTTATCTTTCTATACATATTCTAGCCTATATTCATTCCATTTAATTATTGATGTCAAACCTGCAAACAGGTGAATTGCAAGGACCGAGTGTATCAAGAAAAGGTCCTAATGTATCCTGACATTCAATGCTTATTCCAGTATTTACTTTTTTACTTCACTGTGTTTTTCTTGAAGTTGTTCTTTGCAGTTGTTCTGCTGTTCTGCTAAAATAATGACTATAATGTAAATGTGTATCTTTAGTATTCCTTTACTAATTTACTCAAGACTTTTCTAGAACAGAGCCAGATCCAATTGTAAATGAATCTGCTTCTGCCATTTGTTACAGTTTTACTAATTAGGAGTTAAGCCACAGAGTGGAATGCCCGCAGAATTTTATACAGTAACATGATATCACGCATAGCCATAAGGAAAGACCTGAACGAGAGTTTAAGCAAAATTTAGGTTAAGAGGAGACATGACAGAAGTGTCCAAAATTAAGAGAGCAGTTAGCTTCAGAAGTTACTTCAAAATAAACTTACCAACAAGGGCCACAGATGGAAGCTGTATAAGGATAAATTTCTTGGAAAAGTTAGGTTTTCTTTACAGAAACAAGCGATAAAGAAAAGATACTACTAAACAATGATGTTATGCAGGGGTGGTGCGACCATTAAGGCAAATTAGGTTTATCTGGGGTGCAGATCATAAGAGAGGGGAACTCCGCCACATGGGTTAGCTACCGGTTGGTGCACTAATAAGCTTCGCCTAGGGTGTAAAATAACATACCCCTGGCACTGATGTTATGCAAGATATAATATGTTGCTAGTTTCCAGGTGAGCGTGTTTCCCAGATAATATACAGCACCATTAATTAAGCTATATACAGTAGCATGTTGTCATTGTCTGTGGTGGGCTGGCGCCCTGCCCGGGGTTTGTTTCCTGCCTTGTGCCCTGTGTTGGCTGGGATTGGCTCCAGTAGACCCCCATGACCCTGTGGTTAGGATATAGCGGGTTCGGTAATGGATAGATGGATGTTGTCATTGTGGCATTGAATATGAAGCTTTGTATTTTTTCCATTTGGCTCCTTAACAGCTAGTCTGCATTGTCAGCTTGCTTGACTGAAAGGGCCATACTGCTAATGTCCACATTGACTGGGAAAAACTAACAACAAGGCTTAATTGGGCCCATCAAACAAGATGCCTTTTCAGTTCAGTTTAACTTATTACTGAGCACAACATCGGAGTACTTCCACAGATTTGCAGTTATAACACAGGAATACTGAAATATGTAAATAAACTGATATTTCCGCATATACACAAATGTATCAAGTTGAACAACATTACAAAACTCGATATTTTTACTAGAATTTGTGGGCCACTTTGTTCTATAAGAAAGGAAAGCTGAAAACAACAAACCATTTTGCCATTTTTTTTAAAAGGTTTTGGGGTAGCAAGATAACACAACATAATATTATTGCCAGACCTGCCTAATCCAATTCAGGGTCGGAGAAGGCCCAAGTCTGTTCTGTGAATTTGGGGAATGAGGTAGGAAGCACCCCTGGACAAGGGGCCAGTCCATCTTAGGGGCAGTGGGTTGCAGTTTAATTATCTTCTGTATAAAAAACTGCAAATTTACTAGTACTGTATGAGTTTCTAAAATAAGTAAAGTTGTCTGGAAGCAGCCCACCTATACATTTCACAAGGTTCTGACAATGTTATATGCTTTGTTTTACTCAAATTAGGCTTTCTATAAAGTGAAGCCACATGGTAAATGTCAAATGCATTTTTAAGGAACATTTCATTTTGAATTTTTTTTTATGGAATGTAAGTTGTAATTGATATTTGAAATCCAAAACTGTCCATTTTTTCCCTTTCACTTGTTTTATTTATATTAAAGTTTACAAAGAACTAGCTCTCCTTGGAATTCGATTGTTTTACAAAGAGGTATTAAGGACCCATTTAATATAAGATTAATACTTCAGCTTTTGTCCAAGACCTACTAAGAATAAAATACAAAATTGAAACATCACTTTTATTATTTAAGTGATTTTAAACACTGTAATTGTATGCTACATCTTCTTTTACGTAGATGAGTACATTAAGATGTACTGCCTGTACTTGTCTGCCTATTTCAACTCCTGAACTGACCATATGACGACATTTCAGGTGTAATTAGAAAATTGCCAAAGTGTGTGTTTTACTGTGCTTTATTACAGGACTTACAGGCATCATGCATTGAGGCTTCCAGACTAAATGTGATATTCATGCTATGATGCCAGGACCTGCAATTACGGCTCAACCGTAAGGTCTCTCAGTCTATCGACGCCGTGCGCCATGCTACTTCCAAGACTAAATTGAGTTGATTAATGACATGATTTTTGCTCTATGTTATGCACAGTACACAAATACTAAATTTATCATGAATGCTTTAAGCAACTCTGAGGAACAAATAAAAGAAAAAAAAGAAAAAATTGTGATTTCCTGAAATTCATTTCAGTGAAAGTGCTTTGCCATTTATCCTTATACCATAATTTGGATTAAACAGGAAAAAAATAGTAAGTATAGGAAATTGATAATTTACTTGGATTCCAAATGCTTGGAATCCATTGTATAAATTATGACTTGTATAGATTCATTAATATGTTAAAAAAACAACATGTTGGATATTCATAGGCGTAAGCAATTGAATGCAAAAAAAGCCCATAGGTTATTTTCAGTCTTTGAAGCAAAAGAGCAATGTGTGTTTGAATTTTATGCACTAAGCACCTATTGCAATAGCCACGTCTTTCTATCTGCATGAAACAATTCTGCCCATGTAGATATATTTTGTTGAAATGCGGCATGCTTATTCTTCAAGGAAATTTGTAAAGACAGTTCAAATTTTATTGAGATGTGTTAAACAGATTACACTGTGCAGTTTTAAAAAATTTTAAATCTCCCATTGAAACGCATTTCCAAACTCATCTGTCCAAAAATAAAGAAACTTTCTATGCAACTTCAACAATAAATTAGTTAACAGTTTTAATTTTACATTGACAACGGTTACACCAACTTGTATATTTTGCACTATACAAATGTACAGAATTATTATTATTGATTATTTTCCTCTTTTCCACATCCAATAGCCACTACTGATGACAAACAGATCTCCAATACAAGTTAATGAAGCTTCAGCAGACTCTGTAAACGGGTAGGAAGTCACTGTTACTGGCTGCTTGTGTGTGTGCAGGACAGAAGTCCTCTGTCTTCAACTTCAGCGAGGCATGTGGAAATCTCTGTATCAGCAAATTGTTTCTTCTTTATGAAGTCTTCCCAGAGCACAAACAAAAGAGAACAAGTGCCTCCTGATGCTTTAAGTCATAACAGGTAAGTTAAACGATCTTCCTACTGTACAATAATAAAACGCAAGCAAGGAAAACAAAAGGTTATTCAGATATGAATTGAGTACCCTGTGGCTTTCTGCACAAGAATAAATAAACCTTCATTCAGTTTTAACCTTACACCAAACCAGCCTCACAGCACCATCATCTGCAGATTACAATGATTCACAGTTTCACTGTCAGTATCATTTACTAGGGTGACCAGACGCCTCAGTGACAGAGACAGTCTAGATTTCAGACTATACGTCCTGGTAAATAAATGAAGAATATCAAAATATCCCAGTTTTAACAGTGTGCCCGTCTAATAAAACATTTCTCTGCCGAAATGAGCTTCCTGATATTATATTCAGAATAGCATGTATGAAGCTCCAAGGTGTAAGCCCATTCCTCAGCCGTCACCCTCTCTTCAAAGTAAAATATGCCTAATAGTGCCATATAAGACTCCAGTGGCGGAAAGGTTGATTAAGAACTGGTGCTAAATCTGAATGGCATCGTGAAGAGGATCAAGAACCAGACAAAAACAGAGTCCTGCTATTTGTTTGTTTTCACATCAACCACTGTGTGAATCCTAAGTGTTTGTTTGTAAAAGTGTGTTTTGTTTTCCTTCCATGCCCTGAATTCCTTGTGATGACGATGAGCAATAAACTAACAGGATGGGCTTTATGCGTGGGCATAAATGCTACACAAGTATCTCAGTGTGGAATTTTTTAAAATCTGGTCTCCCTATAATTTACTTACCAGAGTGCTGCATTCACTTGATATCCATAATGATCACGCGCTGTAATAAAATTTGCCTTTCACTTCTATTATTCTCTAACATTTGTCATAACTGAATAGCTTTACAAATTCCATTTCATAAAACTTAAAATGGCCAGATGTGCTCAAGCAAATAATGAACTAATTACAACAGATTTTTTTTTAGGTTATTTTATTTGGCAATTGCAAATTGTGATGTTTGTGCGTTTTTATGCGTGTGTGAGTGAGAGTGGTCCCTCACCTTTCAGCCTTTTGCCCAATTCTGCTGAGACAGCCTTTGGCCCCTGAAATCTTGAAATAGATTTAGAATGTTGTGGAACCTACCTACTGAACTCTGTCCATTGAGGGCTACAGTGCCTGCACAGTCCTTGAACACACATGAACGTTACACCATGTGTACATTTTCTAACTTGTTAATTTTCAGCCCAATATTACTGATCAATCCAACTTTTGTGTACCACCATTGAGCTGAGAATGAGCACAAAATAATTTTCCAGCCATTGATCCCTGATCTGCACAGAATGTGGTGCACTTTGCTTCACTCTTTTTGGCTTCTCAGCTTTAAGTGTACCAAACTTCCATCACAAACTGAGGAGCAGTAGAATTAAGAAGTGGTCCTCTGAGTGACAGAACACTGAGTTTGTTTGTAGCTTGCCAAATTAAACTCTTCAACTGAAAAGGTCCCTCATTTTATTCCTGTTGTTTCACTCACTAGGGATACGGAGTTAAAAAAAAACCCCACAATTTTAGTAAAACTCCAACAAGTGTATTTTTTTGAGATGTGTATTTTCTTTGTTTTGCTATTATCACGAAAATGTTTTGGGTTTTTGGACATACATTCATGTGATGTACCTTGTGGGATTGGGAAGAAAATCAGATATGGGCTTCAATACCAGGATCCTGGATCAGCGAGCAATACGAGGTGTGGCAGAAAAGTAATGAGACTGGCAACACTGCAAGCGATCTGGCAACGCTGCGCTGTTTTCCTTGGTAGAGCACGTGTATCAGTACCCTCCCATAGCTCAGTGCGAGTTTCAACTCCTTCCGTTAACTACGTGATTTTTGTGACTGCTATTAGCGAAGTTGTGTTTTTGGTTGTGCGGCACGCAAAATGGAACAGCGGAATTTGGAGCAACGTTGTGCCATTAAATTTTGTGTTAAGCTTGGAGAATCAGCAAGTGTGATGTTTGAAAAGTTAAAACAGGCCTATGGGGAACATTCTTTATCCCGAGCTCAAGTTTTTCAGGGAGGCCTTCAACTTCGAAAACCAATGAAAACATCGAACGTGTGAACACTCTTGTGAGATCAGACCGTCGTTTAACATTAAGAATGTTGAGTGAACAATGAAAGGCTCAGAAAAAGGGTCATTCGCGTGAGACCAGACATTGCAGACAAATGGATGCTCCATCATGACAACGCCCCATGTCACACTGCCCTCTCCATAACAGAATTTTTGACCTCAAAATGCATTCCTGTGGTTCCCCAGCCCCCTTATTCACCTGACCTCAGTCCGTGTGACTTTTTCCTTTTTCCTAAACTGAAAAATGTCCTCAAAGGACGTCATTTCGGGACTTTAGAAAACCTCCAACTGAGTGTAACGGACATGCTGAAGACCATACCGGTTGAAGACTTCCAGCGCTGCTACCAACAGTGGGAACAACGTCTCCATCGGTGTGTAGCTGCCCAAGGGAACTTCTTTGAAGGGGATAACATTGATGTTTGAAAAAAATAAAAACTTTGGTAAATAAAAAATCAGTCTCGTTACTTTTCTGCCACACCTCGTAGCACAAACCTCCATGTCACTAAACATCCATCCATCCATCCATTTTCCAACCCGCTGAATCCGAACACAGGGTCACGGGGGTCTGCTGGAGCCAATCTCAGCCAACACAGGGCACAAGGCAGGAACCAATCCCGGGCAGGGTGCCAACCCACCGCAGGACACACACAAACAGACCCACACACCAAGCACACACTAGGGCCAGTTTAGAATCACCAGTCCACCTAACCTGCATGTCTTTGGACTGTGGGAGGAAACCGGAGCACCCGGAGGAAACCCACGCAGACACGGGGAGAACATGCAAACTCCACGCAGGGAGGCAGCAGCGCTACCACTGCGCCACCATGCTGCCCCATCACTAAACATTTGATAGGAAAATAAAACCAGGGTGTTTAGTATTGCCATCCTTCCTTTTTAATATTTGGTGTTTTTCAGATTTACAATCCCTGATGTAAGTCACCAAACCAAATTTGATAATGCACTGTACATTACAGTATGCACACTTGGCACAGAATACAGATTAAAAAAAAAAACCAACATATTTCACAAATAATGCCATATCCCATCAACATGTATTGTATAGCAAATGTAAGGCCAGTTGTTTTAACACAAGATTATTAGTCTGACACCATTACACACTGTTCTAATTCACGCTATTTCTCTTTTTCTGGCGAAACGAATGAAGCCAGCTATTTACAACATCTCAGTTGTGTCTGTTTCCCCGTGTAGGAAACGTTTTTTCATGTCTGTATGTGGTCTATCAAATCAGGTTTCCAAGGTGCAGAAAATGATCCTTGAATAGTGAAGGTGTCTGTACATTTTTAGGCTTACCAGAATTCTAGATACAATATTTATACACTATTAACATGACTTGTATTTATTATAAAGGTTCAAAATTCACTCTTTAGATCAAATGTTGCTGGAAGTGAATGAGCTGTTGATTGTAGCCTTTTCTGTTTTATACTGCTAGGGGCTTCAAGCTTGGAAGTCTTGCAAGTTTGATGTCTGTCATTTGGTTCCTGTGTTAATAAATTCCTTTTTTAAAGAATAATTTTCTTCTAAGGAGACAAACTAAAGAGTTGCTCAACACCAATTAGCAGGCCTACCGTTTTTAGTTCACTGTTTGTTGGTGTGATGCCTATTTTATATTGTATGATATCATAATGCCATTGTTTGATTTGTAAAGTGCCTTGTCAGTCAGTCATTCAGTGATTTTCTAACCCACTTAGTCCTGAACAGGGGCGCGGGGTCTGCTGGAGCCTATCCCAGCTAGCACAGGGCACGCGGCAGGAACAAACCCTGGACTAGGCGCCAGTCCATCACAGGGCGATTGCACACCAAACACATGCCAGCCATACACAAGGGCCAATTTAGGATCACCAATCCAGCTAACCTTGTGATTATGCTTAAAAAGGAAGCCAAATAAATTAAAGACGAACTGATTGAATGTATCTCTGCATGGTAAGTTAAAACATTGTATTGGAACCTCAAAAGCTATGCTGCTCATGTGCTACATCTTCCCAGCTTGCACTGTAGGCTCCCACTCTGTCTGATGATAATTGTGTGCCACCATTTTCAGTACCAATAGATACCTGTAATGAGTTTTATATCTTTTTCCTCCATTACGCCCAGGAGCCCCCCATTTGTTTAACATGATGTGTTTGTTGGGCAGTGTCAACACTTGAGCTAGTCCAGTGGCTCCCAGGAGGTTGTGTCTTTAAGTGCATTTGGAGTCAAGTCATCATCAAGTAGAATTTGAACCTGCAGACAGTTTCGTTTCCAGTCCAGCTTCGTAATCACTCCATAATGCACTGCGTTTAACTATGTAGTGATACATTTTGCTGCTACAATTTAAGGAGTTCTGTAAAATGAATGGAATGTACACTTTGCAAAGAACAGGAACTATAGACTGGATTTACTGTAAACTTCTACTCCCGGACATGTTAACAGTATTGTCTTTATAATAATGTATTATTAATTGAAAGGTACAGAAAATTTTATTATTCTTTGTGCTTGTTGTTCCACCGTACTGTATTTTAAAAAGTGGAGAATCTATAATCAGTCAAAGCCTAATTCTTCATAAAGTTTGAATTCAATTTCTTATTTTGTAATCCGTGATCTTAGGATAAAAAAAAATCTGTTTGATTTGCCTTTTTATTTTCTGTGCATTGTGTACGCACATAAACTGAGAGCACATTTGGTTTCCCGTTACATTTTTTGGTGCTGTTTGATGCTTCTCTTGGAGGGCCAAAAACGATGCCATTTTAAGAAACAAATTGGCTACTAGGTGCAGCTGCAATCTGATACATGTTTCTAATCGGTTTGCTAAAGATCAGTGCCACAGGGCTAATCCTGCATTTTACCATTTCATTCTGGGCAGTATTTAAACCAGTGATCAAAGCTGTACAAACCAATTGCCATCATGCCAGTCTAAAGGGAATTGGAGTACATTAATGCCTTTTTCTTTGGGGATAATTGTGCTGCCTGGTGGCTTCATTAGCTCCCTTGGCCATTATCAAACGATGTACTCCACTGAGGTTGGAGCTTGCATTGTGGGCAGACACTGCATCACAAGGGGGTTAATAATAATAATAAAAAGGGTCATAATAAGATTGTAGTACCATGACGGGGTTTTGTTCACCGTCTATGTTGTGGGTGGAGTAGGAACTTGCAGAGAAAAGACAAAAAGAAGCACAATGCTCAAGCAGTACCTACAGTTGCCATCTGCCTTTGGGTCTACCCATAAGAGACCAATGTATGCAAAGTCAGAGTTCATTAGGCGGCAGTACATGGTGATGTCCCCAAGGGGCTTATTTTATTTACTGCTATAGATAAAGGAAAGAAATTTCCAAAGGAAAGCGTATTCAAATAAAACATAATAATGGTTTAATTAAGGCACATTTGGATACTGTACAGGAGACACTTGCCATATGTAGTGCACATCAGAAGCCAAATGAAGTACTTTATGCATCATGCATCTTAAAACACACACTTTCTAAGAGCCATAGACTTAGTGTGTAATAGAATATTAATTCACTGGCCTTAGGAGATAATTAATACCTCCCTCTGGTATGCAGATTGTCCTATAAATGGCTGTTTCATAATTCTGGACAGTGGGTCTTTATGTTTGATTATACTATATATCCATATTTATGTCTGATTATGCTCTATATTCATATTAGAATTTGAAAAGGAAAAGAGTGCATTGCCTTTTTCATGAAACAAAAAAAAAAAAAAAAAAATGAACAAGTAGCCTAAATATCGGCAATTACAGAAAGATTTTTCCACAATGTGTCCTCATTGCTGCAAAACAATTTTATCGCAATGCGCTTACTGATATGAAGTTCCTTTTTTAGATTAATTTTGACACCTGTGCCTTGTTAAAGGCGTGTTTTGTTACTTAGGTTTAATGAAGTCTTTAATATAGTCTGTTTATCTTTAGTAGTGCCTCGAGCTAAGAGTTCACAGACAAACTAAATAACAAGAGTATAGTAGGGCTGCTCTGATGAGCCATCATTAGGGTGAAAATGGTTTGTAATTGCTAATACAGTATCTTGATTATGTACATTAGTAAATCAAACAACTGTGTGGTGCTTCACCTCTGCATACTGCCTCATGCAGATGTGTTAAAAAGCAAAAAGTACTCGGTCAAAAACCGAGCGCAGACTGAAAAGTTGCTGGGAGCTCAGATAAATACTACTTGCTTGCGTACAACTGCAGATCCGTTTGATGTACCCAGACAATTATCCGTATTCCGTAAGCCTCTGTTTGTCCTTCTGTCAAGCTTCTTCAGGAGACATGTGATCAGATGGTTGGGTAGTCATTTTAAAGTGCCTAGAAGTAAAGTAAAATCGGTAGGTTTCCATTATCAGGTCCGACTGGGTCAGTGGTCTGTCAATGAGCTGTTAGAGTTGCTGTACAGAGGTGAGACTGGCCAGTCAATCGGTGAAGACAGGAGGAAAACATGCTGACAGCTACCGGGAGCAAGTCAGAACATAGATTTGCACTTGAGCTGACTGGCCGAGGAGGTAAGGGAGCAGGGCCGTTTTACAAGGTGCAGGGCACGCTCCGCAGGAGGGGCGCCGGGCTATCTGACAGTAGGCAGGCTCCTGCGCGGACCCGCTGGACATTTAGGCCTTTCTTCTCACCTCATTACTTACAGGAGCCGATAGAAGACCAGGACACTCCAGACAGTGTCGCTTCCTGCCTCTCTGCAGATGGACTGAGTCGTTGTGCGGCGGCCTGACTGGACGGAGGAGGACAGCGCCGGGGTATCTGATCCTTCGACATATTTGGGGGGTGTTTGGGGAAAAAAGGCGTTTTTGAAAAAGCCCTCCGCCCCCCCCCTTTTTTAAATATACATATTTAAGAAAAATCAAGCTCGTGAAATTATATAGAGTATGTGTATATTAAACTGATTGCATACTGTTAAAAAGCAGCTTCAGCTAACGCACGCGGGTTGCTTTAATAAGTTATATACCTTTAATACTTTTTTTTCTTTCTAATGGCAATTAGTGGGAAGCATGTCTAAAGGGTAATGACTAATAAGCTTAGTTGCTTTCTCCCTACTGTATCAACATTAACAAGACAATTTTACAAAGACTTAAAGCTCGGGGCAACTTTTGACATCCTGTTAAGGGCATTAATTAATATACATATCTAGGATAATAAAATGCCAAGTGCTTTTCATTTGTGTTGCGGGTTTTTTTTTTTTTTTTTCATTATTTCTTTTTCTTTCTTCTTTTTTTTCCTAATGTACCGATTCAGTTCATGAAGACCGTAGGGAATTCAGGTTAATATGTTGACAAGACTCTAACAATGGAGGGTCACGCCGCCCCGCACGCCTCACTGGTTCGGTTCAGCAGAACTCTGACAGGTCCTAATCATCCGCTGCCCGTAAGGCAGTGGGGCACATCGGATTTTAATTACGGAATTATTTGGCAGTATTAAACTGAGACATAATTAGGCCTCGAATTTTAATAATTGTCTTAACTAATTGGGCAGACAAGTGCGTTACAGAGCGGGGTGCGATTAGATAATTAGTATTTCAAAATGACAAAAAAAAAAAAATCATCTCTTTATAACATATTATTGTCCATGGGTGGGGCGTTGAACGCATTTGTTAAAAAAGAACTTATTCCAATCCATTATCCTAAACCCGAGCTGTGTTGCTTCGGGATGTGCGTATCACCAAAGCAGCAGCCATCCGCAACTCCATGATGGGAAAACGTATCTAAAGGACCAAAAATGACTTTACAGAGTTCTTATATTTAACAGATTAACATTTTGTTATTAATAGTTGAAGCTTTTCTTTTTGTTGCAAAACTAACGACTTGATTAATTAAGGTGTTTTTTTTAATAACAGCAAATTCATTTGTACGTTGAATATCTTTAGCGAAATTTCTAAAAAAAAAAAATAATCACCATTTTCAAGGAAAGAGGCACCTCGCCGTGGCTTATTTTGTTTGTCTATATACCGTCTTTTCTCCTCGCATCGTGTTAACAGACTGCCCTCTATTATGAAGAAAGGAAGCGTGGCTGATGTCAATTCCAATAGCAAGTCCTATTATTTATGTGTCATTTAAAATAATAAAAATAATAATGTTGTGAAAAGTCCTGGTTAGACTGTGACATGCTCTAGACTGATGTGGCACCTCTGGCGATGCCATTATTTCCTATTAATTACTCGCTAAAGAATGCCTTTAGAAAGAAAGCTAGGTGTGACAGAGAGCTGGTCAGTAAACAGCTGCCCCTCATCCCTCTAGGCAGAACGTGACCTCCTTTTTTTACTTCAGTAAACTGAAGTGCTGTCAAGCTTCAAAACGAGAAAGAAAATGATTTGGATACTGAAAGGAGCCTGGAATAGGTAATCGGGATATCTACGGAGGCTCTCTGCCGGAATATGGAATATGTGTTTATATTTGTCGATTGAGCTTCTGTCGGCCCTGATCAGCGCGCTCAAAAAACTTCTGATTAAATTCCCTGTTTGGGCCCCAGACTGTTTTTTTTCTAAAGTATATTAGCCAAAGGTGATGCACTTGGAGTACTTGTGATGGAGAGATGCATTTGTACGAGTTGAAATAAGCACTTCACCTCATTAGCCAGGCATGATGAATACCCATCTGTTTTTTTTTTTTTTTGAACAAGGGACGTTCGAGTATTACAAATCCAATCACATCCCTAAAAACAGTTAATCAGAAAGCATTCCCATTTTGTCAGATGTCCACTCTTTTGATTCTGCTTAGTGCGTTACATACAGAAAAACGTTTAATGTGAGCATATAACGGAGCCGATAAGCGCACTTCTGAAACCGCCAGGTTGGGCATCTTGTAAAGGGCACGTTCTGAGACGGCGCTCTGACCACGTATTATTATTTATTTTTAATGGTGTTATCGAGTACCCATCAATTATTTTTAATCACGTCTTGGTGAGATATTATTATTATTACTGTTATTATTACGAGGCCTTTGAAATAGTTGAAATATAAAAGAGACACATTTCTGTTCATTAAAGAAAAGAAGAAGCACGTCTGCAGCAGCTCAACACCTTTCTTGATCGGAGTGCTGAATGCAACCTTATAAACGAATGATAAGCGCTCGGAAATAAATGGCGTGACAATTTACTTCTCAGCACGTTTCCTGGTGTTAATTGATCGTTTCAATCCACGGACAATTTGGAATAAATTAAGGCGATCAAAAGGACATCACAGACTGATTTTTTTTTTCGAGCACTTGACCGTGAGCTGCTTCTTCACTACCGGTTACCAATGATACGCGACTGCGCTTCCCAGTATTTTGTAAGCACACGCTGTACGTCGACCTCAACGGCAGAGGGCGCTGTCTGCATAACCGGCCTTTTTCTTTTTTTTAGGCCGTACCATACTGTATACTTCATGGGAATACGTGTATCTGTGGGCTAGGCGAAAAAAATTGACTTTGAGGTTAATGTGCTAATTAGCAAATACATAAATAAACATGTTTTAAATGCTGCATAATTTAAGATTTATTAAGCATTAAATATATTCAGTTTGAAAAGTTTACTACTTTCAATGAAATCTCCATTTAGCTAAAGTGCTTATTACTGAAGCTCGATTTTGCACATATGGGATATCGTTACATCGTTAGCAATTTTAAAAGTGAAGCTTTTACGTATTTTTTTAAACTAAAGAATTACATGTCTGACTGTAGGAAAGCAATGTCAGCATTCCTTAATTTCAATTGTTGACATTTTAAAGCAGTTAATCATAACCCGAAATGCACAGGCATTATAAACACCGTCTATTTTTATTTTAATGTAGTCGTCATTTCCTACACGGTAATACGATATTTTAGCAACGTAACATATAATTTAATTCCCATTTAAAGACAAGGAGGAAAACATATACTTCAACACAGACTACGCAATAAAAGTTTACATTTATTCAGTGATCATTTGAGAGATTCAATTTCAGTTTAATAAAATCCGGTCATATTTGACTTGTGTTTTTATTGTTTATATGTTTGTTATTTTACTCAAGTTTCTTCCAATAGTTATACTAATGTCTAGGTGCCGTAGATAAGACGAATGAGATGTGCCACTAAAGACAATCCAAAAGTCTTTCAGCATGAGCAGCACTTTGGGCTCTAAGTCATCTAGTTTGCTATATTACGAAAAACATCCAGTGGTGTGTGGATTTACTTGACAGAACAGAATCGTATAAAACAATCAGACTTTAACTCATTTATTTCATATGAGCAAGCAACGAGGAAAACGTATTTTTTATATACAAAACGGTTAAAAAAGTGTCTGCACTACTAGGAGTAAAACTTTCGTCCGTGTAACAAATGAAAGTCGGACATGAAACAGAGGAATAATTAGATGGGGCAGGATTAAAGAAAAGTATTAAAAGACACGCCTAATTGCTTCAGTTCCATTCACATTACCGATGCTATTTAAATAGCCCAACAAGCTGCTTTAAAATGAAACTCTCATTGAAGTATATGATGGCAAAGAGAAACAAAACAAACAACAAATCAGTTTTTAAAAGAACACGTTTGCTATCCCAAAGTGAAAAATATTTCTGTAAGCGATCGGAAATAGACAATGGTGAAATGTTACGAAATTCATTAAGCGAGTTTCAATGTGAATTAATACAAAGAATTGCGCGTTTTTCTTATTTTAAATCTAGTTACAGAACATGCGTCGCTTTCCGCGCATATCGCTGACACAATAAGCAATAGGGTTAGCTTTAAAACTCGTTTTACATAATAGCGTAGAATAAAGCCGCACCGAATAGCGTTCACATTTTCCAAGCTGATTTCATGGGGCTCATGTTTTCAGTTCACGCTTCAAGCTGACAACGTGTGCATTAATGCGCGGCGGCTTCAAGTGTAACATTCGGTAAAGAAAATTCCGAATACGCTTCGATTCCTCTCATTCTTTGTGTGCATTCCCTCTCCCTCTCCTGCTCTCGCCCTGCTTTATGCTAATAGATCTCCGTGTTTATTATCGCCACATTGCTTTTCACAAATGTATCATGTGTGTTTATCATGTTTGCCTGTCATTTATCCGAAAGTAGCAAAGTCCCCAATGTTTTACGATTCCAGCACCCCCTCCGCCTCCCCCGGCACACTACCCCAACCGCATGTGCGCACGCGCACTGGCGCCAACGCTCGCGCACAAACACACACCCCGGAGGTCACAAGAAAAAACCTCGAGAGTCAGTCGAGAGTAAACGTCTGGTGTCTGCACTTAGGCCTCTTGCTATATCAGGCCTCTGGGATTTTCCGGTGAGAATATTTCCTATTAATTAAACTAATTTAAAATTAGGCCCAGCTTTCCACAGCCTTATTTTCACCTTAGTTTATTCACACGGTGAAATGCGTATACTGGAAGATGTATGAACAATCTATCTATCTATCTATCTATCTATCTATCTATCTATCTATCTATCTATCTATCTATCTATCTATCTATCCCAAATCGGGAATGCTTCATTACCCTGCCAAAAATCAATATTCGCCAAACAGTGGACACATTTTTCTTTTCAAATTCTGTAACAATTATATTATCAATAGGCCATTTGATCCCAATTTCCAATTTATAATTTCTCCTGCGCTGTCATTTTAATGGATTCAGTGTTGACTACTGTTGTAAATTCGGGTCATGCGCGCTCTTTGCTGTTTATTGTGAGGCTGCACGAAATGTGAACGCATTTGACGGCAGACCTTATAAATGTTTGACACTTTTGATATTCCTTACATATTGGTGGCGGCGGGCCGCAACATTCTTACAGCCTTCAAAAAGATATTAAGGCATGTACGTTTTACCTTTCTAGACGTATTTTATTTTAACGCACCCTTTAAATAAGTCAGGACGAGTTAAACTTTTTTTTCCTTTTTTACTTTGCAACGGTCTGATATTTTTCTTAGCGGAATTTAAACACGAAGTAATTCCATCATGTGCTTTTCTTATGCCTAGTTTTTTTCCTTGATTTTTTTCTTACCTTTTCTGCTTTGTTGGTATATTTAATTGCGACCGAACTGTATACCACACTTGAAAAATGTGTCAGGCGACAAGTGAATATATACAACAGATGACAAAACAGAAAAGAAATAACTGACAGATTAAAAGACAGTCATTGTGCAGCTAACAGGCAAACGCATCAGTACAAAGTCGCACGTACCTTTTGAGAACACAGTTTGTTTTATAGCAGATCTCCCAGGTTGTATCTCCTGTCGATCTGATAGGAAAAAAGAATGAGATAACATGCCCTGTTTAAGATACAAACATGCAGATTAGATCACAATTTTGACAGCAGACCTTTGTTAGAGGTTTAGATTCCCATAGCTATCTTACCAGCATAAATGAAATTAATAAAAAAAATCTTTACATTAATGATAACCTATTTTGTAAAATAAAATTGATACATATTGTATATTGACATTGGTGATTTTTTCGGATTTATTTTTGTAAACAACGTGGCATCAAGGAGAAAAAACAAATAAATCCCGACTGATTTAATTCGCAACAATTCAATATTTGTTAAAAAAATATTGTAAAACACAAGCTTAAATATAGACTTTTTTATTGTAAAACGGCGAGCTAAATTTAGTGAATGCTTGAAAGTTAAGCCTAAAGGAAATTTAGCCATAACTGTACTGTATTTAAAAATATGTACAACTCTCTTAGCCTATTAATGGGAATGTCGCTATAAAAACGAACTGAACAAAAAACAAGGAAACTAATTATACTCGAATATCTAAATCCGAACAGCTTTTTCAAACCATTAAGGTAGAATTAAATTGTATATATTAAAAGCAGACATATTGATATCAGCAAAAAATAAGTATGTATTATAACCTCAAGTTGTGTATATTTAAATAAAAACTTGAAAATGCCAATGTGCCTATTCATTATTTTTTTTTTACATTTTTTATAAAATGTAATTGTTTATCATAGGAAACCCACTGTCGCACAAACAACACTTTTTATATTAGATTTGTGTTCACATATAAAGGAAAACTGTTTTTAGCTAAAATCTTTCCCTCATATCCAGTAAATGTCAGATTTTGTTTTAATTTAGAGAGGGGGACGAAGCGGAGACCTGCACCGAGCGCTGCTTCATGTCCCGACTGGGTCGCCTTCTGTGTGGAACAGGCGCATTCTCCCCTTGTGTGGGTGTTTTTTCCCCCAACAGAACAGAAGCCTGCCATTTCGAGCTGTATCAAAAGTGCTACGCTGTTAAGTGGATTGGTAAATCATTTTCGGAAGTCGCGTTCAGACATCACATTATTTTTTACATCACCCATACAACAACATCCAGCCATTCATTTTCCAACGCAGTGATTCGCAATCTGACGGGCGTTGCCTCTCCCAGGAGGATGGGGTGAAAAGCAGGAAACCAGTCCAGATAGAGCACGTTTAATGGCACTCTGACGGTGTGATAGTTACTGGTTTAGGGAGTGAGGGGAAAAACTCCACACAAGCACGCGGAGAACCATCAGTCCTCACTGGTCAATCAGTTTGCGGTTGTAGATTTCATAGGGACATGTGGGTGCGTTCCATCCATGATCTAATCCCGTTTCTCAGTTACATTGTCTCGTCGCATAAGCAGACCTGAGGCGAAAAAAACCCTCAAGTGCCAATTCGGAGAAGAACGTGCAAACTGCAGAGCACAGCGCCGATTTTTATCATCGTCTCATCAAACCAGCCATTGGGGTAGGCGCATATGGAGGGCTCCTGGACGCGCGAGCCGTTATTTTAGGGCAGCGTCGCGCACTCGCCCTCCTACTCTCACTCACGCCGGACCGACATAAAGTCGCCAGTTAACGGATCGGACACGTTTTTGGGACGTGTAACGAAAACCGGAGAACCCAAAGTAAAACCCAGGCAGAGAAGGGGAGAGTGTCGCACCCCCCAGTTATGTGGAATAGGGGATCGATTTAATTCTTTGAGTAAAAATAACGCTTCTTGTTTTTATGTAAAGTGTTTTGTGATGTGCCAGTTTTGAAAGGAGCTATATAGCACAAGATTGACTGGCAGTTGCTAGACAGCTGCTGACGGCTTGCGTGAAGTTTAACGATTTCTCTTTTCTGAGGTCCTGCTGTCGCTTCAATAGCTTAAAGCTGACAAGACGCGTGTCAGGCTTTCCGCTCGTCCTGGGACTTGTCACCTGTTAGATGCAGTACTTACTACCTGTCACGAGAGGCTCACGGCAGCTCTTCACGCACCCACCACACGCCCCGGCTTTTAATAATGGCGCACGCTCATTTTTGTGGGCTTCTCCAGACCTTTTGCAATTATACTTGGGGCAAATATTTATACCTTGCATGCTTTTTGTTTGACAAGGTCGCCAGCAGCTTTCCCTGTGTCTTTTCATCCTTTTTATTATAATGGATATTTTGTGACATGCTAGGATTTCATACCAATACAAAAACTATAAAAAGTATATTTATTTACGGATTATTATAGAAAATGCGAGTAATTTGCTCTGTTAAGTGTATACACCACGCACTATACTTTCTACTTTCACTCAAAGTGGGCCGGAGCTGTTTTACTGTATCAAGTTAATTTTGATCAAATTCTACTTTTACATTGTAGCCATATGGGTATAATATTGAACAAAAGCCTCTTAAAAATATTTCTTTGTCCTCTCATTGCTAAATTCTTTGTACCCAGATTGTGCAAAGCAGACCATGCAAAGTGTAAAAAAAACATGGAGATCACACTTCCCATATGCCTCCTGGCGAGCGCTTGATTTGACACATCTAAAACTTATTAAGTCATGACTACAAAAGGGCACCTCTTGCCGACTGGGCCACACTCAATTAAAATCCGGGTGATCCCATTTTTTTTTTTTTAGGAAGGCTGTTAGAAAATTGTTGGCTGAAGAAAATTAAATTATTGGTTTAAAAAGAGATGTCGGTCCAGGTTTGGTTGAGTAAAAGCTTTGTGGCACTCTACATAAAGAATGAATGACCTGTCCCTGCTGGACAATATTGAGAAAATGGCTACTGGTGGGTTTTGGGCAGAAAGTGGTTAATTGCCGTGGCCTGTCTTTTAAATCAGTTACAAATTCAGAGCTGATTTTGTGCTGCTTTGCAGTGGTCCTTACTGATATATTCACAACAACAACAACAACTGAAATCTATAAGAGTACAAATAATGGAAATGAAATAGACAAAAGATTAGCATGCCATGAAAAGTACAATAAGTTTCTTATTTAGCATTTAGATAACTGTCTATCCTTAGGAGCAAGCTTCAAAGTTGAACCCAGTTTAGACCAAGAGGATTAATTCTTTCTCCGGCATGCTTCATTGAATCTCTCATTACCAAACTTTGTCTGTATTGATGTAAGATTTGATTGAAGATTAGAGCATTTAGCAAATCTTGCTTTTCTGCATGTATCAGGCCTTTTCAACCGCAGAGCGCTGTGCCCACTGGTCAATACCCTTACTTTTATCCAGTGTCTGCTTCATTTAAACTTAATCAACTCCATCAATGAACTGGAACAGGGAAACGTCCCTATGGTAGAATGTTGTTCTTTTGTTAGATAATTCTTTACTCTCTTTCCCAATCCGTTGGTGTAAACCTAAAATTACACTATGATGAACTATTTCAATCAATATGGTAATGAAAATTGGTTTCGGATGTCTGTTTGCAGGGCTTAAGTAAGTGGGAAGGTATAGCTGTCATTGCAGAAGCGTCTCTCGCTGGTCGGCCTGCCTTCCTCTACAGTAGCGGCTTTTCATTGACATTGAATATTGCTCATACTGGAAATGATGCATCTTTGCAGGAAGGCCTATATGTCATTTGGGGAAGTGAAGCAGACCGATTGGCGGCGAGTACGTTTGCTATGAATTATTTGTACTGCATCTCCCCCCACCTTGAAGTCAACAAGTTTTCTGTACAATTGTGTAGATCAATCAAAGCTGACAGCGAGCCAGTGATGTTTTTATGGTGCATCCCTGGACCTCTTGTCCTTGTGTTGCACGGATATGGTGCCTGTACAGTACATCATTTTTATACTGCTACCAAAAGAGCAATTTCAAAAGTATTTGCAAGGAAAATGTATGTCCCCATCTGTTCCCGGCTCAATAAATGTGCCACCTTGTGAGGCTCTCCAATGGTAATCATATCTTTAATGATCCGCAGACTTGTGATATATAACTTTCCATAAAAAGGATTTCACATTTTCCTATTGTGATTGGTTGTGTACATGGCTTTTCCATATGTTACAAAAGAAGAACTCAATATCCTAGTGATCGTTTGTTTAGGCTGTAAAGACATCAGAGAGAGTAATGCATCATAACAATAGTCTTCAAATGGCGCCCGGATTCCTTTTGTGTTCGCAGAAAGTAGTCAAGTGCAGAAGTTTGTAAGGGTTTACATAAGAACATGGATGGCAGGGCTGTTTTATTTACTAAAGGCGTTAATTCATCTTTGAAAGTGTTCGCTATGAATAATTAAAAAAGCCTGGCCCTGCCAAGATTCGTCTTTTCATGGCACTCCAATTTCCTTCTTTTAATTTTCTTTTGTTTCTTTTTCTGTTTAACACTTAAAACGAATCTCATTTTCCGAATAAATCAATACTTTTATGGTTTTTAATATCAGAATATGAATTTCATATTATGAAAATAACGTACTGATTTATTACTTGTTTTATACCTAGGATTACACTTTTTATTACTGGAAAACCTCAGGGTATCAAATTACCATATTTCTTATTTCAATTATTCATCTCTATGAAAGTTTTTTTTTTTAAGTCTGTAGGAACCAACAGATGACGAATTGTGATGCCATGCAATAGCAACCTCCTAGCTTTAAGGAACAGAATTGTGGGAAAAGTGGAGAAAGAAAATGGAGCAAAAGCTTCAGTGGGAGGGTTGTCTTTATTATCATTAGAGGAACAACACAGTGAGCAGCTCAGCTAAAGTAAGGCATCAGTGATACCAAATACACTCGCGCTGTAGTGCTTGTGCCTCCCAGGAAGAGTCGTCCCTAGGTTTAGCACTTAGCCGACTGACTTGCAGAGCTTACAGTGGGAGACCATCATTATGTAAGCAATTGTAAAAAGGTGTCGCATGAAGCCTCGTCCACAAGTGGGAAGTACAAGTCCATCTGTCCAGGTCATTTTGGGTTTTATGCACCAATTCTTACAGCTTCACGAGCAGTTAGTCTTGGTGCGATGGCCTTTAGTACTGTACTTGGTTTGTACCATTTTTGTTACAGAAACAAGAGAAAAGCTCCATGTTTAACATAATTACATGCAGCACTTGAAATACATACATGATAGCATGGCATCGTCAAGCTGAAGTGAGATTGAGGTACCTTTCATATATATTAAAAACTTCATTTTTTCTCAAATGCCTAACTATGACCATTTACCATCTTCTCAAATACCCATAATAAATGATTTTTAATGTTAAAACTATCTTATCTATCTATCTATCTATCTATCTATCTATCTATCTATCTATCTAT
>JANRMT010062856.1:91805768-91819597 GCA_026402145.1 Polypterus bichir lapradei
TATCTATCTATCTATCTATCTATCTATCTATCTATCTATCTATCTATTTTAAGTCATTTGCCACCAGCTCACCAAGTCGTCTAGTCAGAAACTGCTCATATGAGGGACCCGAGCACATTATGAAAATCACCGGAGTACATCAGGACATTTCTGATGTGAAGAAGTCCTTCTTTCCAATACACATCAGATAACGTAATCAATGCATCTACACCTCTCTATATATAGAAATACAAATGTCTTCAAAAGTTTCAGTTTAAGCAGCTCCATCTGTACACTCTTTTTTGCTTCATAACTCATTTTAAGGTAAAGATGTCCACTTTATGACTTTAATACTTTTAAACAATTCTATAATACCATTCATGAATTCTTGTTTTCCTATTATGAAAATATTCTACTTCTTTAATCTGTCCCCAGCTCAGACCTTGCCGTTCCAGAATATTGTGTCTTTTTCCTTTGACTTTTTCCGGTGCTGCTGTCGTCCTTTTTGTAATATGGAGTATTCCAGATGTAGCCCCATCAGTGTGAAAGATCGAGTATCACTTTTTAGTTTATTTTATGCTGTTGTACAATGTGTTACCTAACCCAATCTTCAATGAGCCATTTTAGTTGCTTATGTGCACTGTCTGGTTTTGGACATTAACAAATCCACTTCAGTTTGTTGACATAACATATATTTTGTAGCTTCCGATCTATTCTGCTGTGTGTAATTCTTTTATTTTCTGGCTGGCATTGTTGCTCGGTGCCTTGGGTGCAAACACAATTCCATGTCGTTTTCTGTGTGGAGCTTGCATATTCTCATTGTGGATTTTCCTCTGGTTGTCCTCACACATTCCCAGAGGAGTGCAGGTCAGGCTAATTTGAGATTTTAAATTGGTTGTGTGTGATCTATGATGCACTTGCGTCCCATCCAAGGTTTGCTACTGCCTTGAACGTATATGCGTACTTTACGTTTATTTACATCAGATGTCATTTACAGTATCACCGATCTTCCCATATATGAGTCTTTGTCAAGGTGCATCTGCCTAGGTTTTGCTGACATTAGGCAATCTGGTAAACTACTTACTTTATTATTCATTTTTTTTAACTTGGTAAGTTTAAAAGTTATGATATTTTTGCAAACTTTTAAGACAAAAGTAGGGTTTTCCTTGACATATCTCTGCATCCTCAAGGCAATGGGGTGTTTCTGTAAACTGTTTTAAGAAATACAAGCCACTGTTTTGAAGTATTGTTGCAGATTTTTTATGCATTTGAAGTTGCACAAAATCATTTGAATCAAAGGGTTTTTCAGCTTCAAGGAACAATGAAGGTTTATTCCGTGTACAGGCAGGGGAACTATTATTAATCTTCCAGACTGTATTCTTACCAACTCTTCCATAACCAGTGAACCAATAGACTTTGTTTCACCTTAGCAGAACAAAAGGTGGCAGTGTGATGTTGTTCCTTGGAGTCTTCACGTGGAATAATGTTTCCCAAGTCAAGATGTCATCTCACAAAATGCCAGTGTTTACTATACCCCTCTCAAGTAAGGCATGACAACTCTGTGATTGTTTGCCTCAAATGATTAATACACAGATAAATCAATAACATGTTTGCTCAGCATCATAAAATATAAAGCCAGTGGTGTTTTCCTAGTAGCAATCATGTTTGCTGTTATTGTGCTAGTGTTAATTGTTCAGTTTTCACCCATGGTGAATAGACATTTTGCATTACATTGCTCCCCTATGGGCGTCGCAATGTTTAGTGCCATTGCCTCACAGTTCCAGAGTCTTCCTGGCCATTCTCTGTGTGGAGTATTCACTTTCTTCCATTGCCTGTAATGAGTAGTCAAGCAAATTTACACCTTTTATTGGCTAGCAGATTACAATATGCAAACTTTCGAGGCAGCTAAGGTGCATCTTGCCTGAAGAAGGGGCCTTAGCTGACTTAAAGCTTTAGTGTTGTAATCTATTCAGTTAGCCAGTTTCTCATTGTATCCATAGTGGCTAACACGGTACAACATCCTACTCCCATTGCCTGTGTAGGTCTTCTCTGGGTGCTCCACCTTTCTTTACACATCCCAAAGATTTGTGTGTTATGGAAACTAGCAATTCCAGATTGGCCCTACATGGGTGAATGTGGGTGCCCAGCCATGGACTGTTCCTTGGTCCAAGATTCCCTGCCTTGAGATTAAAGCTACTGGTGTACGGTTTGGTCCTGGAGACCAAACACAATTTGGAAAAAGATGAGTTTTGAAACTGCTAGCCACTTGGCTTAAAAGTGAATCATATAAGGAGTATGGAGCAATTGCATTTTAGGACTTTGGAATTTTGACAGTGTTCTCTGTGGATTATTAGACTAGTGCTGTTTATAGGCTATAGGCATTTTGACTCTAAAGATTTTGATCCTATCTCTGGGTGCCAGTGTCATCCTAGGCCAGTGAATTAGCTTAGCTTGCTCCCATTATGTACAGTATTTGATTTTTAGTGTACCCATCATATAAAATACTCTGCCTAATGCGATGAGGGCAGTTGTGCTTGGCAGGGCCGAACACCCACACACGCATGGTTAAATCTCTTTCTCGCAGGATGTATAACGCTGCTTGCGTTGTAAAGGGGGGGGGGTGATGGTTGAACGCACGCTAAGGAGAAGCGGTCGGATCATCTGCTGGCTTGTTGCTGCTGCTGGCTTACTGCGTGTTCTGCTTGTTGCTTGTCGTTGTTTTAAGAGCTGGAAGCACATGAAGTGTGTCTGCCAAAAGCATTCCAACAACTGCTAGGTTAGATGTCCGTGAACTTGTTTTAAGTATTGTCTCACTGCCTTGTCTCGCGTGATGTTAAAGTGTCTCTCACGGGACGTCAAATTGTCTTCCGAGAAGATCACGTCTTGTCTCCCTAGTCTCCCTCCCAAGATTTTTTTTTATAATAGAGAGAAATGCTTTTAAATGTCACCTCTTGTTTCCTCAATGTAAATAGCAAGCCGTCAATTTTTTGAGAAGATTCAAATCTTATTTTCCAAGCCAAAGATTAAATGTTGTGTCTTCATTAAACTCCATCCATCCATCCATTTTCAAATCCACTTGTCCAGGTATTTTAATGTCACATTTAAACTGCTCTATTAAATTTTTAAAATGTTTCCCGTCAGACCCCTCTGAGCTCATACTTATCAGCAGGGTACATTGTGACATTACAGGTAAAGCAAATTCTTTTCTTTAATTACATTTAGGAGAAGGTACCATGGATTAAATAGGTGTTTGGAGGCTGCTTCTCCTTGAGATGTATTCTTTTGACTTGTATAGATTATTCCCTGTAGTGACCTAAAATGAGTAAATACATATTGTCCTTTAGAAAACAACTCAGACTCTACAAAGAAAAGATGTTGTGCTTTTAAGTAAATTGCAAACCTATATTTGGATTAAATGGGTTTAGGAAAAAGGATGGTTGTAGCTGGTGATATGCGAGATATCATTTATAACTACTCACCATGTCTTTAACGCTGCTTGTCAGGAAGTGGGTCAAAATCAGTCTTCTTTTGGCCTCATAACTCATAGTGAAGAAAGTTTTGCTATCTGCAGTCTATCATTTATATTGAATATAATATTCAGTTTTTCCATGTGTATTAATCACATCCTTTGCAAAACAAATATTAAAGAATTTTAGGGTTCCTATTGCTATGATATCAGTTGACCTATTGGACGAGGACATATTGTGACCAGATGAAGGGTGAAAGCTTGAAACACAAGGAGTATTCTTTAAATAGGCAGAAGTCAAAAAGGGACAGAAAGAGGACTCCAAGAACACAAGTCAAAATAAAGTGAACAAAACATCCTACCTGTAACTGATCATTCTCAGCCGTCACTATCCCTATCAGTCATTGTTTGTTTTTATATAAACCAAGCCATGGACATCAGTATAACCGTGCCTCCCTGTTTTCTAACAAAGCTGAGATGATGTCACAGGTCATGCAGTTGTCAGGAACGTGGCTGAGAATGACTGTTTTTGTTATGAACAATATGGCCGTGGCCGAGAAAACTGAGTCACCAAATGGTTGTACCATGGTTAAATCATATCTGTGGTGATGTCTGCAGCACAACTATGAATTTTAATAAAAACAACAAAAAACCCCAAACAAATGATTTAGAATAAACCCAGAGGTAACCAATCCAAGCAATAACATCTTTACCTGTACTTTGCCAAGTCAATTTTTTTTCATATTTTTAATAATAAAAAAATTGGAAACAGTATTTTGGAATAATTTCAGAAAATTATGTTTTGTCTTCACTCTGTCTTTCATTTTAGCCCAAAAGGAATTACTGCATAAATCTGACTAATTCTCAGAAGGCTTCCAGAAATTTTACTTGATGCTTGCATTCTAAACTTTCATTCGCAAGATGGAATAGAAGTAAATATTAATATGTGAAACATAATTAATAATTTTAAACCTGGGGTGGCTGAAGCCTTCATTTTAATCAAAATATGCGGTGTGTTTTAAGGACATGAGTTAAATGCCTTCTCAACTGCTCCACATTCTTGTTGTATCATAATAATTTACCGTAAGCCATCCATCATAAAGGTAGTTAATTAAATGAATATTTTTAAATTCTTAAGATGTAGAGAAAATATAGAATATACAACATGAATATCTAAGTTATGGAACATGTAGATTGAATGGATACTTTTTAGGTAACGCAATGATTTACTGCTCAGTCATAAACCGCATCATTTGAAACATGTAGGCAGACGCTAACAGATTGTGTATGAAAAGGCTTTGAACACAGCATAAATGAGAAACAGCAACACTTGTAGTTTTGTCTTGCATAAGGAGGAGCACAGGTGAATACAAAAGGAGCAAAACCAGCATAAAGCCATCCTGTGGCCACAAAGAATGGGCTAGGTTACAGCCAGTCCTCTAATAACAGAAACAAAGCCCTGAAACAAAGCAGAATTCACAGTTTGCCATGGGAAGTCATAGACTGGTTATGGCCACCAAGAACCCAGCAGAGATGCACTGTTGTCTGCAGTATCCAAGAATATTTGCTGTAAGTGGGCCAAGGAATGCTAAAACTTCTTATGATTCAATCTCAAATGAGGAGCAGTGTATAAAGAAAATGCTATAAATCATATGTTCATACTGCCTGGTATCAAAAGCAAAGGCTGATTGTGATGATCTATAAAAGTGTGAGAAGTTTTAGCTTGGCACATATTGGAGCCTTTGGTTTTGCGTAAAGTAATATTAAATTATTATGTTGATTTAAGTATAATGTGCATTCAGATTCTGTACTGGGCATCTGAGTTTAGTAAATTCCCTCATTGCCTTTTAGATTCTCAAACGTAAAAGTATATTAATTGAAAACTGTAAAACTTGGTAAAAATGTTCTTCAGGCTTGATCAGATCAGAGTAGCCTGCCTCTTCCATTCAATTCAGGTTTCTGTTGTTTTATCTTTTCTGTCTGGGGTGTGTTAATGTTCCTGACAACTATGGCCATATACCAGTTGAAGGCAGCACTGACGTGTTAGTTAAGCAGAGTCCTCGTACTTCTTTAAAGTCCATAAAGATGTGTCCATAAAGATGCTGTAAGCACATTATTTGCATTACCCTATATCCCCACCAACATAAAATGAACACCTGCATCAATGAATTTTAGATGAGAAATATTACAAAAATAAAGTGATTTCCTAATCTGTTGGATCTTGTAAAGTTAGATCATTTATTTGTCTCAGGTAGAATTTCCTGTTGTAATGCTTTATGGTTAGGCCGTTTGAATTGTTCTGTTACTACTCACCATTTTCTTAAACACACAGTAGCAAGAATCATAACTAGAACTAAAAAACTCAAGTTCTTAAATCACTTTACTGGTTTACGATTAAAATTTAGAGATAATGATAAAATCCTCTTACTTGCATACAGTATGACTTCTTACAAAACATTTCAGCACCACAAGGGCATACATGATGAACTGAAAATGCAGGTTTCCTTAAAATTTGGAAAATACCAAAACTGGGGTAGAAAACAAAACTCTTAACTATATGGAACCCAAAATGTAGAACAACACGCCTAAACCCTTTTTTTCTGCTGTCTCAATGCCATGTGCTAGAAGGGAGAGCCATCTGCCCCTGTCGGTCATTCCTACGGTTGATTTCTGGTCCTTACCTGAGAAGAGAGATGAACATGCTGTGCTGTGACGCTTCCAGAATACCTCATCCCTCTCCCTGTCCTTCCACTGCTGCCATCCTGGACATCATGAAGAGCAGAAAAACACTTGCGACAGTTTCTTCATGTGTATATTACATGATGTTTATCTTTTTATGCTTCCAAATTACTTTTATTTTTTTGTTGCTTTTCGTTCTTATTATATTTTATAATTAATTCATAGCATTGTAGGCTCATAAATGGAAAACGTTTTAATGAATATGAAGTGAACTGCAAAAAATAAGTTAAATAAGTAAAATGTTGTGTTACATGATTTTGTTTTTAGTTTTTTTTTTTTATGTGCTTCTTTTAGATATTGTGGGGATTGTGTCAGCAGTAAAGTCGCCAGAAGATACAATGGAAGAAGTCCTCCGGATAGGCAAAGCTTAAGCAAACATGAAGGGATGCTAATGTGAATCATTTTTGTTTTATAGGTTTATTGGGTCATTATTGTCATGTGTAGAGTACAGTGAAGTTCTTACTTGAATATGTTAATCTTCATGCAGGCCATTGCTGCTCTAATCAGTGAGTAAAACAACCTTTGTTTGTTTCATACAGAAAATGCCCAGGAATCGATACACTGTGCTGAGGTGTGCCAGTCGTTTTTTTTAAGTAATTTTGAAAGTATTAATGTAGTTTCTTTTTGTTACAGTATAGTGCAATGCAATGAAATGGTACGCACATGTGGTGACATTAACGTGGTATGTTATGTTGTTTTAAAATGATTTGTCTTTATAAAAGTACGACATTACATATTTTTCAGAAGCTAAAAACATAACCATTATGTATGTTTCATAGGATCTTATCAAAGCCAGTTCCATTACTAATAATTACGGTGCATACAGCTGTGTAGACATCCCGTGACCGAGAATTGGATTTGAGAATAGACAAACATGCCAGTGGCTGTCACTAATTAGCTTCTAGATACATTTCTAACTAATTCACAGACTGTGCCTAACTAGCATACAGAGAGATAGTTGCTTGGAATTGCCATTAGTGTTACATTTAATATTTGTTTTACAGAAGCCACGCTGTTCTGTTTGTGGTCTTGAAGTGTGAATGATGGAGTCAAGCCATGCAAGCAGTGAGCCTTTGACGATGTAGCAATGCTAGAAATGAAACCAAGCACAATTTTCCATTTTAAAATCACAGGGGAAATCGTGTCTATCCTGGAAGCATCAAGATCAGGCTAGGAACAACCTTGGACTGGACACTGCAGAGAATGTACTCCCTATGAGCCATTTCACAGTTTCCAAATAAAGTATCTCATACCTCTTTGGGGCAAAGGAAAACCTAAGAATGTAGAGAATATTTGATTAAGCTTAAGGAGAATTTGTACCCTTCAGAAAGAAGTAACCAGGCAGTGGAGTGAATCCAGTAAACTTAATATATCCCAAAAGCAGGTACAATGATTCTGAAAAAAATATGTCAATTTTGGTGTTCTCTGGTAAACCATATATGAACAGAGTGACAGCTAAAAAACACTTTTTTTGCAATAAATGAATGCAAACTTCTTAACGTTTTTTCGTTAGACTCATTCCATTTTTTTCCAAAGTGGAACTGGCCTCAGTGGTTTCAAGCCTGCATGAGACATAAGGGCAGTGTGTGATTCTGACCAGGTGGAAAATGGCAAGAAGATGGGTGCAATGCAATTGTAAAACACCAGTCAACAAAATATAATTTAATATGTGTGATTCAATAATTTGCAATGGACATTGCAGTTGATATAGACTACAGCAGGACAGAATAGCATGTTTGGATATCTGGGAAAAATAAAATAGGCGCTTCTGCTTGTATGTTTCTAGTTTTTTTTAACAATATTTTGACTGATGACAGCATATAAACCTACAATAAGGTCTTCTCCTTTGCATTTAGCGCGTGTGTATTTGATTTGACAGACTCTTCTTTACCCAGTAGGTCTTATATGATTCATTTCTATGTGTGTGTTTTACAGTGCAAATCCTGCTGCATACCACAACATATTTTTTTAAAAGGTTCTTTATCCCCCGTAACACACCCAGCATGTGTTAGAGATCCTTTTGAGAATGACTTTTGTAAAGAGCAGTTTTTTGGTGCCAGAGATCTATTATGCTGGAATATTATACCAATTTACTGACAAGAATAATCAATAATATAGGTGCTGCTGGCTGTTTATTTGATCTCAGCATTGTTGTTATTGTTGGACTGTTTGATACTGGACCAAGTAATTAATCTCTTGTGTTGACGGCATGGGATTACTTGCCTTGTGCTTGATGGAGCAATTTAAGGAGCTCAGAGAACTAACAGACAGCGGTGTGACCAGTATGTGTCACTTGGGTATGCCATCATCTGGGTTATTTCAGTTTCCACCAGGAACCTATTAAATTGTGCATGATGCAGAATAACTCAGTGAGAGAGAAAAATACACTTTGCCGTACTCTCACCTGAGCCTTTACTATCCACATTTAACGTGCAATAAAAAAAGATAAAAGCTAAAGTAGTCCACACTGACGTTTTGATTTGTATGTCTTTTGTCCAGCACAAATTACTCTTCTCCAACATATTATGCTTAGACGTTAATATTTCCTATATGATGTTGATGTTAACCAGTTGTATTTATTAGCTGCCTTATCTCTAAGAATCTTCAGACAATGCAAAGTTTTTTTCTTCCACATTCAGCTATGAATTGATGCCCCACGCCACCTTTGTGTTATCAAAATCTTGAAACTAAGTAGCTTAAAAGATTGGCAGGGCACTGAAGTTCAAAGTGTCAAGATATTAAGCGCCTCACAGAAGCATTTACAGTATCTAGTCACAGCATGGACATTGTAACTCTGCTTCCCAGAAAGCTGCAAATGAAATTTTCATGCGTTTTAGAATAGATATTAAGCATATATTGATGTGTTTCCTCTCGGTAGAAAAAAGTTGCTGTTGTGGACTGGGGGCATCTCTCTTTTTACAAGTTATACCTTCTTAGATTCAGTACTTTTACAAAGGGTCTGAAAAATAGAATAATATATGCCTGTATATTACTTATTATTTGACTGACGCCTTTATCCAGGGTGACTTACAACATTTGAGAGGTACAGTTGGTTTCATATCTTGTTTTGGTTTTCCAATTGGAGCACAGGTGGGTGAAGTGACACACTCGTGGTCACAGAGTGCTACTAGCGGGTTTGAATCCACAACCTCAGGGTTTCAGGTATAAATCCTTTATGACTACCCTGTATATTGTATTGCATAGTATAATGGATCCATAATAGATATATTTTCAAATAATACCTAGCAGTGGTCTTCACTGACTCACCTGAGTAATCAAGAATGAGTCCTCCATCTCAATGACATAAAGGAGTAAGCCGTGATGTTTTGTGTTCTGCCACCAATGTTAGGAGAGCATTTTGAGAAAGGGAACTGAAGATGCTGATTCTTCCTAAGTCCTGGACCACTTCCCAACTTCCTTAAACCATTTTGTATGCTAGTTACACCAAATATCTTGTTTGATGAAATGCACATAGCCTCTTCCTAATACGTAAGAGTATTAATCGGTACGATGACTTTACGTGCCAAAATGAGTCACTGAACTCACACTGTGATCAGAGTTGAACGTATGGACAATATAAACTTTGGTCTATATCTGGAAAAAATAAAATAGGCATTTCTGCTTGTATGCCCTGTGTACAACATTTACAAGCAGGTGTGTGCTTGAGAGCGAATACCAGGATGTTCCTTCACATATTCTTTCAAATTTCTTTTTTTTGTGTAAACAACCTGTTCTACCCTATTTTTAAAATTTTCTCTCAGAATGAAGGAGGAAAATCAATAAAATAGTTTTTACTATCTCCTCACTTAAACCTACATATAATGATTACTAGCAAATATAGTTCCACTTCTACTATAAAATGTTGATCTTTGGTTTTTGTAGGCTAGGCATGGGGCTGGTGAGGGCAATTTATGGTACCTTGCTTTGCCAGGCTTTTCAAATGCATGTTACTGTACTGACAGCTGGAGAATAACGACAATTTAAATATTAATTTCAGAGAAGCAAATTTTGAATGGCAAGTCTGAATATGTGTAATATACCTGACGTACTAATTTGATGTATGGTCCCCATTATCTAGGGGAGTGTAAGTAGGACCAGGCTGCATGGCATGGTATTTAAAAAAGGTCTTGTTAAAATTGCGTGGAAATGAAAATGTTATTAAAACATTCATGAAAGAGATACCGTGAGAACTGAAACAGTGTAAGCTGAGAACATTGGAAGGCTGCAGTCTTTTGGGAGAATCCCATCTTGGACATACAGGAAGTGTATGGCTTGGTCTTTGCACCTTTGAACTGATGATGTCATGTGCCTCACACTTCCGGTTGACCTTGCCTTGCAACGTCGCAGTGATCATCAATAAATAACTCTCACAATGATGGCATCCATAAGAAAAACAAAGTGGTGTCATTGAAGAACATCATTCATTTTAGCATTGTTAAATAATTATTATGTGTACAAGCAAAGGTGACCTCAAGATTATTTGATGTCTAAGATCCCTAAGACAAGGTCTGAAATATTTTTAGAGGCCAAGTAAAACTTATAAAACAGAAATTATAAAAAAGAAGAATTGCAGAATTAATAAGTAGAATTAATTAGAAGAATTAATAAGAATTACAGCTGTGTTCTTCTCGATGTGCTTCACAAGTGTTCTCTGTCTAAATAACCTTTTAATGGGGGGGTCAGTTATTGTTTTAGTCATAAATAATATTAATATTACATGACACACTTGAAAATGTGATGTTTTAGTAATGTATACATCATCATAACATAAAATGATTCCTTGAAGCAGTTGGTGGCTAATTTTTGGTTTTACTTTTTCAATATAAAATGCTTTATACCAGAACGTTTTGATCTTTTACATGTTTATAGTTGAATAATTAGTTTGAAAACAAAACTTGACCTCAGAGTGTAAGCATTTTTAGTGCCAAGTAGTAACACAGTACAGTTGTCTTAGGCTTTGTTGGAAATCCAGATTGGAGTGTCCTAACATAATATAACCTTCGTAATGCTGTTTATTCCAGTTCTGGATCATATGGAGCCTGATTCTGCTTTGACATCACTGGGTACGGGGGGGGAACAGCTCAGTCAGTCAGTCAGCCAGTCAGTCACTCACTCACTCACTCACTCACTCACTCACTCACTCACTCACTCACTCAGTCAGTCACTCACTCACTCACTCACTCACTCACTCACTCACTCACTCACTCACGCACGCACGCATTTACTGACTCACGCACTCACTCACGCACGCCATATTTGCAGATATGTATGTTTAACCTTACAAAGAAGTTGTCCAGAGTGCACTAGTGCAGAGCTCATCCACATGCATATACTTCAGAAATAGAGCAACCCAGAAGTAAATACAAAGGAGGAAAAAAAGTCTCTAGAATGAGCACTGAGGTCAGAGTGTACCGTTTTCGTTTTTTAAGCTTTAATTTTTCACCTGTGCTTGAGAGCGCCACATTACAATCAGCTAGCTTGGTGCTCAGGCTGCTATTTACTGCTTAGGAATCTTTGAATTGCTAAATTGAATGAATTGCTAAATAAAGTAATCACGTATTGTAGTTGCAAAACAAAACACCTTCTTGGTAAAAAATGCTGATTTTGTTAAAAACAAAATGTTACCAATCAGAATTCTGTTTCTTGTCAACTGTCACATGACAGTGGAGATCAAAACAGAAACAGCAGTTTAACACGTACAATATGGTAGCGCTGGTCATTGCTTTGGATATTCTATCAACATTTTTGTAGAAATGAATGTCATTTTGGCACCATGGGAAGAAAGGCATGGGTAAAAATAATTAACCACAATAAACTATTTTGAATGATATAGATACGTATTGCAGTATGCAGTCAGTAATGTTTTATGTATGCTAGAAATATGATTTTCTATTACAATAGAGGAGAAAACAAAAGAATCAGAATGAGCTACCAAGGCTTGCATTTTATTTTAAAGAATTAAATGCATGTTTGAGACATTTTGAATTAAATGCATATTTGAGACATTTTATTTCAAAGAATTAAATACACATTTGAGAAAATAAAAATTGAAAATAAAAAGTGCTGCGTTGTTCATATGCATACATCTTTTATCTTTAGTATTCATTTAGCTTATTGTTTTATTTACAGTTGCTTGCATGATCTGTGGTGAAGTTTCGCTATAAAGTGGCATTATTAGAAATAATGTAATATATAATTGCTTCGTCTTGCACTCTCGTTTTCCACCTGACTCATGTTGCCAGAGTGTGAAGTAGCTTGCCTGCTAATGGCCCAAACACTACAGCACTTGGCCTCCCCTTGCGTTCTTTAGCAAGGACTGCACAGTGCATTGGCCCTTCACTTGTGACTTGGCTCTGACACGGTTAGCAGCTCACTGAACCGACTAGAGCGTGTCAGCTCCATCTCACTGTAGGTGCATGTGGACTGAAGAAGGGGCCTGCATTCTTGTGGAGCGAGACCTGATGCTTTATAGAACAGGAAGTGATCATAGTGCTGAGAGTGGCTGAAATATACATGAGCTGCATGCTGCTGGTGTCAGCTGAAGAAGTAGTGCAGGTAATGCTGAAAGGGCTCTGAAAGTCATTATTTAATGCATTAAAATAAGAAAAGGAAAACTATCTGCTAAAAAAGTGTTGTAAATGTCTATGAAGATCAATAGTCTAATCTCATTCACACAAAAAAAAGGAAAATTGTCAGATAAAAAAGTGGTGCCAGTGTTAAAAGTCACGATTTTCATAAAAGAAACAAAAGAAAAAACAGTCATGTGACACTTATTTTCCATGGTCACTGAGAAGAGAAGATGCCAGATTCTATGAGATGTACTTGCTACAATATTTGTTTCAAAGTTTTAGTGTGCAAATAAACTATAAGTCAAGACCCTCACCAATGTACTGTTGTAAAATGATAATTCAAGATGACATTCACAACAGACACAAAATTGACAAGGTATTAAAATGTCTAACAAAAAAATAAATGTCTGGATTTGACATTTTAGGATTTCTGACCATGTGATAATGATTTATTAAATTTATGCAGCACTTGGTTGGCATTTGTTGGTGTAGCAGTCCACTTGTGGGTGGGCACAGGGGGCTTGGCGAGAAGCACCCTGAGACTGCACAAATACAAGTGCACAGAAGCCGTCTCGTCCCGTCCACATGTTGGTCAAGTTCTCCTCTGTGGCTCCCTGCTTGGTGCTGAGAGTAGGAAATAAGTTAGTTCTGTGTTTAAAAAAAAGTCAGATGTTTACAACACGGTTAATTAGTGGGATTAAAAAAATCAGTCCAGTGGGCTGAAGATCACTCAGAGACTTTATCAAAATAAACTCAACACACAGTTAATGTGACTAGATAATCATCTACGTATGTCTTGTCACTGTCACACCATATTTTGCATGTTCTGTAAATATTGTTCATAGGTGATAACTGAAATAAAGCTACAACAGAAAATATAAACCAATGGCTTATTAGATTTCAGGTAGGCCTTGATCAGATTTTACTAATCGTTGATTGTTGGTTTTTATAAACTTTCGTAGGTAATCTTTTCATCTATACTAATAAAAGGCAAAGCCCTCACTGACTGACTGACTGACTGACTGACTGACTCACTCACTCACTCACTCACTCACTCACTCACTCACTCACTCACT
>JANRMT010062856.1:91819607-91851620 GCA_026402145.1 Polypterus bichir lapradei
ACTCACTCACTCACTCACTCACTCACTCACTCACTCACTCACTCACTCACTAATTCTCCAACTTCCCGTGTAGGTAGAAGGCTGAAATTTGGCAGTCTTATTCCTTACAGCTTATTTACAAAAGTTAAGCAGGTTTCATTTCGAAATTCTACACGTAACAGTCATAATGGTCGACAACATCCGCCATGTCAAACTTTCTTATTTATGGCCCCATCTTCAAGAAATTTGGTAGGCGGCTTCCCTGCGCTAACCGAAACCGATGTACGTACTTATGTAAAGCCCTGACTGACTGACTGACTGACTGACTGACTGACTGACTGACTGACTGACTGACTGACTGACTCACTCACTCACTCACTCACTCACTCACTCACTCACTCACTCACTCATCACTAATTCTCCAACTTCCCGTGTAGGTAGAAGGCTGAAATTTGGCAGGCTCATTCCTAACAGCTTACTTACAAAAGTTAAGCAGGTTTCATTTCGAAATTCTACGCGTAACGGTCATAACAGTCGACAACATCCGCCATGTTGAACTTTCTTATTTATGGCCCCATCTTCACAAAATTTGGTAGGCGGCTTCCCTGCGCTAACCGAAACCGATGTACGTACTTATTTCAGTGGTATGACGCCACTGTCGGGCGCCATATTGAACTTTCCAATGGTCTTTGTTACATATGGGCCCATCTTCAAGAAATTTGGTACGCGGGTTCCCAATGCTAACTGAATCCTACTTACGTACATATATACGTCCATAGCCTGCAGCTCGGTCATCGTGTGAGGCGGCGTTGGGTCCCCCATCCCAACGCCTCCCACGTTGTTGGCTGCCTGCCTATATAAGGCTGTCCGTCGCTCCGGTCTCTACATTCCCTTCCTTGCTTCGCCACAGGATTCACGTCTCCCTGCTGATAACTACAGCCTTTTTATTTAATCCACGGCTTCTCCACTGTTTTATTGTTCGTTTATTACGATTATAGTTATTGTGTAGGTATTTTAGACTTACTTTACATTGTTCAGGTACCCATTTCCTTTATCATTCCAACCGTACCCCCATTACCATGTCTATCGAGGTGATCACCATCGATCAAAGAACTGTCACTTACCGAGTGGTTTCCATGCCCGGAGATGGCACCTGCCTTTTCCATTCTCTTTGTTACATATTGCACGGCCATATCAGGCTCACTCTTGATATCCAGAGGAACATTGTGTCTTATGTATTGAAAGACTGGGACAGGTTCAAGGTGTGGACTGATGACGGTACAGGAGATAATTATACTACACAGGAGCACTAGAAGAGTGAAATGCTTAAGCCCTTCACCTATGGTTTTGCATGTGAGTTGATGGCTGCCGCTGAATTGTTCGGTTGTCACTTTCAAGTGTACCGAAATGGCCAAATATTTTACACCTTTCGACAACCGCCAATGCCTCTTAAACATCTTAGATTCACAGGTGATTCAGTAGTGGACACTTTGATGTTTATGAATGTTCTAAACTCTCAAAAGCTGGATGTGAAGTTATCGATGAAACTGGTTGTAAGCTTACAACGCTTGACAGATGCCGAATGTCACTTCAACACAAGTCCTGCAAATACTTTCGTAATTGAAAGAAACCATAAAACTCAAACCGATTATGACAGCAGCAATCCAAGCTGTGAGATTTGAGACAAGATTACTTTTCACACGGCCAACTGTACGTTGCATGCTCAAGAGTAAGCTCAGTGCACAGCTTGGTCATATTACAACCGGAGGGCCGAACTGACAATGTGGTATACAAAGAGATCTTTAACAAATAATTATTGGTATATTTTCCCTCAGTTTAAAAAGGTTTAATTTTCTTCTTAATAAAAATTTTAAGGCAGTACTTCGCCGCTGCGAAGCGCAGGTTTTTTGCTAGTTCTGAATAAAATGCAAAGTATCTCTTCATTAAAGTATGAAATTGAAGTGTGTTGTTTTAAATTCTACAAGATATTATAGCTTTGTGTGGCCAAAAGTAAGGTGTTTTGGCACTAAATGTCTGTTACCAGCTGTGTTAGAAACAGTTTGGCATTCGCTAATATCTGACTATGATTTTTGAAATGGCAATACAGATTGTACATTAAATTATAATGCGTGCTGGTAGTCCACCCCATATACTGTGACAACAAGCAAAAAAACAGTGTGTTGCCATATAAGACTGATTCAGAATACAGACTGATCGACAGAATGAATGCTTGGGTTTTTATAGGTGGAGGACAGGAAGGGGAGGGGTCTCGGGCGGAAATGAGGTCTGCAGGTGGGTGTGATGAAGAAGCGGAAGTGGGCGGTGTCTTAACTGGTTTTTCCTTCTGGTCGTCTGTGGAAGAGGGAGTAAAGGCATAAGTACCGTTCATCAACCACTGGCCTTGCATCTTACTCCCAGTTTAGTCCTTAGAATGCCCTTCCAAGTGCCCATGTGTGACACAGGTTGATACAGAAGGGTTTTATAGTGTAGTCCTCAAATGATGCCTTTGAAGAATGGGATACAAGTGTTCTGGAGCTCCAGCAAAAATTACATTTCATTAACAATAGGTTTGTAAAATAAGATATTTTAAGTCTGATCCACTGGTTAAGAAATGTTTGTGTCAAGTAACTGCACAAGTTCAAATCGACCTGAAACATGCACTTTTAGGTTGGCAGTCTGGCTGTATGTACTGTATGTGTGTGTTTGTGTGTGTATATATTTACATTTATATACAGTATGTATGTAAATATACTATCTAGATGTATATACTGTATATATAATGTTGCATTAGGTGGTGAGGCTATGTAGTATTTATTAGTTGAATTATCTTAACTATGGAGTTTGTCCTTGTTCTCATACATGCATTGTTTTTTGTTTCTTAGTATTCTGTGCAGTGACTGTCCTTATACTCACCATTCCCATGCTGTCATTTTAGAATTCATTTGTATCTATAAATGTAGTTGCCGTGGTTTCTGTTCACCTTTTTGTAATAAAATAAAGACCTTTACAAAAAAAGAGTGAAAAAGTAAAATTAACGATACCAAAACTAATCTTCATTTATCGTGTGGTTGGTATGCAACCAAGAAGAAGTGCCAGCTTGGGTGGGGACTGGTCAAAGAGAGACTCTGTAGTCATACATCTTTTAAATTCCTCATATTCAAGGCCAGCATTCTGCCCTCTTAGCATTCAAGTGCTGCTTGAATCTCAGATAGTAGCTAACTCCTCTTTTGTTATCCTGCCAAGGGTCCTCTGTGCTGAGAAGTAATGACCTGAGGGGGTACTTTGTGACAGCAAGAGTATAATAATGCCGGGAGTCATGGATGAAGCAGACCCTTGGGGTCAATTTTAAAATAATTTTTTTTTTAGAAAAAGCAAGAGAAATACAGTGTATTGTTTTAATAGCTTTTTTTTTTAACAGTATCATAAAAACACCTTTTTATGTATTAAGAGGACATTCAGGCATATTTTTGTGAGTACCCCCACCTCTCATGTCTCTTTTTTGGAAGGTTATAAAATAACAAGGTGCATAAAAAATAATCAAGGTATTTGCCTTGTGCCTACCAAGAACTTGTTGTGCCTGTGGCCATTAATAAAATATGTATTGTCAATGGCATACAGCACTGTCCTCGGTCAGAGCTCTTTATTTTTTGTTTAAATTAATTTTAAAAACTAATTTATAATGCTATTATTTATTCCTACCTCTTAAAATGAATATAATGTATATGTGGGAGATTTTTACAAATATATAACAACAACAACAACATTTATTTATATAGCACATTTTCATACAAAAAAATGTAGCTCAAAGTGCTTTACATAGTGAAGAATAGAAAAATAAAAGACGCAGTAAGAAAATAAAATTAGTCAACATTAATTAAGGTCCGATGGCCAGGGTGGACAGAAAAATCAAGAATAGCATGTTTATTGAGGTGGTCATTTAATTGCATAATGACTGCCTTCTCTAGAATTTTACTTAAGAAGGGCAGGATAGAGATAATTATATATTTGCCACTAGGATATCATATATATCATAGATAGATACAGTTGATGAAGCAGTTAGCACTGAGTAAACTCCTTTGGTATACCAGGGCTGTGCCCCAGTGCCATATCCAGCCCCATAATAAACATTTACCTCTGCAGAGTGGCAGTGGTCCACTTATGGTGTAGCTGGCATCAGAGAAGGTTTCATATGAGGAATAATCAAAGTGGCTGTAGCTGTGTGTAGTCTGAAAATGGCACCAGGTGAGCTTTCCACGTAAGGTTTTCTCATGGATGATAGACCCCCCCCCCCCCCTTTATATATTACTTCATTGTCAAAGTGGCTACAAAGCAGCATTTTTGATTGGTTAATGCAGGTGAGATAACACTTCGTGGCACATGTATTTTTAAGAATGTTGACCACATTGGTCACACATGTAAATCCAGCAGTTAATAAACACAAGACAGAAGCGAAACTTGTTGCTGAAGAAGATCCAGACTGCTTAATCCCAGCACCAGTATGGACTCAATTGGTGATGACCAGCAGTCAGTGGCAAATGTCATAACAGATTCCAGTCTGTTCATTGCAGAAAGTCCTCGACCAGTGGATCAAGGTGTTACTCAGTAATCCATGGTGGGTGCCACATCTGTGATTTCATTGTTGTGATTTCCTGTCATGGGACCTGCTGGTAGACTAGCCCAGTTCTTCCTGTAAGTCTCCTTATCTTGGCACGAAAGCCTTCATGCAACCACTAATTATCTTAATGTACTGTAAAAACCCATGTCAACATGTGCTGCAATTCTTCCGATTAACCGCCTATCCTCCCAATGACCAGTAAATCAGCCCCTATAAAAAGTACCCATTTGTTTAATTGAAAAAAAAGCATCATCATAGCATTCTTGGTGTTTTGTAGTAGCAGTTCAAATACAATGTATATACAACTGCTTCAAAAAGGATTTGGTAGTTTTAACTTGAAAGTGTCTGCATTCCATCAGCAAAAGGTTTCAAGCATGAGACTAAACATCTCAGCTACTACAATTAATGAAGTAGTTACTTGTATTAAAAGACTTGCAGATAGTAGGAGGAAAAATAACCAAAATCATTGTCTATACACGTGGAATGAGTGCAGTAGATCTTCTCAGAGAAGAGAACTCTTATTTAGCAGCTTACAAAGAAAATCTTTACAAGGACTGTCATTGTGAAGAGCGTAAAGTGTTTGTGAAAATATCCATGCATTAATTTACTGAGCCCATATATTGCAGTTTTATTGAATTTAGTAACACCAGTAACAGCTCCCAAATGTTTCCTAAAAAGCAATATAGCATTAGTGACAGATGTGGCATTCTTATCTCTAAAAGTCATCTGTGATTCTGCAGGGTATGAATTTGACAGAAAAGACAGAATCCAGACGTTCGCATACCCTGCTCTTGTTTCTGTTTGTTTAAATATTTATGCAAATAAAAAGAAACATTTAGAATATCAGTCGCATATAACAATATACTCTTCTTGACTTTGTTAGGTACCCCAAGGTAATAGTTTGTCTTTTCTTTTGTACTCAGAAACGCTTGCATTTGTGAAGGCATGGACTCAGAAATGCAGTAGAGGATATCTCGATCACATTGCCTCAAAAGTTCAATGCTTGTTGTAAATTATCTGGCAGTGAATTCCTCCTCTGAGTCGATCATTCCATTTTGTCCCCCAGATTCTTGATTGGATTGTGATTTGGTGGCTGGGATGTTACTTGCATTAAACAATTCACTGCCATGCTCTAGAAACCTTTGCAGGACTTTCCCTGAACTGTAGCACTGAACGCTATTCTACTAAAAGGGACGATTCACAGCTGCCATAAAGGCCCAGTGCGTGCCACAGAAATACAGGATGGATCCATGGACTTTCTGGGTTTTCACTATGTCCTGACCATCCAGACAAAATTTGTCAGTTGAAAACTGTGTTTTCTAGATTAGTTTTCATTTTTTTATCTCTCCTCGACTTATGTTTTTGTTCCTTTCTCCACTGCAGCCTACAACGTCTTGATTTTTACTGACTGAAGTGGAACTTTGTTGGATTGCTGGCTGCTGTAACCTAACTGTGACAAGGAGCAATGAGTTAGGTATTCTGATATGCCTCTTCTGTGGTCACCATTGTACCGAGTTGCATCAGCCTCCATTTACCACATTTTTGTCAATCTTTATCCTACTGCAGGGTGAATGTTCAGTGGATGGTCAATTCCATGTCATGTGTGTTTTTCCTCATACAACATCTGTTGTCCACTACCTTTTCATATTCATAGTCTCTTAAATTATTTTCCAGAACCCCTCGCGAAAGGTGAAAATCCATGAAGTAAAAACTGTATGTTTATATGGTTATTTTTATATATTTTAAGCCCTTATAAACTCTCCCACACTCTTATAAACATTTCCCGGACAGTTATATAGCATAAACCCTTTATATTCTCTTAGATATTAGGTAAGACTTGTTGAATTTATGTATGTAAATACACTGTTTATATACTATGCACAAACATACATATCGTATATCATTAAAAGAGTTTTATTTAATACGTGATATAGTTTTAAACACATTGTAATTGATTAGGTAATTTAAAAATAAATGAAAAATCTACAACATGTAAATATAAATAAAACCTAAATGTGATTTTAAAGATATTGAGCGTCTCCAATATCACATATGTTACAGCCATTACAATAGACAGGCCACCAGTAATAAATATGTACAATGCAAGAAAAATTGTATAAAATGTGTGTACAGTTACACTAGATGTACGTACATGTACTAAGTACGTAGAAAATTAGTTATGGGTACTCACCAACAATGACACAACGACTTGTCTGATAACGATGAGGTAAATGTTACAGTACTGCACAACAAAGGAGAGTGTTACAGCTCTTCTAAAGGAGCCTCTTCAGGCAACTGTGTAGCACTGCTGTCGTTGTCTGGAGTTTCTTCTTCCACTGAAGGTGTACTAGGCGGTGTTTTGCAGGTAAGGAACATCGTGATGGTCAGTTGCTGGTGCTGCTTTTTCATTTGTGTAAGGAGATTTTTATACACTTCTGTGGCGTTGTCAAGAGCATTTCTAAATTGTAAAGAATTAATCATTTGCGGGTCCCATTCTTCAACCGATGTCTGGAGATCTTTTGCTATTTGTAGAATGGTCGCGAGACGCTCGAGAGTTAGGCCGGCGTCTTCTTCCTATGCTGGGTACTCTTGTTCCTTATCTTCCTCGCTCGCTGACTTGGTCATCTCGGCCAAATCTTCGTCGCTCAACGGCTTGAAGTGGGTATCGAGCAGCTCATTGACATCATCAAAAAGTTAACTCTTTACACAGTGAAACACGTTGATGCTGAATGAGTGAGACTAGATGCTGGCTAACACAAAGCGAATGCGAATGCTGCTCTCCATCGCTGAGCCAATCAGCACCCAGGAACTTAACTCTGTGCTCTGATTGGGTAGCTTCTCAGCCGTCCGCCAATAGCGTCCCTTGTATGAAATCAACTGGGCAAACCAACTGAGGAAGCATGTACCAGAAATAAAAAGACCCATTGTCCGCATAAATCCGCGAACCAGCGGAAAATCCGCGATACGGTATATATTTAGATATGCTTACATATAAAATCTGCGATACAGTGAAGCCGCAAAAGTCGAAGCGCGATATAGCGAGGGATTACTGTATTCTAGCACTACTTCTCTCTGAATTGCACACACATTTACTGTTAGAACACACATGCTTTGCAATTAATTAAATTTTATAAAAAAGTAAGTTTTATGATAGATAATAGTATAAAAATTGTCTTGCTCAACATCTACTACTCCAGACCATTTTTGAATTCTTATAGAAAATAATAATGGATTTGAGATGAAAGATTAGGAAAAACAAGTGCCTTTGATAGAACCATTTTTTCTGTAAACCCTTAATATAATTCAGGTACATAGGAGGCTAAATCTTGTGTACTTTAGTAGTGGAAGGGGCAATAGTGTATCACAGAGTACACTCACGCACACACCCACACACCCACACTTCATTTATACCACACCGATTTAGAGTGTCAAATTAGCCTACCTTTGGAAAGTCAAAGAGAACCTGGAGGAAAGCCCTCACAAACATGGAGAGAACGTGCAGATGTCACAGTCAGTGAATGAGCTAGGATTTAAAACCGAATGCCCAGAGCTGTGATGCAGTAGAGTGCAAATACGGAATTAGTTGTCATATCCTGGATGCTTTAAATGTGACCTTAAATAAAAATAATTGCAGACAAATCTTGTCTTTGTGAGAAAAGAAGAAAACCAAGAACCTAGAAATGCAAACTTTGAAAGACCAGATGTCCTGTTCTACTCTGGTTCACTTTGATTTTGTGATGTCTGTATAATTACCATATTCTGAAATTAGTGTTTACCTGGGCGGCACAGTGGTGCAGTGGGTAGCGCTGCTGTCTCGCAGTTAGGAGACCCGGGTTCACTTCCTGGGTCCTCCCTGCGTGGAGTTTGCATGTTCTCCCTGTGTCTGCATGGGTTTCCTCCGGGTGCTCCGGTTTCCTCCCACAGTCCAAAGACATGCGGGTTAGGTGAACTGGCGATCCTAAATTGTCCCTAGTGTGTGGGCTGGCACTCTGCCCAGGGTTTGTTTCCTGCCTTGCGCCCTGTGTTGGCTGGGATGGGCTCCAGCAGACCCCCATGACCCTGTGGTTAGGATATAGTGGGTTGGATAATGGATGGATGGATTATATGCATTAATGGGGCCATTAGGAACGGACACCATAACAGTAAGTGGCATGGGCTGTGCAGTGAGCATTACTTGGTCATTGGATTGGGACTTAAATATTTTGTTTTGAAATCTAAATATAAGTTTTTACTTGGATGAACACTATTCATAATAAACTAGGGGGCTTTGCCCCCTCCTCGCTTCGCTTGCCATCCTCTGGGCATGCGCTATGTGCTAGCCTCTTTGCGGTTCTGCCTCTTGTTTATGGGGTTGCGGATGTACGATTTAAAGAGATTTTTATTTTCATGGGAATTGTTACATATGCATAATATAAATAACTATTTTACATTACAGAGAGTAATTAACCATATTAAAAAATAGTAAAACATAATAATTTGAAAGTAAATTATGTTTCATGCGTTAGAATTATTCGTTGCGTAATACGATTTTGTTCTGTTTGGGTTTGAAATTAACATGCAAATACTTTTTAAACTTACACTTTTACTGTAAAACTTCAGTTAATGAAATTTTCATCAATATCGCATTGAATTTTGATTCTGTGTTTGGACTTTCATTGTGACAACGCAACGTATAACTGCCCGTGATTGAATTTTGTTTCTTTCTCTCTAATAAATAAAATTACTTTTTTGAATGTTTGTCTCTGTGATTTGTTAATTGTCTTTGCAAAAGCTATTCTAATGGGAAACTGTTAACATTTTAATATGAATGGTATATCAAGATCTCCTTTGTTGTCTAATGTTATCCCCTGATGATGTACTAAATTACCTTTCTTGGATACATCCTTCTTTCTACAGTAATTAGTGTGTTGGAAGACCGGATGGTGTTAATGGTTGTAGATATTCTTCGGGATATTGTAAGTTGATATTTTCATGTTCCGCACGATCACCACCAACTGTTTTAGTATAGTCCATTGATACGCATTTAACCAAATAGCAGTGTAACCGATCGACCATTTTGGTGTTAATTCGGTGCTAGGATTGCCCATGTACTCATTTTTTTTGTTGATAACCCTTCGTGACAAAATTCTTCAATAAGATTTGGACATAATACGTCTTCTTTAATTGGGAACTTAAAGTGAGGAAAATGTTAAAATTTATAACAGCTAAGAGAGCAAGAACTGTGTCTGTCAAAATCATTCCAACGAATGAGAGGTGAGAGTACCATGTGCGTGGTTGAATATGGTTGAGTGGAGGGCTGGACTTGAAAAAATCTCATGGCCAAAGTCTCGTCTTGTGGGACTTGAAAAAATATCTTGTAAAAGTTTTTGTCTCGTCTCAGGATTTTTTTTATATAATAGAGAGATATCTTTACTTATATGGGCAACGTATATCTAATTTTCCAGTTTTTAAGTATCTAGGTTTGTGGACTGATGTGAGATTGACATAGAGAATTTATATTTTTATTGGACAAAAGGAAGCAAGGTATTAATCTGATGCATTCTGTGGCTGGATACAGTATGGTGGAGGAAGTTCTAGATAAACTTTGTGGACAATCTGTTTTGTCAGAATTAGACCGACTATAGATTATAACAGAATTGTATAAAAGGCATGCCGCCCGTCTAAGACAGGCTGAAATCTAAGTAATCAACATAGACCTCAGCATTAACATTTGCAGTTCACAATGCATTGCATATGTCTCATTGTGTATGGGATTTGTAAAAGCAGTGTTAATGTTTGTAATGTGCCATCTGTTGAAATAAAAAATACAACGCATTGTATTACTATAAACATGTTTGTGATAGACACAGCAACTGGACAAACACAGGCCGATACACAGACTATTCGTTTATTGAGCCATACTAACTTCAAAAAAACAGAGTAATACAGGGTGCTGCTGTGAAAACGTTTTGTGGAGAATTCTAAACGTCTCCAAACTACTGTATTACAGTAAAGGACAACAGTAATGCTATGGTATTCATGCTTTGTGGGTTGAGATGGTGTGAAAGATTGTGCCTTACATACTGGAAATATTTGTAAAACTATGAGGTAGGCTCAATCAGAATAAGTTTATAGGTTTGCAGTATCATTATTTAACAGAGTACGGTGAAATTCTAACTAATGTGCTAAAAACTAGTGATTATAACAACCTTACCTTTAAACTTCACTTCATTTTCTAACAAATCTCACTATTAATGAATTGCTGGGAATATTCATTTACCATTGAAAGTGGCTTGGACAGGCACTAAAGAAATATGTTTAGCACTGTGAAATTAGTGGTGTGAAGTAGTATTGAACTCAAATACCACCATGAAAGTTTCCAGGGCCTGAAGTTGACTTTTATTTGTAGGAAATCACAGATTTACACTGATTGGATTGTTATTGCATTTTTTCACATATGTTTGGGGAAATGGTTTAATGATTGACAGTTAGCCTATACAGCAGAAATGACAGCATTAGTTATTCGGATAGTAGGAATAAAGAAAGTTGAAGGAACAAGGTATACACCGCTGTAGGTGAATTTTCAAAGAAGTAGAAAGGACGTGTCTGAACTTTGATTTTCAGTGCAAAGAAACGACCTTTTGTAGTGGAGGCTAAAAGGTGCTTCAGAGGCAAAGATTTGTATTGTACGTTTCTGAAAAGATTCCTGATTTTGTTTTGTTTAATGTTTTTATTTTGGTTTCTACTTTTCTGATCATTGCATATCAACCTTTGCCTGATGCCTGACTACTCTTTTGGGCTTTTCTTTAATCTGTTTAATTTCTGCATTGCCAAAATTATCATTCCTAGTTTATTTGGACTTTTCTTTTTTTCTAAAATCAATCACTACAATTTGCTAATATACTATTCTGAGAAATATTTAGGAATTATATGATAAGGAGTACTGGTGAAAATAAAAGCAAGCCAATACACTACCCTTTCTGAGACAACATTTGACATTTTTAGAAGGTGCAGTTTCATATAGATGAGATTGAACCTGAGCAGAATGAGGCTATACACATCTAGTATCATTTAAGTGGCATGGAGAAATGAGACATTATCAGTCTTACAGGTGAAATTCTAGTATTCACTACTAAAGGTTGCTCACTCAGCAAAGACAGAACTTTGTAAACTATTGTGACAGGGGGCCACTTGTAAAATAACATGAACTATTAATGTATTCCAAATAAGTGTAACAATTTGAACCAAGTGACTGAGGAAAAGACCGAGGGCAACAAGATAAAAAAAGATTGCTGGGGCACCAACCAGGCTGCCCCTTTTATCCATCCATCTATTATCCAACCCGCTATACCCTAACTACAGGGTCACAGGGGTCTGCTGAAGCCAATCCTAGCCAACAAAGGGTGCAAGGCAGGAAATAAACCCCGGGCAGGGTGCCAGCCCACCACAGGCCCCTTTCAATAAACTCTTAAAAATAACACAAAACAGTGACAAGAAACAAATAAGGTAGGCTCCTTACAGCCAAACCTTTATCAAATATAGTGTCAACGGGCGGTCTCTCCAGTCCAAATGAACGCCACGTCCCCAGGGATGCACGCTTTTGTGGTGTCCGGGTCAGAAGGGGTGTGGCTAGCTCGAGGCGATGTCAGTGGGGCTAGGCATCCTCATTGGTCTTCTTGTCAGAACTGTGATGGAAAGAGAAGATACAATTAGTGACAGCGCCTCCTCTCGTACTGGAATGGAAGTTCTAAACTCATTAGAGCTAGGAAGGTGGTCCCCAGGCACACATGTGTGATACAGGTTATGGAAAAAGAAACAATTTATTTAAAAAATGTTTTGATCATTGTGACGGTAGTAGAACCATCACTGGGTCCTTTGCCAGCTACAGTGAGCCGGAAGAACCAGTATCAGCCAGTATTTAACCAAATATAGTCTAGAGTCTAGAATTGACAGGCGCAGTACTGAAAGATAGTAACGTTAAATGAATCCTCACAAGAAGCTTAATGTTAGAGCATCGTTCCATTAAGAATCAGATTTTTCGATTTCATACAATGTCTTTACTTACCAGCTTGGCAGAGTCCTCTTCTTTAGCAGACCAGCTGCTTTAACAGTCAAATGACGGGTAGTTTTCATTCTTTGCACGTGTGGCTATATACACTGTGGTCCCCGGCCGGGGCTGGAGCCTGGCCGGGACGCCCAGGAGGACGGGAGGAGGGCTTGTGCCTCCTCCAGACCGCGAGGGGGCGTCCGTCCTGGTTATGCAGGAGGCCTCAGGTTGGGGGCTTGGAAGCCCAGCCCTGTAGGGACCCGTGGCCACCGCCAGGTGGCGCCCCAGTGCCTTATCATCCCGGGAGCCCGGCACTTCCGCCACACCAGGAAGTGCCGGGGGGAAGACGACAGGGGACACCCGGACGGCTTCCGGGTGCGCAGCCGGCACTTCCGCCACACAGGGGTGTGGCCAAGACTAATTGCCGGGAAGCAGCTGGAGCCCATTCGGGTTCCTATAAGAGGGGCCGCCTCCCTCCAGTCATTAGTGGATGTTGGGTGGAAGAAGACAGAGCTGGAGAGAGGACGGGAGGCGGTCAAAGAGAGAGAGAGAGGCACAGAGACTGTGAGGCCTGGACTGTGGGGAATCGGTGCAAGAGGCACTGGGGTGTGAGTGCATGTAATTTGTAAAATATTGTAAATAAACGGTGTGTGGTGAGAACAAAGATGTCCGTCTGTCTGTGTCCGGGTCAGCGTTCACAACACCCATTACGCTGCTAAAAGCTGGCAAGTAACTGATTTTGCAACAGTCAAGAGTAAAGAAGCGGGGAAGGGGGAAAGCAGTCACAGTACAGGGATGGTAGAAGTTTTACTTTACTTGTTCATGGATTTTATGTTTTTTTGTTCAGAAGTTTAGAAGTAGGGATGTTTGAAATGTAGGTAAGTTAGTTTATATGTAGGAATAAAGTGAGGATAAGGGGATGGATCCCCGCCCTTTCAGAATGATATAAGCCCATTGCCTTTAGGCGAGTGTGTAGGAAATGCTTAAAAGGCCCTTGTGCCATTAGTTTGGCACGTCACTAGTAAGGATAGGTGTCTCAATTGTGCGCATTGCAAAGGTTTCCCCAAGCTGCTGTTGTCTGTCTAAAATGTATTTTTCAACCTCTTTTAAGCCAGGGTGTCTCCTAGATTTTTGGAGAGCTTCAGCACTGGGGTCAGACTACAGAACCATTGGACTAATTCTCCAATCTTTTTCTTTCTATCATTATCTTTTTTTGGCAGCTTTGGATTATGTACGTTTTCAAAGTCCTTGCCTATAACTACAGTGCATGAAAGTTTTCGGTTATTTATTGATGTTGTCCTTTTTTCTTTTTGGATAATACTGTTTTGTTTTGCTTGATTGTTCCATATTATTTTTATGGATTGTTTACCTTTTAATTACACCTTTTCTTGCAGATTTTTGTTCTTTCTTACCAACAAATGCTGGATTATGACACTTCTTAAAATAAACATTGGTGGCTTTGGTTTCAAAATACTTTGTGCTTTATCTGTGTTTTGGGGCATCTTGAGTGCTGTCTGGCTAAGAACTACTAGCGGGCACTGACTTAAAACAGTGTATTGTGACAATCATTATTTATTGAAGTTTTTTAATAGTTATCAAAATAATGTATTAAGTTGTAAAATGGATACACAGTGCATTAAACACAGAGTATTACTTTTAATAGAGTGTGTACTGTAGACCATTTCACTGTTGCCAAGTGTCTTAGGCTTAATTATTTTTACATTTGTTCTGTCTTAGGTGCCATTAAAAATAGAATGATTCCACCAGACTATCTACGTTCAATAATGCAGCTGACAATTGGGCTACTCAAATTAACCACCACACACATATATACTCAGCAAAAAAAGAAACGTCCTCTGACTTTCAACTGTTTTTACTTTCAGTAGACTTAATGTGTAAATATTTGTATGAACACTAAAAGAGTCAACACCATAAGACATAAACTAAAAATGTTTCACAATGTGTCCCTGAATGAAGGGAGGCTCAAAATCAAAAGTACCAGTCAGTATCTCGTGTGGCCACCAGCTGCTTGAAGTACTGCAGTGCATCTCCTCCTCATGGACTGGACCAGATTTGTCAGTTCTTGCTGTGAGATGTTACCCCACTCTTCCACCAAGGCTCCTGCAAGTTCCTGGACATTTCTGGGGGGAATGGCCCTAGCCCTCACCCTGCGATCCAACAGGTCCCAAACGTGCTCAATTCCTTCGACGATAAACACAAATCCGTCCATCACCCCTGGTGAGACAAAACCGTGACTCATCAGTGAAGAGCACTTTTTGCCACTCCTGTCTGGTCCAGCGAAGGTGGGTTTGTGCCCATAGGCGGCGTTGTTGCTGGTGATGTCTGGTAAGGACCTGCCTTACAACAGGCCTGCAAGCCCTCAGTCCAGCCTCTCTCAGCCTATTGCGGACAGTCTGAGCACTGATGGAGGGATTGTGTGTTCCTGGTGTGACTCGGGCAGTTGTTGTGGCCATCCTGTACCTGTCACGCAGGTGTGATATTCGGATGTACCGATCCTGTGCAGGTGTTGTTACATGTGGTCTTCCACTGCGAGGATGATCAGCTGTCCTTCCTGTCTCCCTGTAGCGCTGTCTTAGGCGTCTCACAGTGTGGACATGGCAATTTATTGCCCTAGCCACATCAGCAGTCCTCATGCCTCCCTGCAGCATGCCTAATGCACGTTCACGCAGATGAGCAGGGACCCTGGGCATCTTTCTTTGGGTGTTTTTCACAGTCGGTAGACAAGTCTCTTTAGTGTCCTGCGTTTTTAGAACTGTGACCTTAAATGCCTACTTTCTGTAAGCTGTTAAGGTCTTAACGACCATTCCACAGGTGCATGTTAATTAATTGATTATGGTTAATTGAACATGCATGGAAAACATTGTTTAAACAATTTACAATGAAGATCTGTAAAGTTATTTGGATTTTTAAAACATTATTGTTGAAATACACAGTCCTGAAAAAGGGACGTTTCTTTTTTTGCTGAGTATATTTATATGGCAGCCTAATAGAACACACAGAGCATTGACAATGATACGTACCTCATACATTGCAGTACTTTTTTTATATTAATACTCTCAGAAACTTTAAGAGCCTATTATAAAAAAGGTCACAGAATGAGCGACTGGTGGGCTGCGGATATCTAACTTCCTTACAGGCTTGATGTGTGTTTTTTAGTACATTCCAGCTTCATTTTGCTTGTATCAACATTTCCTGGAAAAGATTCAAGAGTGATCAGCATGTGCTAACACTGCTCTTCTATGTGTTACAAATACATAATACTTTTAGCTGTACAGATTGCTGTTTGTTAGAGGCTGTACATTTAATACAGGTACTCTGTTGTTTCTGTGCCAGCTTTACTGTTATTATTGCCTTTTGCCTTCATGGCCCTGAAACTCACAGTTAATTACATCTAATGGTAGGCTGATAAAAATGAGAAGTAATGTTTTTTTATTTCACTGCAAGGATTGCCTCCTCATGGTTGTTTTTGCATTTCTCAATGGACAGACAATTTGTAAATTCACAGCATTTGGTTTTGAGCTGTTTTAGTGACTTCTGACAATACGTATGTTGGATTCCTTGGTGTAGAGATGGTGAAGTACAAAGAATGTCGTAAGGTACGGCTAAGGGAGCTTGGAGATTTGAGTGAATAGTTGTGTGGTGATGGGTTGTTAATGACCAAATGGCTTTTTGGATGAGATCTGTCAGTAAATATGAGATACTGCAGCCCAAATGCTTCCCTTATTTGCATATCTCTGTGCCTTTTTTAGTAGCAACCTTTAATTTCTCACCAATCCTCTACTCAATTAACAAATGCTATATTCTTTCTGTATTTTACAAAGGTAACAACAACTAGGAATAAGGTCATTAAAATCAAAATGTGTCTAATAAATTATGCATATTCTATTTCTATTTTAAAATCAGAATATGTAGATGGCCATATGACATGAACTGTGTTGTTAAAATGTATTTTCCTCTGGCGTCATTTTCTGTATTACATATTTTACACAGGTCATGTGTTTTGTGGATTATAGAAGTGAGTCTACGGTTTGTCGATTATTTCATTGGTTTGGATAATACAACTCAACTGTTTTCATATGTAGGTTAGGATTTATGGCTTCATTTATGCCAGTCCTGTCCAACATCAAACAATTTGTAAAGGCTACTAGCCACCACCAAATTAAAACTTCAGTAATTACGAACAGAGGTCAGTCTTCCTTGGAGTTGCTGTGTTCATGAGTTTACTATCTGAAAGACATACAGAAAAATTAGCAAATAACTAAATTTGCCAAAATGTAAGCCTCAACTTGCATTTTATCCAAGAATTTTCTGATGATAAATGTATGTGTTATAAACTGCTGGTCTTTTTTCAAAACCCTGGGTCTCAAGGCTCTAGTTGAGAAGCAAACATAAATGAAAAAAATATGTATGAAAATGATGAAGGAGGGGAAACATATAAACCCCTGGTCCCAATAAACAAAACAATGTACCTTTATATTTTAGTAGTTTTAATAGCAAAATCCTAAAACAAGATAAAAAAAGGCAAAACTGAATCAACCAAAGATATGCCAAAAAGGTAAACCTAAGCAAACAATGGCAAATCCATAATCAAGAGATTCATTCTTTAAAAATTCCAAGTTCATAAACCAGATGATTAGAAACAACCACTGATAAGATCCAGTGATCAAAAATCCAAGATGAACAGTAGGATAAACCACAATGTCTCAATACTAGAGTTGTGTTAAACTCCATCTTATACAAGGCTGAAGGCAGTCCCCTCAGCTGTTTGTGTCAGATGGGCCTGCCCTCTTAGGTCCAATGCATAAAAGATGAGAAACATAAAAATAACTAATGGGAATATTATAAAGGAAATATAATAAACTGAAATTAACAAAGAACACAGAACTGTCTAATAAATATACACAAACATAACTAATAACAAAATTTGCAAAGTCATACTGAAAAGACAACAAAAAGACTGGAAAAGTAATCTGAAGCAAGGAGAAGGCCCTGGCTATACCATAACAGACTGCTGAATGCATGAATGAGTGACACTAGTCTGGGGTATTACTGGGGCTTATTTAACTCTTTGAGGGCTAATTTTTTTTTCAGTTTTGCTGAAAGCTGAATATTTTTTCCAAAAAACTCAAGTTTTTTCAGTGTCCCTGTGTTTTATGTTCCATGAGCCTCTACATTATGCAAATTCACATACCTATTACACAGCATAGTCCTGCAAGGTATGGCAATGTTAGAAGAAGCCAATGGCGTGCATTGGCACATTACAGTGCTTGCAGTATGTGGTATACTGGTGCTGCTGTTTCAGGTGTGTGTTCCTGCATACTGTAACATCTGTAGCAGCTGGCGGCGGCCAGCAGCCGGGAAAATAAGTTCGGTGAAGGCCGTCTTCATGCAGCTGTCATCACGTAGCTGTCTTCGTGCTGCTGTTGGCAGCTGTCTTCGAGCAGCCCACTTTGTGCATCCAGCAGTGACAGAGGTCACAATGTGCAGCAATAGACATCTGAAACAGCGGCATCAGTGTACCACATACCGCAAACGGCATACTGCTAGCAAACAGAGCTGAACCATAACATAACAGTGGGTTTTGTCGACGTTTACAGCTGATTACCGCCCTCTACCCCTGGATGTCGCCATTCGCCTCATCCCTATGTGTCGACATAAGTTGACACCTGCCCTGAAAGGGCTAAATTGTCCAGATGCCCTGGCAAACCCAAGTGTACTATTCTGCCAAGAAAATCTGCTCGGAAAAAATGTATAAATGGACTAGAAGATGGATTGTAGTCTAAAGGCAAAAACTGGACATAACCAGAAAGTCGGAGTAGCCATTGTCAAAGCCCAAACACTAACCAGAAATTGGAATCTGAAAGAATAATGATATTAATCATTATTAATGATATTAAAATTCAAGAAAATAACATGCATGAGTGTAATCTCAGATGACACTAACTGTTCAAATTCAAAGCTTTTTGTACTGTCCCACTTGTGACACATATAGCTGCTGACCTTCTGAAACGACTCCGTTAGCTATAGACCATCGCGGACAGGCAACAGCATCACTGAAATGGCAGCGTCCAGCAGAAAATACTTGACAACACAAAAGTAAAAATTGGCTGTAAAAACTACACCTATAAGAATGACAATAATGACCAGAACTATTCTCCAAAGTCAAAGAAACTCAAAGCCACCATTAAAGACTAGAAGAAAAATGTATCGATTACGTTCCCTCAGTTTAACTGGCATCTCCACATGTTCTGGCACTGTCCTTTGTCTTTTCCTTTTCAACACACCTTTGTCACCTACTGTCTTCTTTTCTTTCTTACCGTATTCCTCTGTTGCCTCAAATGTTTCTTCTTTTAGGCCTTTTTATGCTCCCACTTAAACCTCCTGAATGTAAGCTATTTTGTTTTTTAAGCTATTTTATTTTGTAAATTATTTTTTGCCTCCCACTGGAAGACACCTGAATACGTCACTGTTGACAACTGGTAGTCCTCCTTCTACAGTATAACTTAATACATTTGTAGTTGTCTGCAGCTCAGTTTAATGGTGCTTCCAGTAATGTAATTGAAACCTGTTCTGCTGCTGCTCAATTGTGTAGATCTTGGTTTATAACTCCTTGATTTTGTTTTTCTGTCAGTTATTGCATATTTTTTTTTACCCTTTGGCATGGGCTGGGTGGGAGAGGGAGTTTTGAGTTCTTTTGTATTGTGTGTTTGTTTATTGTTTCATTTAATAAAAAGTTGATTGCAAAAAAAGGAAAATCATCATAAAAACTAACCAATGCCACAGCTCTGCAGGGTTAAATTAAGGTTAGGCTTAGGGTTTTTATGAAGGTAGAGTCTGCTCTGCAGTGATTATGCAAGTCTTTTGTCTGTATGTGTGTAGTACCTTAAATGGAGCTTTATACAATATTTAATAACATAATGTAATATAACATACCATCCTCCAAATCTCTGCTGTGAGGAACCAGAGCCTAGCCTGGCAGCAGGAGTCAACCCTGGATGGATTGCCGGTCCTTTGCAGGGCCCTCTCATGGCCAGGATCACATTTACAGCACACTACATGTCACTAAAATACAGTATTTCCATGTTTAATGCTCAATATCTGATATTCAATACTTAATACAGTATATGCCTTCTATCTTGAATGGTAATTAAAAATCCAATGTGGTTGATCTGTTTTTTTGCACTTAAAGTATTAAAGAATAGTTTGTTCTACTGGAGAAAAATATAAATAAACTGAATGATCTGTTGGCGGATTAACTATAAATAGGGTGCCCCCAAATAGGCAGTGACTACTGTGTGTTCCTGCAGGCCAAACACGAAAATAAAATCACATTGCTGCTAGCTATCTTAATTTTAAGTAATGTCCATGTATGAAAAAGGTGTCTGTATGGTTCTCGGTTATCTGTCAGGTCGTTACATCACACAGAACGTCTGTTTGTGAATTTCCTAAAGGGACATCACTGCTCATGCAGTGTTTCTGTTGCTGTTGTACTGTACATTTTGTCTTCTCCAGCTTTCTGCATAGGTACACCAGTATTTTGGCATCCTATTTGCATTGCTCTGGTTGTCATTTTTAGAATATGAACTGTAATCACAAATTGCAATGGATTTGACAATTTTTTACCTGCAGGAGTACAGGTCCTTGTCAGAATTACTATTAAGAAAATTGTTCTATCATCTAGACCCATCGTCATATCATCTGTAATCACAGATGTGGTGAGGTGATGCTCCAAAAGCATTTGTTAACATATCCTGTGGGTGTTGTTGTAAATTAGGTTTAGGTAGTTTCACAAAAGAGAAATGGGGAGACAAAAAGTAAACATGTTCTATATGAGTTCACTGACTTCCTGACATCCACTCTTGAGGCTTACTGCAGTTATGAAACAAAGAAAATAAAAGAACTTAAGGCTCAATTGTTATTTCCACATAACTTCACAAGACACAGGCAGCCCTCAGATGGCCCTTTTCCACGCCTCTTCTTTTTTGAACATTATAGATGAAGAGCTTTTTTAAGGTTGTAAGCCTGACTCTAAATCAGAGAAGATAGGGAGCATTTGTTTTATCTCCTTTTAAATGACTCCCTCATATACACTTGGTCCTGTTCTTGTGATGCCCTCTGGCTGCCTTCTGGAAAGCAGAATGTTGGGTCCCAATCCCCTTTCTTTATGACCTCTTTCAACAAGGTCATTAAAGGAACAAAGAAAGATGGGATTCGAAATGTACTTCTCCATCCCCAATGTTCACCAGACCCTGCACATGCTGACTACAGTTTTCACTTCATATTCTGAACAACTAGATACGTAGGATGCATTTTTTTGCCAATTAGTGGTAGCAGCCAAAATCTACTTTCCAGGAGGCATTAGAAACACATCAGAGAAAGCAGTGCAAGTGTGTTCGACTTGAAAAAGTTTTATTTTTGAAAGGGAGTAAACAGATTCTTTTAATATCTGCTTCTGGGGAAGACGAAAACATGTTTTTCACATACTTTTTACAAATTTCTGTCATGGCTGTGTGTCAGGGTTATATTTTTTGATGCAAAAAAATATATATATATAAACTTTTTGCAATATAACAATTAACACTAAAATTCACTGCCTTGATCCCCCTTAGCATTTCCACCTACTCAGTGCTAGTTTGCATTGTGGATGTGGAGGTAGAGCTAAGAGTATGATATACATGGGCACTGTAGGCTGCGTTCACTCAGAGTAAGCAGCGCTTCAGTTCTCTGTTGCTAACCCCTTCTAGACGCAATGCATGCTACACTAAAGTAGATGTTAATGTCCCTGTGTGCTTAGCTACAATTTGGCAAGCTAAACATTGTACTGGTTTTACTGGGACTCTGTGTATGCTGTCAGTTCTGCCTTGCACTGATACTGAGGGTGATACTCTCTTCTCATCTAAGGATAACAGATTACTTTTGTGGACCACTTATATGGAGATTTTTTTTAATGGGAAAGATTCACATGAAGATAAATTACTGGAGGGTGACAAAGACTTGCCTTTCTACAGACGCTTTGAATTGTTATCGGGCATTAACTCCTCAAGTAGTAGGATAGATAGGTGTACCTTGGGGATCTCCAAGCGTGAAACCCCATTGGATATTTTATAAATGCTACAGGTATATGAATCCTTACTGTCCTGGTCAATGACTTTCACCCCTGTATATGGTTTTGGCTCAACAGAGGAGCACATTTAGTAAGAGGCTGACAGCATCAGCAACAATGACCATATATTTTTATTTTTTATGTCGGCCAAAATCACACAAAGAATGCTTTAACAGGTCCTGTCTAATTAACATTTCTCCAAGCTTTGACTCTCTAAGAAGACAAGTATACCATTGAGGGAAAAAAGGAAGAAATCTTGGGAAAGGCAATTCAAAGATAGACCCCCCACACCTTACAATAAAATTGAAGATGGAAAACGGAATGCAAACAATTCTTTTCTCAGAGCAACATGGCTGTTTTAGTTATCAGTGTTATATTAAATTACTACATCAAGAAATAGACTATATTGCCTAAATGTTTATGATGGGAGATTCTGGACTGGGTCTCCAGATCTTACAACAGGAGACTATTACTCCTGTTGGCAATCACACCGGTCTTCTGCACCCAATCCGTGGAGGACTGAATAGCGTACTTTAAAAAGACCTCAGGGTTTCAGATTCCAGGATAGCTCCAGAGAATGTGAACAGTTCATTGTGAGCTGACCATTCATTCCATAATGTTATTATTCTTGAGTGCAATAATTGACTCCTGTATCTCTGGCTAAGACAGCCTAACTAAAGGAGAGAGCAAAGATGGCAGCCAAGGTCAAAGGGCTTTCTGTGACATCAGCACCTCTCCGCCACTTCTAGTTTTGTGTCTTTTATTGACATTCTGCAGTAGTGCTTGGACTACCTATTGGTGCTGTTAGCACTATTAGGCCTCCATTGTGTTCTGCTAGAGTCATTTTCATTTTCCTCATTCCAAAATAAAGTCAGACAGTTCTTAATTTGGGAAGTGCGTGGAAAAGGAAAGATTCAAGCTGCAGTGTTCTCCAAAATAACATCAAGCCGGAATTTGAAGGTCTGTGATGTCCTTAATGTTTCTTGTGTACTCAACTCTAACTTTCCTTTGCCTTATTCTACTTGATTCTAATTATATTTATAACTTAACCTACTTCTCATGTGGAAATTTAAATTAATTTTGATTCCTGTTGAATAGGAGTCATACACCATATGTATAAATTGCATGCATAAAAAGTTTACAAGTAATATTTCATTTACAATCTTCTTTAAATAGTAAGGATATCATATAAAACATGGAAGTAATTCAAAAGAGTAATTATCAGGATTAACCAAAATGTAAAAAGTAATATAGTGCTTCTGCTAAAAATAATATAAAGGTGTTACAGAATATGTATGATGGAGAAAACAGAAGCATGAAAGTAAAATGTATGCATTGTATGAACTGGATGTGTTTTCAGTTTGATTAGACTTATTTTTTCATAAAAAGTGCATAATTTAGTCTTTATGAAGCCCAGCAGCTAAGCCACTTGAAACCATTACAGGAAAGCTACATAGAGCACAAAGCCATTGAAAATTCTTTATGATTATGATGAAGTGCAGAAGCCTGTGTCAACATAGTGGAGGTATGCCGACTGAATTACTTCATTCCACACATTTTTAATAAAATAATGTACCATGTTTTTTCTGTGGTTATGCAATTTGTGTGTATATTTATAAGGGTGCTCACAAAAAGGATCAAGTGTGGAACGGATACGACTCAGAATGAGGGGGTCCTATGCTAATTCTTCCCTGTAATGATACGCACACTTGTCACCTATGAAGAAGAAAACCTGCCGATCACATCAGTGCTTTTGCTATCATGAATGAGCAGTGATGCATCTTGATGATTCTCACTTATTTACTTTAGGATTACAAAAGTTAGCAGTTTTTTTACTAAAGAATTGCACAATGTGTCAATTATTTTTTTATTTGATTATGGTTTTCAGATTAATAAGGAATTGATTATAGTGATGTAAAACAGCAAAATGTTTGCTTCTTTCAGTGACCGTGCAAACATTTAAAAATGGGCTTACCTCTTTATTATTTTATTAATATTGCTGATTTTCAAGACTTACATTTTCAGTTTTTTTAATTCTTTTAATGTTTTGTGTTAGTAATTCAGGATTTGTAAGTTACAAGAGGGATTTTAAAACTAGCTTTAGAGTTAACTGGAGGCTATTAAAGAAATACAAAAATGTGATTATCCTTAGTAATTTTTTTTTAATTGTACCCATTGCATTTTAGATTGTTTGTAGTTTGAGGAAAGAGTAATATGGGTCTCTTAAAGTTAAATCCATCCCGCTATATCCTAACTACAGGGTAATGGGGGTCTGCTGGAGCCAATCCCAGCCAACACAGGGTGCAAGACAGGAAACAAACCCTGAGCAGGGCGCCAGCCAACGACAGGGCGCACACGCACTATCAGCCACACACCAAGCACAATTTAGGATCGCCAATGCGCCTAACCTGCATGTCTTTGGAAGGAAACCAGAGCAGACACGGGGAGAACATGCAAACTGCACGCAGGGAGGACCTGGGAAGCAAACCCGGGTCTCCTAACTGTGAGGCAGCAGCACTACCCACTGCGCCACTGTGCCGCCCTCTTAAAGTGAAATGTTAACTACAATTAGTTCTGTAATATTTTGTTTCTGAAGGAATGCCACTTTTGATAGTAAATTAATTATATTTGTAAACTGATGTGCTTGCCATATCAGCTGACCCCAGGGATTCAAACTCTAATGGCATATGAGGGGTCAAAGTTAATTCATCTCATAAAACTTTGAAAAAATGGGGATCAGTAATAGAGGCATGTAGAGTGTCACTTTATGCTATTTCAAAGTTTCCCAATCATGAAAATAATATTTATGATATTGCATTGTTTACTTGTGGTCCTCGCCCTCTAAGAGCCACACTAGGAAGTTAAAAATAAGAGAATTTAAACATAAGCATACAGGGTACCGTTTTAGACTATCTCAAGGTCAGTGAATATGAATGTAATGAACATTACTTTAGATTTTTTATCCTCTACTAGGGATCTAGCTCCTTATGGACCTCTGTCTTCTTCTTCCTCATCTTTCGGCTGCTCCTGTTATGGGTTGCCACAGTGGATCATCCTTTTTCATGTCTTCCTGTCTTCGATATCTTGCTCTGTTTCACCATCAACTGCATGTCCTCTCTCACCACATCCATAAATCTTCTCTTTGGCCTTCCTCTTGTCCTCTTGCCTGGCAGCTCTTTCTTTAGCATCCTTTTCCCAATATACCCAGTATCTCTTCTTAGGTGAAAATACTAAATTTTTAGAACAATCAAGAATAGTTTAACTTCAACCATTTAAACTAAAGCATATCTGATGCAACTATTCTTGTTTATTATGAACTTCTACCTCATGGTGTGAATCATTACATTTCTTATGAACACACACTAGGGTAGGGTGGCCTACAATAATTCAGATGTTTTGACTTTGGTAACAACCTTCCCCTGTTATGCTGACACTTGATTTTTGGATTGTCCATCTCTCTGTCTGTTCTTCCACTCCGTACCTGCCTCTTTCCCTCCTTGGTGGAGCACCTCTTTTCCACCATTCAGTACAATGTTCATGTCAAACTCACAGACTTTTCTCTCCTCACTTGTAAACAAAACCCTGAGATACTTCAGCTCCTCCATTTGGGGCAGGAGTTTCTAGAAAATTTAGTACATCAAAATTTTATCTACAAATTAAGTGTTACTCTTGAGTCAAACTTAACTAAATGTTAATCTATTGAAAGAGCTTTTCTCTAAGTTTAAACACAAATACTCTCATTTTTAAGGGGAATTTGGCACATTTGGATGTAAATTCAGTTGAATTGGAAATATAGCAAAATAATAAAACAAAGACAAACTGGTGACATTGGAAGGAAAAATACAAAGATTTCATAAAATAAATATTGATCTAGGCTAACCACACCATATTATTGTACAACTTACTATGTTGCAGGTTTATATTTAGGATTTTGGTAAAAAATGTCTTATGTCTGATACTACGTCTTTCATTGATATTGGGATCTTGTCAGGATGGATATTTTAATAAACATGGCAATAGAACCAATTGCCAGTTCAAGACAATATGACTGGGAAAATGCAGCAGTGGTCAATAACAAGAGTTGGTGCAGCTTTTTAAAAACAATAAGAACAGCTACAATAGTAGCCTTCACAAAAGTACACTTTGCTAAACTAATGTGCCCTTTTCCTTGGCTGTATTCAAAAAATCAATGGAGCATCTCAGTTGTTTATGGGCAGACTACTTTTCAATTTGGGAGTCCCATATTTAAGTCCCTGTTTCCTACAATTGTGTTATTTATCCTGATAATTTAATGGAGTTATGTATCCGGAGCATAGCCATTAGCAAATTATTTAAGATCAGTGATTTATAAACCTTAACACTTTCTTTGACAAAACAACAGTTTTATGATCTGTTCCAAATTGAAATATAGAAGTATATGTTAATGTATAGATTTAAGAACTAGAGCGTTATTCCTATTTTCAATCATTCTCACTGTGTTTTAAATGATCAGTTCAATAGGAACTTAATGATGTGAACAACATGTTCATAAAAAATTACAGTGGTCAGCTGTGGTTGATAACAATTAAACAAATCAGCTTTCTTGTACCCAGCATTCTCGGTTCATTGTAGGATTTGTCAGTCTTTTTAATCAGTTTAATGCATTGGTCAGTAGGTTTTTAAATCATGCTTAAATCAAAATGAATAATGATTGCAGAATTTCCTGATGTGAAGGATGCTAAAACATAATTTGTAGCATGACTACAAATTTCTAACTTCAAAGCCATCTCAGTTTTATGCTTTAAAATTGACCGAGCAATGCAAGTAGATAGTGCAATATATTGCAGTTTACTAGTTCCTTTTTATTTGATGGAAGTTAAAGTTGAAATCATGTGTTTTAGTCAATCATACCCTTTAACAATTTATTAGGTTTTAGTGATCACTGAGCATGTTAGCCTTTTTTTACTATTATTTTATATCATTTTCTAAAATCTGCCAAATTAGTGTGTCTTCTAGTGGCCAAATACGTCAGGTAAAAAGGAATGAAGTCCCAAGGTAAGGTTGTTATAGTCGCTAATCATAGCGTGGAGAGTGGTGATGTGTTGCATGTTGATTTGCAAATGCAAGCACACTGCATTCTGTACAAGTGACAGTTATGGTGTATTTAAAGATAGCATTTGAATTGTGAAATTACATTTTCACAAAGATTTTTAAATGAAACAGTAAAAGTGAGATTTATCTGTAATTCATAGCAATGTTCTTATTTAAATCTGGGTTATTTACGAAAAAGTCTAACAGTATGCACTGTAAAGTAATCAGGAGAATATAGTGAGGAAATCCGGTGATTTTCTAAACCTGTTTCTACAATTTTAGGTTGCGGATAGCCTGAGATTGTCTTGGCAGCATCAGTCACAAGTAAGGAACCAACAGTGACAGTACGTGAATCGATGACATTCATACTCACACTCATACCTGTCCATACTGTGACGAGGCCATTCTCTGCTCATTGATCTCATAACTCATCTTCGTTGTTCTGGGAACAAATGTCAGAGTCTAATGCTATGTGCGAAACCATCTGTGACATCGGCAGTTATTTTCTCAGCATGGAAACCCAACATTCCCTTCTGAGAGAAGCATGAGATCATTGCATGGAGGAGTTATTCTGTCAAACTCCAATGGCAAAAGTTCAAAATCAGGAGATCACTAATCCAAGAAACACTACACTTCTGCATGGACTTCACATACTGTGTACAACCCTGCATGGCACTAGAGAGGGTCCCAGTTACACTGGTCTGAAGAACATTTCTTTCACTCCCGTCAAACATTTTAGATGTAGACTTGAGGGTGCTGAATCCAAATCTGGCAGCAGAATTGCTCTACCACCAGAAAAAAATAATATATTTTTTAAATGAATTATTTAGACTTGGACAATAATACATTGCACATATATAATTGTTTCAAATATAATTATTACTTACAAAAAGTAGTCAATTGGTATTTGTTTTCCATCTTATAAACCTCTGAAGGTGTTTCACGGTTCAATGACCAACAGAAGTCTGCTAACATAGACTCGCTCTACTTCCACAATAGCGTCTCTCCATTTGAGTGATGTCCTGGTGGAATTTCTCCCATGTTCATCAGAGAACACTCCAATGTATGCTTACTGTTTGCTTACCTGTTATCTGGTCAAGACAGTGGGTAGATCAACCTGACCTGCATATTTCTGTTAAAATCATTAAAAGAACATCTCTCTCCCTTCTGAACAATAAAAAGGAACCTTTCTGACCTACCAAATATAAATTTCTTGCAATTTTGAAGGAATAAAAAGAGTAAAAAAGAAATAAAAGCTGAGAGCAAAAAATATGGAGCAAATATTTTCTGTTGGGTTGCTTCCACTTCAGCCCATGTTAAGAATAAAACAAATGCAACTTATTTTAAAAAATCAGCAGTCCGAGATCTCACAGAAGCGGTTTGTGGTAGAGAGAGAACAAGAGAAGTCTGGATTAGGCCAAGCACTGATAAGCAACAGATGAAGATGGGTGTTACCAAGGAAAAGCTACAAGTGAGAGAATGTATATAGAATTATTTGGATTTATTTATTGGGATTTTAATATGTGTTATTTTTTATTATATCAAGTATGTGTACTTTTTTATAATATAAAAATGAACTATATTACTGTGTTTTGTGCCTCTGTGTGGACAAACCAGGTGGATAGGATTGGCGAGCTTTGTTGGGCTGAACGGCCTGTTCTCCTCAAAATATTTCTAATGTTCCAATGCTTTAAAATGAAATATGTGAACTTCCAGCAATAAAGCCTTATAATTTGTACCAGATCGATTTCAGGGCTAACACTGCTAGTCTCATAGTTTCCCTCAAACTGTTCATTTACAGAAATGGTGGGTTCTTTAAATTTTGTAAGAGGTAAAATGATTTGTACTGTTTGTGATGCTGTAGGGACTGGCTCTAGAATCACTGCATACATTTTGAGAACGTTTGTGTTTCTCCTCTGGGTTTAAATCTGTCCTGGACTGTTCATAATGTTTGATTTTCATTGGCTGTCTCTTGTTGGGTGGTCAGCACAGCATTAGGATGTCAACTTATTGACCACATGTGAGTAGAGCTTAGTCAAGCAGATAGATAAGACAAACAGTATAATGAAAAGATCAGGGCAAAAATGTTAGTCAAAAACTGCAAGCTTACAATTAAAAACCTAGAGAGGCTAAATGAAACTGGAAATCTCAGGGTAATGTTCCAAAGTGTCAAGTAAGTGCACAATGCCAACTTTGGACTTTCCTTTTGAGTACCTCTAAATTTGTATCAATACTTATAGCAGTTCTCAATCACTTTACCTTTGGGGAACAAATTTAATAAGTTTATAATAAAACAAGGATTATTAAGTTTATAAATTGTGTCATTGTGTAACTATTGTTGAAATGGTAACATCTCTGGCTTCTGTCTAGGAATATGACATGAGACAAAATTATCCACCAAGATCTAAGCCTTCTGTATCATCTTACATATTGTAGAAAGAGATTCTTTCATCTTTTACCATCTTTTGTGGTAAAACCCTGGCGTGTAAGTTTGTTTAAGATCTCAATATCTCCTAAGGTTATGATGGACAAACTACGGCTTATGTGTCACCGACCTTTACATTCTGACCCGCAGTCAGTTTTTCAAAGTATGTAACTATGTGATTGCCTCAGATTCAGCATTCCCACAATATAGTTGGAAGAGACAGAGCCTCATGGTATTTGTACTAACTACAACCAGTTCTTTTTTACACTGTCCAAAAAAAGAAAAGAAGAAAATTGATGGCAAATTGAACATTGAAGTATATAGAATTGCATCTCATTTGTGCAGTTTATTGAAATTTTGTGAAGGATAAAATATACTTGGCTCAAAAAAGTTTTGTTGTGCTGTTTTTAGCTCTTGCTACTGTGAAGTGGAATAACGTTAATTTCTTGAGAAAATGGAAATCCTGTGTTTCCATGTGGGCTATTTATTTAAGCATTAATATAGCACAGGGTGTATTGTAAGTCATTATATTTTTGTAAGAGTACATTTGCATCATTAGGCTGATGCTTATTTGGTGCCTTTGACTAATGTTCTTAAGGCATTTATGAAGTTTGTAACCTGGCCTGTGCATTAGTGCAGTTACTTAATAAAATGTAATTTAGTCTCTGGTGAATTCTTTACTCAATTATACCTTGAATAAGATATGCTGCCATTCAGCAAAATCTCAGGTTTGTTTTTGTGTTGGTAGTACCAGAAAATTATGACTTCAGTGTCTCCCTCAGACTTGTGACAGAAAAACATGGCAAGTAAAACAGATCATAGGCAGGGCCACAACAGACTCATTCTGCAATAACAGAAATTCATTTTTGCTAAATTCTAAGACAAAAAAAAAACTTTTACGTAAACAAAATTAGATTTTTTTTGTATTTTAGATACTATAATATGTTGTTTTCTCATGGAGGATGCATAAAAATTCTTCCAATTAAATAAAATCAGTTAATATAACAATATAGGGTAGGAAGTTACTGTGAATTTTTCACTATATAATCTTACTCTATCCAGTGTTACTATAAACGTTGTTGTAAATAAGAATACTTAAAAATCCAACACTACCTGATGAGTAAGTAAATAATTTTGCCCACAGTTATTTTTTAACTTAGGATAGTCCCGCAACATGTGACTTTAGCAAGGGTGAAACTACTTGTCAAGATTCATGTTTAGTGTCAATTCCATCATATATTTTAGATAATTCTGATCTGGAAAGATGTGTACAATGTATAATTTGAAGATGAATCACATCTTGTTTTGCACAGATTGATGAAGAAAGCATGTTATATATAATCGAGGTCCTTCCTTGTCTGACAGGTTAATAGCGGCCTCCCCTTAGTGCTCACAACTGTCTAGTGGTGCACATTGTGATATTCATCGATTAAGTCCAGAAATACTGCCAGTGTACTCATTACTGGATAAAGTATATTGAAGTATGGATGCTGTTGGAAGATTAGGAGAACTTACACAGGTTCCTTTTAATAAGGTTCTGACAGAAAAAAACGTTGTGTTAAACAGAATTCCATATTTTAGACATAGTTGATCACATTATCAAAATCGAGATCTCTTAAAGTCCAGATACTTATTGACTTCCATTAATTATATTCTATAGAAGTTAAGATGGGCTTGAATATAAAATTATCATGAAGCGTTTCCTACATTGATTTCATATTTTGAGTAAGAGGAGTATAACTAAATTGCTAGTAATTTAACGTTAATCATTGATGAATGTAGCACAAAGCAAGGTATATAAAGTGGAATGTTAGCAGGGTTTTCTTTCCCAGGCAGACTAAGCAGGCATAGCTCCGTACTTTCCACTTCATTCCATTGTTTGACATTACAAACATTCGCAACCCAATAGTACAGATGGAAGTCAGCTAGTAAATAAGAGCACACTCCCTGCTTTCAGTCTTTGCAGTGTTGGACTTTTAAAACCTTTTTTCTTTTTAACTTTATAAATTCTCTCAGATAAAGAGTTGATCACTTATTAATATCTAAAGAACTATTTTATAAGGGGTTTTGTTCAAATACGTCTCTAAGAGTTTATTGTGATCTAATGTATTGTAACTTTTTATTTGAAATGGTGTATTATTTGCTTATTTCACTGGATTTTGGTTTACATTTTGTAGTATGTTCTTTATATCATTGCTATAAGGCTCAATTGATCCTCTGGAAGAACTATATTTGTGTATTAGATGGCTAAGTAAAAACAAACTAAAGGAATAAAAATACAAGAATAGTGGAAGGAATCACTATGCCTCTAGACCAGGAGGTGAACAAAATGAAACCCATTGAAAAGTTAGTAAACAAAGTTCCTAGCTGCCTAATAACCTTTCCCTAATTAGCTAAGTGCAAGCGGATGCTTGTTTTTTTTTTTAGAGATTATTAATCCAATACTTGTACATGCTGAGGAGTGTGTTGCATGATGACAGTGGCATGATGTCATGCATTAAGTTCACTATGATAATGTGGGTGGCAGTGGCCATGGTCATCAATGCCAGTATGGCTGTAGCTGTGATCAAAAAGCAACAAAAAGGTGGCGACTGTGGGAAAAAAACGAAACAAACTGATAATGTGAATACAATGGCAATAATCAAAAATAATGGTAGAAAGAGCACCAAAAGTACATTCCTATAATTAAAGTACATCCCTATGAATTACCCCTTGGGATTAATAAAGTATCTATCTATCTATCTATCTATCTATCTATCTATCTATCTATCTAT
>JANRMT010062856.1:91851630-91908755 GCA_026402145.1 Polypterus bichir lapradei
TATCTATCTATCTATCTATCTATCTATCTATCTATCTATCTATCTATCTATCTATCTATCTAAAGAATGTATAATTTCCAAAAATAATAAATTGTGACATTTATGTTTCTTGTTGGTTTGTCGTAATTCTTTCAGTGAAATGCATTCTTTAAAACTAAATTATAACTCACTAGTGACTTCAATGCAATTCCAACAATAGAGCAAAAAAAAAAGAATAAATACAACATTATGCCCTTAATGAGACATATAGTGTCAAATTCATGTTCCTCTAGAAGTGGAACTTTATGGTCTGTTGATAAAAACTCTCCCTGAATGTACTGTTGCAAGTGCTGATTGTTTTATGCTGCTTCCCAGAAATCGAAGTCTGTTTGTCAGAAAAAGAGTCTGAGCAGGATGGCTGAAGTCTTTTATAATACGGTTTGTTCTTTTTGGGCAGTGTATGTTATAAACTGTATGTCCTGCAGACAAGACACCTATATTACTTGCACCTATATGTTAGTAAAATTCTGAACTAATCTTTATTAAAAAGCATTGTCTTTGATAATATCAATATTTTAAAGGAAAGTGTATTGGTGAAACTGGAAACATATCTTGAAAAACACCACCTTTATGACAAATTTCTGTCTTACATCTTGCAGTGTAGAAGCCAACTTAACCTTTGTTACAAATACATATTTTCACCTAGTTTCATGTGGGAAAAGCCATCATTGTGTGTTAAGTGAAGTACCTAAGTGAATACTACTTAAAATGATTCACCATAGACAATGTCGTCAGGCACTGATCTTAAATGGTTTAATTCATACTTTTTAAATTGTTATTACTATTCTATGCATTTTTAATATATCTGCAGAAACCTGGTGTCTGTCTGGTTTTCTTTTTTTTGTATATACAAGATGATATTAGGAGAAGTAATTCAGAAATATGATACCAAGTTTTATTTGCATGCTGATGACACTCAGCTGCTTTTTCCCAATATGGCTGAATATTACTTCCTCAGTTGTGTTCCTAATGATGTGTCGTACTGAGGTAGAACAACAGATACATGAAAATGATTTGCCTTTAAATTCAAAAAGCACAAGTTTATTGGTTTATAAATCCACAAACATAAAAATAACAACCTTTTTTAAATAGCATACCAGTAGGCAAAGTCTGCATATCAAACTCTCATTCTTGTAGATCTCATGAATTAATTTTGATATCCTAATAGTTTGCAGTTTATTATTATGAGAGAAATATGAAATAATTTGTCCTCTTGGGTGTACTTTCAATGTTTCCCAAAGCCTTCCTGCAGATATATCTGGAGTTGTGTTGATCTCCTTGAAAAATCAATTTGTGAGGAAATTAATTTAATCTTTTGATTACAGGAGGAACTGAACAACTGATTTTTAAGTCATGCCACTTTTATTATGAGCACAGAAAAAAAGCCTAATAGTTTTTAACTTAACAAATATATACTATTAAAGGGAAGTGCAAAATGGAATTAATGAGTTTAGCAACACAGTTGGAACCAAATTTAGTAAAGTAATAACTCGTATATTTAAGGAATATTATAAGTCTCTGTGCACATCAGAGTATAATGAAGGAGAAGCCCATGTTAACACTTTTCTTGATAAATGAGAAGTGGCATATCCTTCCTCACTGATTATAGAGGACCGGGACAAACCACTGATGCTCATTGAAAAACATGATGTAATTAATCAGAGGTGAAAAAATACTGAAAAAGTCTACTTAAGTAGAAATATTTTTAAATAGACACAATTACACTTAAGTAATAGTATGTGACATTGAAGCTCCTCAAGCAAAAGTAAAAAATAGGCTCAGAAATAATTCAAAAATTAGTTACTTTAGAAAAAAATAACCTAATTTAGTAAATGTATCTTCAAGTGCCTATGCAGTGCATTCAAAAACAGAATATACATGACACAACAAAATATACTTTATTTATCAAGACATCAATGACACAAACACACAGATATATATACTGTCAGAATCAGAAACAGTGTACTGTACTGTACATAGTAATTACATTTGAAACTGATTCAGTATGTAGATGTCTAAAAAAACATTTGTAAAAAAGCCTAAACAAACCACACAGCAGACTTATTGATTTCAAATTATAATTATTATTGGGCCCAGCATTAATTTCAAAACATTTTGTATTCTCATCATTAGAATGAGAATTAAACTTATGAAAGCAGTCCACATATTTGTATTGCAAGAAAGATAGGCTATAGTAATAATTAAAATATGAATTTAAGAATGCTTATATGTTGTTTATATTGATTTTTTTAAAATTTTGAAATGCATAAAGTCATTTAAATGCAAAAATGAAGCTGTAAATTTGTTTAATTGAATGTTAAAGATTGACTGATTAAATGCCAAGAAGCCAAACATAAAAAATGTTAGAAGGATCCAATGTCATCTCTTTGTTTGCAGCTTTCTATTAGATTTCAGCATTAGAAAAGATTTTTATTTTCAAACCAAAATTTAATCAAGCAGAACCTCAACCTTGTTGGTTTCCAACTGTAATTTTTATTGTATACTTTTAGCAGACTGGGCCCTTAATCAACTGCAAAAGTGCCTCATGCTTTCATTCCCTGGAAAGAAATTTAAATATCTGAAAGGAAGTCAACATATTATTACTAGACACACACTACAATAATTACAATTTGAAATCAATAATAAAACTGCTAAATTATTCAGATTGTTAATAAACAGTAGTTGGCAACACTCATCCCAGCCTGCTACACTAATAGTGCATGTCACTGAGGCAACCTGTATATTTTAAACACTAAAATGTGTAAAAAATCACATCTGTTATGGTTTAGCCAGGGTTTCTTCCCAGGCTTCTATGTACACATTCAGTTTAAATGTGTTTTTGTTCATTTTAAAGTATTTTGTATTTGCCCCATCATATCTGTTAATTTTGTTCTATTTGTGTATCATGTAGTCACTGTGTGTAACGTATTGCTGTTTTTATTATACTTTATGTGTAATGTGATTTTAACTGTTCCTATGTTCTATGGTCTTTGTGGGTGCTTCCCAAGAGGCGGGGTCACCATGATGATGTCATGACTGCTGAGACCTTCCCTAACTATATATTGAGCGGAGGAGCAGGCCTTAGGAGTGGTTCATTGAAATTTGTTGGAGGATATAAAGGTATTGCCTTTTGATTTATATTTGGATTTGCTTGTTATCAACTTTCTGTAGGATCACCTTGTTGCCAATTCTTTTTTTGCTCATTTTAAAGTATTTTTTATTATTTCCCAATTTTGGTTTAATAAATATTTATTTTGTAAAGATTAAATATTTTAAGTCTTCAAAACAAGCTACAGTATTTTCGGTTCTCTCTTTTGTGATGGATATTTGAAATTTTGAGACTTTTAAGAACATTTTTGAGGTTTTAAACCAGTTTTCCATTTCTGGGGCCCAGTCAGGCCAAAGCCTGCTGTTTAAACTTGGGGACTGGCTGGACTAGGGTAAGGCTGTCCTGGACAAGCCTGTATGAATTCTGGCCTACTGTTGTGGGTCATTTGAAGGCCTCACGCCATTTTGTAGCTTATTTGGAACTCACAACAACACTTTGACAACAAGCTAATGGTAAACAAGTAATCAAAATAATTTATAAATATCAGTTAACATTGTAGCTTGCAGTTATCTTTATAAAATAGACTGTGAGACAGTAAGACTCCAGTGGAGAGTAAAGAAAAGCATACAGTTCTGCAAATAATGTGAAGTAGCAGACATTAGAAATGAAAATGGTACTGACATCTACATGACCAAAGACTTAAACAATCTGCTCAGTTCCAAAATATAGAAGCAAATTTTAAAAACTCAAATTGTATTTATTATGTTATCTCTAAATTGTAAAGTGGAACAAAGATGAACAAACATCAGTGCAAGGCTTGTGGTTGTTCTGCACTCCCTTAAATACTTGGATGTTTTAAATTGAAAAAAAAAATAGGCAGGCAGGCAGTGCAGGAGTTATATTTTGTCACCTGCTGCACAGTTTAAATATTTTCTTAGATGAGTACAGCAGTGTGTCATCTGCTGGTTGTGTGCCTTATCAATATAATGTCACAAGTTTTTTTTTTTTTTTTGATAAGACGACGTAGCCCTTTGGATAACCAATTCTTAACAGTTGCACGAATGCAAAAGACAGACACTATGCACTGTTGTTACCACTCTCAATGTGAAGTTTTTTGCTGTAGCCATTTTCAAATGAAAGCAACTTTTTACAGGCACTCATTTACTTATACAAAAAATTAGTGTTAAATATTATAACCTTACCAATGTTTGCTTTTTATAATGCATCGTGACCAAAATGCCAATGACGGCTTTTTATTTACATTGAGACCCAGGTACCCATTAACTCCATTATAAAATCTAAGAGCGGGCTACTTAATTTTATAATGTATAAAATATGCTTCACTTTAGAATGCAATTTAATGTGGGAAATACACACACATACATACAGTATATATATGAGTATAAGCGCGTATATATAGTTACACAATGACACAATATATATATATATTATGAAGAAATAACTTTGACTTGAATAAGACGTAACCTTTAAGCTGGATAAAAGTGTGCTTTTTCCAGTTCCTCACTCATACTCCACACTTTGTTAGAGCATTTTATGCAGAATTTATTATAATAGTTCAACTATTTAAGAGTTTTGGCTGCAAGGAAATTTGAAGATCTTTCAAACTCAATTTTTGCAGCATGATGGAAAGTGTTAATAGGTGGTCAACTCTTCAGCTCTTTCTAACAGACAGGATTAGTACTGTTAAAGTGAGAATGATTTCAAAACTCAGCTCTGTCTTATCATATTCCTGTACTTACTAACACATCCTTTTTAAAAAGCTTTACTTTATTCTAAGCTCATTTATATTGGAGACAGAAATGCCATATATTTAAAGCAGTGTGCTGTGAAGACTGAAAGCAGAGGTTGGTATGGTGCTACCAGACATCTAACTGGACTGTGAATGTTTGTAATTTGAGACAGTGGAAAGAAGAGAGTGCAAAATCTTGGTTGGCTTTTGAAAGAAAGTCTTTTATGAATTCAAATTTGTATGCCTTTTGCTGTGGTGTGGTCATCAATAATTTACTAGCAATCAGGTAGCACTTCACCTGCTCAAAGCATGGAAAGAATGTAGGAAACACGTTAAGGGGGAGATACTGTTCTCTGCATGATAATCTAATAGCTCAGCTCTCCTTAACTCATACAATATGTAGTTCATGGAAGCCATTATGTATCTTAACCTTTAGACACCTTTTGTTTTGAAATTGTTTGCACCCTTTGATCAGCTCTGCTTTAAATATGGAATTCCCTCAACACACCTTGAAGGAATCTATGTGATTTCTCTAATCTGAGAGTTGGGGTGCAACTGGAAAAACCCATTTAATAACGGATAATGAAACAAACAAAAACAAAAACCCGAAGGCAAAAATCATCACTTGTCTCAGGCAACGTAGCACAGATCGGGATGACACAGAGGAGAGTTGATTTATACAGGCAGGATGAGGCAGAAGTAGAGACAGGGCTTCATGTTTTCAGACATCTTTCTTCTGGTCTTGGGATTTAAACAGAAACAGCTATGGCACAACTTCCAAGTTGTTAACTCCAGACCCTGGAAGAAACAAACTATACTTGCCCATGTTATACCACACTTCAGAATAGTTTAGCTAGTAACAAGGAGAATATCAGTAGTATTTCCAGAATTAAGCAGTTAATGTCATTAGATGATCATGGGCAATGCTGGGAAAGAGACCCCTCCATAAATATCTCTGGCAAGGATTGGAATTTCATTATTCATAATATACATTCTGAAGAGACATCATCTGCAGAGATTATAGTGGAATAATCAGGAGACAAAAACGCTAACTAAACAAAACGAGGATAAATCATAAGTCAGTCAGGAGCAGAAAGGAGATTGAAGCTGAAAATGAGCTAAAAACTCGCCTACATGTAAAAGAAGCTAACTAAGCTAGAACTTTTTGTTATTAGGTTATCCAACTGAGATGTAATGAAACATGGTGCTGACCCTGAGTTTACAGCAGACATCCACTGATATTAACGTAGCACCAATCATAGTCACGGGACACAACGCCGCGTGTTGCGTAAACAAAAGACAAATGAAACAAACAAATAATAATCTTTCCAAAATGAATAAAAAAGGGTCAAAATCCATAAAAATTAATTCCTAGAAGTAAAAAGTTATAAATTGTCACACAAAACAAAATAAATGATTAACTACCACATGTTTTTTCATCACTTTCCACAAAAAGGTTTTCTTAGAATTGTACTTTGATACATCTTTCCAGATTAGAATTATCAAAAATACACTAAGAAATGGACTTTAAATGTGAATGATGCCATGGAGATCTGGCCTCGCCATGGAATATGTTTCAGAACTGTCCTAAATTATGACTTTTTTTTTATCAAAAAAATGGTTTTTCAAATAGTGTTGGATTTAGAATCATTACTAATCTTTTTCAGCAGTATTTAGAATATTAATGGATCAGATCAGGATATCTAGCAATAAATCACTGTTTTGTTCTACAGTGCATTCTTAATACATTGACTACTTTACCTCAGCTGCAAGAATCCTAATGCACCCTTCATAACCAATGGTAAAACAATATCTAAAGAATAATATATATTAACCTAAAACTGGTAAAAAGTCAAATTGTCTTAGTTTGGAACTATGTAGCCTCTGTAATATCTACCAAAAATTCATTAATGTTATTCTAAAATAGGTCTGCTGGGTTTCTGCCAATGTTTCTGCTTAACTCCAATTGCTATATTTTAACATGGGGAAGTATAATAACATTTTTCATAATTAATTAGCTCTCAGTATTTTGGAAGGGTGGGATTTCCAGTCTTATTTACGATTAATTATCATAACTCTATGTGATCAATTGGACTGATTTTTTTTTTATCTCTTTTGTATGGCAATGTGTGTTTCATTTTCATATTATAACTCTTTTTCTGTAATGTATATATTTGTAAATAACAACTTTTGCACCACTTTTTTCTACTCAAAATGCCTCAATTTCTGTCTTTCTGAGTTCACCAGAAACATAGGTGTCCTCATTAACTTGGAGTTAACCTTTAGATATTACATTTCCACACTTTCCAAAACCTGATTCTACACCTTTGAAATAATTGTAAAATTAAAGTAGCTTCTTAATTTGCAGAATCTTGAAAAATCTTTGAAAAGAATTCATTAATTTTAGGAAAATTTGTTATCATAGTGCTTTATTGCCAGACAGTTTAATTGTACAGTTACTACTCTACAATTAACTCATATCGCAGGAATAAGGATATTAACTGGAACTAGAAATTACAAGCATGTATCTCCTCTTTTGAAAGCATTGCATGGCTTCTATTTAAGTTTAGTTAAATATACAGTCAAATAGTTCATTGGGCAGTGTGGCATAGTGGTGATGCCTTTGGATCGCAAGCCTTGATTGAGGTTGTGGGTTCAAATCCTTTTGCTGACACTGTGTGACCTTGATGAAGTCACCTCACCTGCCTGTGCTCCAATTACAAAAACAAAATTATTGTATCTCAGATGTTATGTGTTGCCTTGGATAAAGGCATCAGTTACAAAAGTAATTATTACTGTACTGTATGTATTATATTTTGCATCATACTGCGATATATTTTAAATTGCACATATTATTGTAATTTTGGTATATCAAAATATATATTTCAAAATCAGTAAGTACACCTTTTATTATAAATGTCTCAATAAATTCTAAGCATATTTTATTTACATTAGATATTAAAGTGTGCAAACCTTTATTGACATTTCAGGTTTTGTTGTTAATTCATGTCAAAGCTTTCTTGTAATCAACAATATTTACTCAAAAAACAAATGGATCTTTACAGTTGCAGTGTGAGATGATACAAAATATGATGAATATATTATACTAGAATCTCAATTGCCTGAAGTAGTATCTTTGAAATTGCAAATGATATAATGGCACAAATGTAAATTACTTCGGTAAAGTGCAATTATATAAAGTCTAGGGTATAGATTTAACTGAATGGAAACTCCCAAAATGTGTTTCTTTTTTCCTGTGTTTTATCCTAATTTTAACCGTCCCCATGGAACAGAAACAAGCTTAAAGGTTTTTGATAAAAGTATTTTCTTTGCACATAATACAAAAGCAGGTATGATGTTAAAAGTATTTTCTGAAATGGCGTACATACTTAATGACTGTACTGAATATTTAATGGAGGGCAGCACAGTGGTTGGCACTGCTGTTTAAGGATATAGTGACCAGTGTTTGAATCCATGCCTGATGCTCCTCGTGCAATTCTTTCTGCAGACCATTTGGTTTTTCTCCCACACCATTAAGGACCTGCAGGTTGTTAGTTTAATGGAGGACTCTAAACTGCCCCCTGTGTCTGGATGTGGATGAGTGCGTAGACTGCACCCTGGCACAGGGTTGTTACTCACAGTGCTGCTGGGGATAGGATTTGGTCCTTCATGACCCTGAATTGGATTAAGCAAAGGTTGGGAATATATATGTGTGTGCATTTAAAGGAAATGTATTTTACAGTTTTTAAACGTTTCAACTTACTGCAACAGTTTAACTTCCATGTGGGTCAAATTCTACCTTTTGTTATGTAGAGCCCTATATGACTGAGCTCTCCTTTACTTTTTAAAATGTATATTGCAGGCCATGCATTGTGATTGCAAAAGTTTGATCATTCTGGTCTTTAAGACAAGGCTAAAGACACATTATTTTAAAATGGCGTGTGCCAGTTTGCTGGTAGCACATGGTGGCCCTTGAAGTGAACATGTCACTGCCAGTGATGGCCCAGTCCTGAGACCTTTGTGATATTCTATACGCCAATTGTCATTCCTACTCTGCTGTGAACCCATGTAGTGCAGCTGACCTACAACTATGGATCTGGATCTGGAAAAAGTGACAGAAAAATTGTTTGGCACTTAAAGACCCTTTTCTTACTATTAAAAATGTATTACTGCACAGTATGTTTGGACGGTATGCAAAAGTGTATATTGTGTGATGAGAGTTTTTTTCCTGGTGTTTCAAAATTATGTTTTGTGTTTAAGTTGCATGTCATTTTTTTGCCATTTTCTAAGTAATAATTTTTGTATTTAATGGAGGGACTGCAGATCTTGTGAACCGAGTGCTCATTTTAGGAAGAAATAAAATTTTAAAACAAATTTGTTTCCAAGATAGTCAGGAAAACACCATGCAGAGGAGTCAAAATGCATCTGTTAGCAGCAGTCCACAAGGCACACCAGTCTGCAGCTCAGTGAAATGTTTTGTTACTTGTAAATAGGATTACCAATAAATACTCAAGTGTATATGCTGGGTCATTTTCATAACATGTTTGATGTTTTTTTAAAGTTACATTCTGTATATTAATGCACAAACTATATTACAGAGAGCCCAGCAAATAATAAGGGACAAACTAATATTTTGGAGCTCCTCCTGTGCAGCATGCTACTTAGTCATTCATTTTGTTTTCAGTTAAACCAGACTTCCTGAAATATTTCCACATTTGTTTTAGGTTAGACTCCCAGAATGGCTGAGAAATGTTTGGTTTCTCTGTGATGTTTCACTTAGGCTCATTCAAAATGTTAGCCTACTGTGACCATGTCAAATAATGCGACACAAAGAAGCAACATATTTGAAACTATGGAGAATCCACAGGGAAGAAAATGCACTCTACTTATGATACTGTAAAAGATATGAACCATTACAAAATAAAGACAGTTCAAAAACTGCTGGTAGGCCACAGCTGGTGTCCTTAGCCCTAGAAACATTGTCATTCATCAGCTTTAAACAAGGCCTTCATGGGCACAAACAACTGAACAGGGCTTAGTAGGGAGAATTAACATTTATTGCTAAGATCTAAGGGAATTGCAGCTCTGAAACTGAAATTGTCATTTGAAGAACACTCCTTGAGCAGAGGAAAGGCGCTATATAAATAAAATGTATTATTATTGTCAAGGTAATGTCATTTGAAACCTCACCTTCTATTGGCGGTTGAAAGGCTGGTTAGTTTACTTTTTATTGTACGAAGAAATGATTTTTCAAGTTCCATGTGATGTGCAATGATGAGTAAACTCAGAAGAGTTTGCTTCACCATCAGTTTGTTGAAATAATGGAAATGTTCAGGAACTTTAAGTCAATGGAGCAACTGAAGAAACCAAACTAGTTTTGAGTGGATTAAAATGGTGTAATGGTGTTCTAATTGTCCCTGAGGGCTAGGGAAGCATCTGCCGACTATCCTAAGTGATCTGAGCTGTGAGGCAGCAGTGCTAACCACTGGCCACCAACAGCACAAGATGCAGACAGAAGATGACCACAAACAAAATACAACAAATGGTCACAAACTAACAATAAATCAAAAAATAATATATCAGATATATAGTGGGCTCATAGACTCCCAGTTTTGGGGCACAAGTTAACTGTGCATCTACAGTGCATCCGGAAAGTATTCACAGCGCATCACTTTTTCCACATTTTGTTATGTTACAGCCTCATTCCAAATTGGATTAACTTAATTTTTTTCCTCAGAATTCTACACACAACACCCCATAATGACAACGTGAAAAAAGTTTACTTGAGGTTTTTGCAAATTTATTAAAAATAAAAAAACTGAGAAATCACGTGTACATAAGTATTCACAGCCTTTGCTCAATACTTTGTCGATGCACCTTTGGCAGCAATTACAGCCTCAAGTCTTTTTGAATATGATGCCACAAGCTTGACACAGCTATCCTTGGCCAGTTTCGCCCATTCCACTTTGCAGCACCTCTCAAGCTCCATCAGGTTGGATGGGAAGCATCGGTGCACAGCCATTTTAAGATCTCTCCAGAGATGTTCAATCGGATTCAAGTCTGGGCTCTGGCTGGGCCACTCAAGGACATTCACAGAGTTGTCCTGAAGCCACTCCTTTGATATCTTGGCTGTGTGCTTAGGGTCGTTGTCCTGCTGAAAGATGAACGGTCACCCCAGTCTGAGGTCAAGAGCGCTCTGGAGCAGGTTTTCATCCAGGATGTCTCTGTACATTGCTGCAGTCATCTTTCCCTTTATCCTGACTAGTCTCCCAGTTCCTGCCACTGAAAAACATCCCCACAGCATGATGCTGCCACCACCACGCTTCACTGTAGGGATGGTATTGGCCTGGTGATGAGCGGTGCCTGGTTTCTTCCAAACGTGATGCCTGGCATTCACACCAAAGAGTTCAATCTTTGTCTCATCAGACCAGAGAATTTTGTTTCTCATGGTCTGAGAGTCCTTCAGGTGCCTTTTGGCAAACTCCAGGCGGGCTGCCATGTGCCTTTTACTAAGGAGTGACTTCCGTCTGGCCACTCTACCATACAGGCCTGATTGGAGGATTGCTGCAGAGATGGTTGTCCTTCTGGAAGGTTCTCCTCTCTCCACAGAGGACCTCTGGAGCTCTGACAGGGTGACCATCGGGTTCTTGGTCACCACCCTGACTAAGGCCCTTCTGCCCGATCGTTCAGTTTAGATGGCCGGCCAGCTCTAGGAAGAGTCCTGGTGGTTTCGAACTTCTTCCACTTACGGATGATGGAGGCCACTGTGCTCATTGGGACCTTCAAAGCAGCAGAAAAGTTTCTGTAATCTTCTCCAGATTTGTGCCTCAAGACAATCCTGTCTCGGAGGTCTACAGACAATTCCTTTGACTTCATGCTTGGTTTGTGCTCTGACATGAACTGTCAACTGTGGGACCTTATATAGACAGGTGTGTGCCTTTCCAAATCATGTCCAATCAACTGAATTTACCACAGGTGGACTCCAATTAAGCTGCAGAAACATCTCAAGTGTGATCAGGGGAAACAGGATGCACCTGAGCTCAATTTTGATCTTCATGGCAAAGGCTGTGAATACTTATGTACATATGATTTCTCAGTTTTTTTATTTTTAATAAATTTGCAAAAACCACAAGTAAACTTTTTTCACATTGCCATTATGGGGTGTTGTGTGTAGAATTCTGAGGAAAAAAATGAATTTAATCCATTTTGGAATAAGGCTGTAACATAACAAAATGTGGAAAAAGTGATGCGCTGTGAATACTTTCCAGATGCACTGTAAGTTGTAGCATGGGACTGACTTATTCCATTGTTTGAAGTTGTGGCTTCGGGTGCAGCTGGAACCTCTTTTTTGTTTCCAAACTCTATAAAGATGCTTTGCACTTACTTTGTTCCATTAAGAAGATAGAAAGGCCTCATAAACAGTAATAATTCTTTCCTCATTATTATTACTTCACAGGGTTGTATGTGTTCACTGTTGGACTGTAGTGTCTGCTGTTGTTGCTCATCTGGATATCAGCCATGAAGCAGCACACACCACAGTGCATGATGACTTTGGGCACTGTAAAGTTTGTGCAAAATGGGTACCCTAACAGGTTACTGATTTGCGTAAGCCAACATGTTAGCAGTGAATTTCAACAGGTCTCACTTCCTCTGCACAAAGAAATTTAAACAATTGTGCAGTTCCACAGCAGAGCTTTCATGTTCATTTGACACTGACTTCAACTAGACTAACGTCAGATTGTTGCATTGTGTGTGTTCAAGATACCCATAAGCCATCACAAATGTTTTGTGTTGCATAAGCTTCTATCCGTTGCAGTTACCACATAATTTTCAAATTGCCTTGTATATAAATATATATATTCTGAGTACCATACAGGATGGACGGGCATCCTGACTGGGGTTAAAGGTGGCTTTATGTCCAGCCAGGAGGATGTAATGGAAGGACCACATAGATGAAGGCACAACCTAGTTAGGACACCTTACAATCCTCATCTTCATTGTGATAAGCGAATAATGGATGGACTGGTGCCATTGTTCCTCTCTGCTTATTCCAGTTTGGACAACCGTAGAGTTGCATAGGACTTGCAGTGTGGAAGTACTGGGTCCTTGAATGCCACCAGAGGAGGACATCTCTGGTCTCCACATGACCCCGAAGTGCTCCTAGTAGGCAATGCCGTAACACTGGAACCATTCCCAGGTCCAGCTAAAAAGGAGTCTGCTGCCTCACCTTGGGGAGTCAAAGTTGGGAGGCAATCCTTCATTTGAACCCGGCACTGTGTTGAGTGGAATTGTCTGAGGGGAGACACTTTGAAGTGCTGCGAGACTACTTGCACTTAACGTCCTACTTACAAATAATTTCTCGGAGACACTTTAACATCCCGGGAGACAATTAAGTGAGAGAAAAGTACAGCTGCTGTACAGGCTTTTAAATGATTGTTGCGCAGCGTGACATGCAGATCACGCAGCACAGCAGCAGCACCTGCAAGCCTCCTTAGCGTGCATTCAGCACCCCCCTTCACAATGCAAGCGGCAGAGACACGAAGTGGCGTGAAGCGCGCCCCCGGAGAGAGGAGTTGGGGGGTGGGTGAGTGAAGAGAGTAGGGGGCAAAGCCCCCTAGTATATATACAGTATATATATATATATATCTATATATATTTTATATATATATATATATATATATATATATATATATATATATACTCTTTATATGTAAAATCCTAAGCCTAAAAATGCAACGATTTTGTGCAACGAAACGCTTTAAATTGGGCTTATTTTAAAACCTACACATATATGTTTGGTATCATTCTTTTCAGAATTTATCGAACTTTAATGTGATGTTGTTAGACTTTCAGATTCTTATTCCATTTTTAAATCATAAACTAAAATATCAAGAAAGTCGTGGTTTTTTAATATCAAGAAAGTTGTGGTTTTTATTTTTGATCGAGTAAACTCTTTCACAAGAACAAACTATTAAAAAAAATTATCTATTCATAACAGCAATGTTTGTATTTAGGTGATTTAGTTAGCTGAAGGTCGAGTTACGCCGCAACTGGGGGTTTGGCGCCAAAGGCGCCAGGGGGGCTTACCGCCCTAATATATATATCTATACTAATAAAAGGCAAAGCCCTCACTGACTCACTCACTCACTGACTGACTCACTGACTCTTCACTAATTCTCCAACTTCCCGTGTAGGTAGAAGGCTGAAATTTGGCAGGCTCATTCCTTACGCTTACTTACAAAAGTTGGGCAGGTTTCATTTCGAAATTCTACGTGTAATGGTCATAACTGGAACCTATTTTTTCGTCCATATACTATAATAGACTTCTGCTCGATGCCCGTGGGAGGCGGAGTTACGCCTCCCACGTAATTTAGTGTCTGCCCATATAAGGCCGTCCGTCAGCGGCAATCCAATAGAAACACTGCCGCTAAATATTCACGGGTGAAGGACTGTGCTTATGCAGAGGAAGATGAGATGGTCAGGGTGGTGTTTGGCACAAACTCGGAGAAACTGCGAGAGAAACTTTTAAGTGCCGGGTCTTAGCTAACATTAAACACAGCCGTGGACATCGCACGAGATGGCACCAGCACAGCTGGGAACCTTCGATACATGTACACCGAGTGGCTCACTTGAAATGACGCAGTGCACAGACAAAAAGCAACAGTTCCAAAGAGTGCTGAACAAAAACCGAATTACAGAATTACACAATTGAGAAGGCAGCAAAAAAATATGAAGCGTGTGATACATACAAGCATATTCGTAAGTGCAGCTACTGCGGAAACGAAGCACACGGAGGAAAAAGTCAATGTCCTGCTAAAGGAAGACAGTGTAAAAAAAAACCTGTGCATGCATTGTGTCACGTCTCAGATAAAGAGGAAGATGAGCTGTTTATTGATGCAGTAAGAAATGAATCGATGAATGAAACCTGTTATCTTTACAACGATTGACAAACACGGAATGTAACTTGAACACAACACATCCTACAAATACGAACCTGATTGAAAGAAATAATGATAATCAAATCCTTGATGACAGCAACACTCATAACAGTCACAAAACAATTACTGTATATTGACAATCATGTTACGTTATTTTTAAAATGTTCCCTTTTCTTTTTCATAACTTCTTTAACACAGTACTTCTCCGCTGCGAAGTGCGGGTATATATACAGTAATCCTCCTCGATCGCGGGGGTTGCGCTCCAGACCCCCATGCGATAGGTGAAAATCCGCAAAGTAAAAACCATATGTTTGTATGGTTAATTTTATATATTTTAAGCCCTTATAAACTCTCCCACACTGTTAACATTATTAGAGCCCTCTAGACATGAAATAACACCCTTTAGTCAAAAGTTTAAACTGTGCTCCATGACAAGACTGAGATGGCAGTTCTTTCTCACAATTAAAAGAATGCAAACATATCTTCTCTTCAAAGGAGCGCCGTCAGGAGCAGAGAATGTCAGAGAGAGCGCTCGCTAAGAAAAGCAAACAATCAAAAAATCAATACGTGCTTTTAAGTATGCAGAAGCACCGCGATAAGGCGGCATTTTGTAGAGGAGCGTCCGTATCCTCTGTGCAAACAGCCCCTCTGCTCACACCACCTCCGTCAGGCGCAGAGAGAGTGAGAGAGATAGAGAGAAGCAAACAATCAAGCACCGCGCGGGAAGCATATCTTATGTCATTGAGGAGTTTTAGTTCATATGTAATACATGCTCTGATTGGGTAACTTCTAAGCCATCCGCCAATAGCGTCCCTTGTATGAAATCAACTGGGTAAACAAACTGAGGAAGCATGTACCATAAATTAAAAGACCCATTGTCCGCAGAAAGCCGCGAACCAGTGAAAAATCCGTGATATATATTTAGATGTGCTTACATTTAAAATCCGCGATAGAGTGAAGCCGTGAAAGTCGAAGCGCGATATAGAGAGGGATTACTGTATATATGTATATATATACCCCGATCTACATACTCTCAAATAGACAAACCATACGCTGTGGCGCAATGGTAGAGGCTTTGCCTCTAGCGCCGACGTCTAAGGTTCGATTCCTGAGAGGGGGTGCACTGAGTAAGTACGCGCGCTTCCCGATTCATTTTACCCTCGCATCCCCTTGGTTTGAGACGTAGAAAATATATGCGGTTAACGCAGAAAGACAGATCACCAATTGAAGCTTTATGAATAATGGATACTTTATTCGCCATCAATGATTGTTTTGGTAAAGCCATACTCAGTGTATTCATTAGATGAACGGTAAAAAAGTAAGAGCGAGGGGAGGGTGACTTATTGAGACACGCAGGCGAAACCACAATAGCATGCGGGCTCGATGCGTCGGTGCGCGTCAACTCGATCTGAATTACGCAATGACATTTGAAAAAATATATCTTTTCAAGTTCTATTTAGTCAACACAAATATCTTTGGTTGGAATGTAAGGCGAATTTACTCTTTACATTTGTATGGTGAAGAAAAATGTATGCAATGATGCCTACATTTAACTTACATTCCTACCAAAGATCTTTCTGTCGACTAAATAAAAATTCCTTCTATTTAAAATTTAAATAGAACTTGAACAGATACGATAGTTCATAATATCCACGCAGCACTAAGTGCACGTAAGAGCGGGAGTCATCCGTTTCAACAAACAGCGTATTGCACTGATACGAAATAGCCTGCCCAGTTAATTATTTAGGAATGGATAAATAAATTAAGATTTTGTACAAATAATGTTTTTCATTTTTCTTCCTTGATGGATTCTGGCACCCCCAGCAACAGTTGCTCGCACCCCAAAGAGTGTTTAGATGTATTATTCACAAATAACTGCAAAGCCCAGTTTTAAGCAGCTGTTACTTCAGTGTCCTAATGTTAAACTCCCTTATCACATCCTTAATTAGTCTTTTTAAACTCCTAATTAGTTATTAGAGAAACCATTATCATTGCATTACAGATTCCAACAGTATACTTTTGTAATTCTAAAAGTATTAGTGCTCCAAGTCACCAATCACAAAATTGGATAAAACATTTCTAACACTTATATTTTTTATATTAAATTTTGTCTACCTGCTGATAACATGCTTGCACAGAGAATACCTGGGAGGAAAGCCAAGGAACCCCCTGATGCATCAAAGGATACGCTTCTTGTTTTACCAGGTGAGGACCAGAACCCAACATCCAGAGAAGACACTAAGGAGGGACACAAATATACAGCAGGACGGCCCAGTGCCTTCTGGTCACATGACTCAGGCTATGCGGATAAAATGGGAAACTTGAAGAGAGTGAGTCAGTTGACTGTTTGGGAGATCTAAAAGAGGAACTCTGCCCTGTGCAAGTTGTAGTAATTACAGGAGACGGGCTCAAATAAAAAGAGAGAAAACACTTTAATACTCCCTAAAAGGCTAACTGCAAACTAACAGTACAGATACAAAGGAATAAATGTTATTGTCGTGCCTTAAAAAGGCAGTGTATGACAATCAAACTGTGTTCTAACCTATAAAATAACATTTCTCATGAAGGGGCAAGTGTGTGATTTCCTTCTCAGGGTGTGGTTATGCACTGTATTGAAAACTCGTATGTGCGAAATTTGAATAAATGTAGAAAGTCACTGAGAAGAACAAATTTGCTCAGTTTTCTTAAATCAGGATTGAAAACTGGTCATATTAACAGAAATATAGAAATCTATTTGCTATTGGTATCAGAGACAGATAGCATCTTGATGTTATGTAAATTGGGATTACTGAAACACAGGGGCCAGTAGAAGTTTTAAGCCTGTTTACACTGTTGAAGCAGTGCTGTTTTGGTCATTTAGCTATTAACTAAATTGATGAGTGGGCTTGCACATTTTTTTCTTGTGTTCTTAAACGCTTATTGAAGTTGATGTATATTTCAACCTGACACCTCATTGAGTTGTACCAGAATGAAATTGTATTATAAGTGGTAACTTTATGTCCATTGTGCTTTTAATAAGATGGTGGAATCACAAGATTGCTTTAGTTAGTTTGGTTATATTGCTTTAAGAAGGGACAGGGTCAGCAGGGGATGAAAATAGCATCACCTGAAAATGACTTTTAAGGTTTCACTGTCACTGAAATGAAGGCAGTTCTTTTTCTGTCCTGCAGTGTGTTACACTGTAGGGAAAGCTTTGATAGAACTATTGTTATTGTCTCCTAATGCTTTCCCTTTGCCACTCTTTTCACTCGTTGACCTGCCACTGGGTTGCGCAAGGTTTGTTAGGAAACTGTTTTCAAATAATTTTGCAAACAAGTAGCAGCCAAAGATAAATTTGTATGATTTCACTGGTAGTATTTTTAGACTATTACATACCTGACAGTTTGTATAAAATGTAAATATAAAATATCATCCTGCCGATGCAACTGTGCAGCGCTGAATTGTATGGCAGCAGTACTAGGTAGGGACAAACACTGGATGGTGCACCCGTCCATCACAGGGTCCCCTCATACACATCTACACCTGACCAGTATAGAATGGCAAATTAATCTAACGGCCATAAATTTGGGAAATGTCAGAAAAACTGGAGCAGCTGGAGAAAATAGCACACATGCACAGGGAGAAATGACAACAGATTTGAACCCACAAAGCTAGATATAGTATATACTGTAAGACAGCAGAGTGAACCACTGCACCTCCTTGTATAATACATGTTATGCCAGAATTGATCCTACTCCATTGGGCCTTTGAGCAAGGCCCTTAACCTGAAAATTACTCCAGGGGTGCTGTACAATAGCTGATCCTGTGCTCGGACCACCAAAGATCATGGGATTAATACAATGTACCAAATACCAAAACTAAAAATGCATTTTATAGCATCTGTGTTACATGTGACAAGCCTGATGTGTTAGATATTATAGGGGAATTTCAACCACAGCTGCTACAATCCACAGCAGTTTTAGGCCAGTCTACTTCTAATCATTTCATTCCTTCTAACAAAAACTGGCCTTTTTGACTTGAGCCAAAGTTAATATGTGATTTCTTTTAAAGCAAACTTAAAAGAACAAAACGATCATCAGTTCCTATTGTACGAGACAGCCTGCCAACATGGAGGTGTTACAACACATATTAATTAATATGTTTAACAAACTGATGGACCAGGCAAAGTCTGAGATCTAATAGGTGTTAGGCTTCCTTGCAGTTCACTGACCTTAATCTAGCAGTTTAGAGGGTTTTGTTAGAAAGGATACTGAGGAATTTATTTTACTGAAGATTTGTACAACATTTTTACAAAACAAGGATGTACTTTTCAAGGACCTCTCTTACTGAATCCTTATTTTTTCCGTATCATTCAAACATTTCAGGTTACTTCCCCGATTATGGATGTAATGTCCCCAACATACTTTTATACTTTAGACATCTCGTGATGGTGCTGGCTTCTTACCAGAGTGTCCTCAGACAACATACAGCAGTCTTTATTTCCACTATCATCAGAAAGCAAGATTGTAAAGTAAGTCTGCAAAAATTGGCATTATTCTTTTTTTTTTTAGATTACTTCTTGTTCCTTCTTCTCCACTTGGAAAATTTCCTCTGTCCTTCCACATCAGCGGTTTTCTAAATCCAAGAATTTGCATTTATTTGAATTTCCTAATTGTGGATGATTATGTGACCAGAAAAGAGAGATGATGCCTAACTGAATCAGTTTGTTGGTGAATTTTTGCCCATTCAGAAAATACATATTCAGGTCTTTATCCCCAGAACATTGGGTATTCTATACCATAATGTTAATGGAACTGCAGCATTTGCTGTATGAAAACACGCAAACTAACAGAGAGTTTTGTACTTAAGAACTTGATTAGGCAGTTCCAGCCAGCTGCAAATGAGTAAAAACACATTATCTTAATAGATGTCACTTTTTAAGCTGAAACTGACATTTTATCCTAAGGAGATAAAAGTTCACACACACTCTGGTGGAGGGAAGTAACTCTCGAAATTAAAAAGTTTTCACAAACTTTCACGTTTGCAGCTATTCCAGTATATTAAAGTAATGCAGTGTAAAATCATTGAAAATAGTGTTGGTATTGACCTTTACTTGGTTTTAGGAGTGTTGGCATGATTCTAAAAAAGCCAAGCAACACAAGCATGAAAAGAAAATCACACACTTAGGAATTCACACAGCAGTACTCGGCACATTCAAACCAAACCACCTCCACCGGTGCAGATACGTTTCTGTATGTCACCCAGTTTTGATGACCATATTTACAAGTGCTGGGAAGAGGAAAGCATCACTTCATATGGTGTTACCCAACACTGCACACGTTACAATATAATATAAAATAGGAAATACACCAGAGATAAACATATGGAGTAATGGATGTAGTCATATTGCTAGTGTGAGATTTGATCCACCTTCTAGTGAATGCCCACAGGAACATTTGTTTTGGCCATGTGATAAGGTAAAGAGACTTGCAGAATGCCAGGCTGGCAAGAAGAGGTCCTGTCTAGAAACAGTTGTAGGGAGCAGGATGCCTCAAGAGGACAAATGTTCAATGACATACACTGTAGTTTAATCTCTGGGGTTACTGTAGCATAGACAATATGCTAATGGATTTGTATGGGACTATGATCAACACCTCTTCTCTAGTGGACTTCAACAGTGGTCCACAAAAGGGAGATATCCTGGGATCGTGTAAGCCTTGGATCAACAAAGCTACAGTAGTAAATACTTGTGTACGTTAACACTTTAGTGAATTTGATGAAAGCAAAGTGTTAGTGTCTGGAGTGTCTTTTTAAATAACACCTAACCTAGTCATGTGGCTCAAACAGGATGGTATTTTAAGGCTTACACTGTTGAGTAACTAACCTTCAGTTGGGAAATATTAGTGATGATAAAGTGAATCAAAAGATGGTGTATTTTTGAGGCAGCGAGGAAGCCATCTTCTGTTCTGTTTTCACTTGCTGTTATTATCTTCCTTCGATACCCCAGTACAGTTTCTGCTATTTAAAATACAGGGTGTATATGGATTTTACTGCACTTATCAGCCTTTTATATTCTTCTTTGGGGTTGTCAAATGAATTTCTGTTACACTTTGTCATATCTTGTGCTGCCCAAAAGCAAATCTCATTTGTAATTTTTTAATCGCTGTATTTTTATTATGGACTCTTTCATCATTTTTCATTTATTAAGACTCTTTCATCGCTAGTTCATGTTGTGCATCTGATAAACCTCAGTCTCCCCATAATTGTGTAAATGGATTAAGCAGGTTTAGAAATGGATGCTTAAAGTTGATGGAAGGGTGGATGAAAGTGTGGCAAAGATATGTGAAGCAACTCAATATCTAGTAGATACTGAGACACCATTATTTTGTTATGATCGAATTCCCAGTTTGTTAAGATTTATTTGACTTTTTCAAATGAATGTTGTCAAGGAGCTGCAGATTAACAGAATGTAGAAAAACAACACCTGCACAGTTTTATAATAGAATCCATTAATTTAAAAAATAAAGTAATTAAAAAATGTTTTCTCTGTAAAACTTAATAGTAGATTTAATGCCATTTTCCTTCTGCACAGTATACACCAATTCAAAAGATGAATTTAATATTAATCTGATATTTAATGGAAATGATGTAGTACTTATTATAAAATGTATCAGAAATAAGTTGACTCCTCATACTGGGTTACCCATAGTCAGATCAAGTGTACTGATGTAACTTGCGTGCCCAAGCTATTCCAGAATCTCATCAACACGGTGTGTCAGTTACACATTAAACTCTGAAACTTTATTCAACTGTCTGGGGTGGGTAGAGAACTTGAGAGTGCCATCGGGCTTGAGCACCTTGACAACTGGGCCGCACAAGTCAGGACTCGATTCCCAGTTACGGAATTTGTATAACACTTTCTTAAATTGTGACCGATTCACAGATTCTATATATAAACGTAGATTTTTACTCCAAGCTCAGTGATTATGTTACTGGGAAAGAAGGAAAAGACCGTCTTGCTTTTCTTGATTAATGGTTGGTTTGAGGTAATCTTTTAAATATTATGTCAGATCAGAGCCCATAGGCCTTACTGGATCCACCACTGTTGTGCTGTGAGTGAGTGTTTTCATGCCATTTATTTAATAATAGAAGATGTTCAATTTGTATCATGATCTTACATCCAGGTATTCTTATTTTGTAGTCGATACCCATATCATCATACTAGAAATTTTTGACGAATCATTTGGACTAAGCACCAAAATTTTTTCTCTCTTGTGAAATTCCCTCAATTTAATCTCTTGATTATAACTTTATTTTTGTATCTCTTGTTTCCTGTGAAGATGTTGTTTTGCCAAAATTGAGACTTTAAAAGACTGTCGTATCGTGATATTCCTAGGGAAACAATATGTTGAAATTTGTTTTGTAAAGTAACATTCCATTTCTCTTTTAAGATCTCAAGGAACTACTAGGAAAACTATCTGTCTTTTTTATATGTCCTTTATAGTGATCAAGTCAGTTTTATCGCTTTACGATTTTACACAAGCCACATCATCAGTCAGCTCTATCGTCCACTGCACCAGCTGCTGCTTCTTAGTATTGGAAAATAAGAGTGTGAATGTGGTACTGTCCAAATGAAATTAAGAGACCACCACTTACAATTGTTCTGCCGAAGTTGAAAGATTTTTATTTCAGGATCAGAAGATGAAACTAGAACAAAATGGAGTATGCACCGAGATCAAAACCAATCAAAACCAATGAGACAAAGCGATCTTTTTGCCAAGGTGCAAATGTGAGACAAGAATCAAACTAATAAGTCAGAAATTAAGTCAAAACACCGAGAACTAAAATACAGACAAGCACACATTTAGTCTTTAGTTTTATCCAAACATGGATATCAAAACAGTGCATTATATGACCCTTTATAGGGTTGCACTGATGACGTCACACGAGCACGCTCCTAGGGAATTTTGAGAGATTGATTTGGCAACAGTTGATGTGAAAATCACCAAGATACCGCCACCCATCTATATTCAAATCTAGCAAAATACCCGCGCTTCTCAGCGGTGAAGTACTGCCTTAAAATTTTTATTAAGAACAAAATTAAACCTTTTTAAACTGAGGGAAAATATATCAATAATTATTTGTTAAGGATCTCTTTGTATGCCACGTTGTCAGTTCGGCCCTCCAGTTGTAATATGACCAAGCTGTAGCTGTGCGCTGAGCTTACTCTTGAGCATGCAACGTACAGTTGGCCATGTGAACAGTAATCTTGTTTCAAATCTCACAGCTTGGATTGCTGCAGTCATAATCGGTTTGAGTTTCATGGTTCGTTTCAATTACGACAGTATTTGTAGGACTTGTGTTGAAGAGACATTCGGCATCTGTCAAGCGTTGTAAGTATACAACCAGTTTCATTGATAACTTCACATCCAGCTTTTGAGAGTTTAAACATTTCTAAACATCAAAGTGTCCACTACTGAAATCGTCACCTGTGAATCTAAGATGTTTAAGAGGCATTGGCGGTTGTCGAAAGGTGTAAAATATTTGGCCATTTCGGTACACTTAAGTATTTCACTCTTCTAGTGCTCCTGTGTAGTATAATTATCTCCTGTACCGTCATCAGTCCACACCTTGAACCTGTCCCAGTCATTCAATACATAAGACACAATGTTCCTCCGGATATCAAGAGTGAGCCTGATATGGCCGTGCAATATGTAACAAAGAGAATGGAAAAGGCAGGTGCCATCTCCGGGCATGGAAACCACTTGGTAAGTGACAGTTCTTTGATCGATGAAGATCACCTCGATAGACATGTTAATGGGGGTACGGTTGGAATGATAAAGGAAATGGGTACCTGAACAATGTAAAGTAAGTCTAAAATACCTATACAATAACTATAATTGTAATAAATGAACAATAAAACAGCGGAGAAGTAATGGATTAAATAAAAAGGCTGTAGTTATCAGCAGGGAGACGTGAATACCGTGGCGAAGCAAGGAAGGGAATGTAGAGACTGGAGCGACAGACGGCCTTATATAGGCAGGCAGCCAACCACGTGGGAGGCGTTGGGATGGGGGACCCAACGCCGCCTCACACGGTGACCGAGCTGCAGGCTATGGACGTATATATGTACGTAAGTAGGATTCAGTTAGCGTTGGGAACCCGCCTACCAAATTTCTTGAAGATGGGCCCATAAGTAACAAAGGCCGTTGAAAAGTTCAATATGGCGGCCGACAGTGGCATCATATCACCGAAATAAGTACCAAATTTCAGCCTTCTACCTATGAATAAGAAAGTTCAACATGGCGGACGTTGTCGACCGTTATGACCGTTATGTGTAGAATTTCGAAATGAAACCAGCTTAACTTTTGTAAGTAAGTTGTAAGGAATGAGCCTGTCAAATTTCAGCCTTCTACCTACACGGGAAGTTGAAGAATTAGTGACGTTGGAAAGTTCAATATGGCGGCTGACGGTGGCGTCATACCACCGAAATAAGTATTTTCCATGGGTTTGGTTAGCGCACGGAAGCCGCCTACCAAATTTCGTGAAGATGGGGCCATGAATAAGAAAGTTCAACATGGCACACATTGTTGACCGTTATGACCGTTACACGTAGAATTTCGAAATGAAACCTGCTCAGCTTTTGTAAGTAAGCTGTAAGGAATGAGCCTGCCAAATTTCAGCCTTCTACCTACACGGGAAGTTGGAGAATTAGTGATGTTTGGAAAATTCAATATGGCGGCCGACAGTGGCGTCATACCACCGAAATAAGTACGTACATCGATTTTGGTTAGCGCAGGGAAGCAACCTACCAAATTTCGTGAAGATGGGGTCAGCCTTCTACCTACACGGGAAGTTGGAAAATTAATGATGTTGGAAAGTTCAATATGGCGGCCGACAGTGGCGTCATACCATCGAAATAAGTACATACATCGGTTTTGGTTAGCGCAGGGAAGCCGCCTACCAAATTTCGTGAAGATGGTGCCATAAATAAGAAAGTTCAACATGGCGGACGTCGTCGACCGTTATTGACCGTTATGATCGTTACGTGTACAATTTCGAAATGAAACCTGCTTAACTTTTGTAAGTGAGCTGTAAGGAATAAGCCTGCCAAATTTCAGCCTTCTACCTATACGGGAAGTTGGAGAATTAGTGATGAGTGAGTGAGTGAGTGAGTGAGTGAGTGAGTGAGTCAGTGAGTCAGTGAGTGAGTCAGTCAGTCAGTGAGGGCTTTGCCTTTTATTAGTATAGACTAGCAAAATACCCGCGCTTTGCAGCGGAGAAGTAGTGTGTTAAAGAAGCAATGAAAAAGAAAAGGAAACATTTTGAAAATAACGTAACATGATTGTCAATGTAATTGTTTTTTCACTGTTGTGAGTGATGAGTGTTGCTGTCATATATATATATATATATATAAATATATATATATATTTACACACACACACATAAACATATATATATACATATCTATACATATACACATATATATACACACATATATACATACATATATATATATCTACATATATACACATACATATACATACACACATACATACATACACACACATATATACACACAAATACATATATATATACATACACACACACATGTATAAACATATATATACATATACATACATATCTACATATATACAGACACAGCTATTTCGTATCAGTGCAATACGCTGCTTGTTAAAACGGATAACTCCCGCTCTTACGTGCAAGTCTGCGTGGATATTATGAACTATCGTATTTGTTCAAGTTCTATTTAAATTTTAAATAGAAGGAATTTTTATTTAGTCGACAGAAATATCTTTGGTAGGAATGGTAAAAACAGACAGGAATATTATTCCTGAATAAATCAACTCAAACCTTAAACAACTTATAATATTTTGCTCTCCATAAAAATATATCCTGTCTAAATTATACAAGTTAGAAATAAAGTAAACGTTAAAAGAACAAACATTCAAATTTCTTTACTCTTATGTAATTTTATATAAAAAATAAACTTAGATTTTAAATATCCCAAAAGATTTTGCTCTCCATAAAAATATATCCTGTCAAAATTATACAAATTCAAATATGAACATGCTGCATAACAAAACCTGGAAATATAAATAAAATGTGTTCCTTTCAGCAATAACAAATCAAATCATTCAGTCGTCTTTGCTCTTATGTCATTTTAGAGCTGGACGCCTGGCATCTTTTTTTGGCAACAAGTTCGTTTATGTTTGGTGTGAGTTTCTGTGTTGTGGAGATTCTCAGGATGGACTGCAGGTGCTCATAAGTGAGGCGACTCCTGTGTGCTGTTTTGTTAGTCTTTATCACTGAGAAGAGCTTCTCACACAGATATGTGCTACCAAACATGCACAAGGTTCGAGCCGCATGTAGACGGACTTTTTTTGTTCTTCAAAGTCACCAAAGCGCCGTGCAAACTCAGTGCGCTCAGTTTATCAGCAAAGTGCGTATTTGGGAACACCGTAGTGACGACTTGGTTCAACATTACTTGGCAACAGGGAAAGTGGGGCAAGTTGCACTGGTGCATTTGTGTCTCCCATAAAAGCAGCTTCACTTGAAATCACTTTGTGATTGTGCACGGGTAAAAACGTCCGCTGAAGTGTCATATTCTTATTTAATTCTTCTGCTTTCTGTATCTTCTGCATTGCATTCAGGTCTTTCAGGTTACCCTGATGTTTTGTCTCATAGTGCCGTCTTAGATTAAATTCTGTAATTACAGCCACATTACCTCCACAAATGAGACACACGGGTTTACCGGCAATGTCAGTAAACATATACTCAGCCTCCCATCGGTTTTTAAAGGCTCTATTTTCAGAATCAACTTTTCTCTTCAGCATCGTGTGGGCTAGCTTCGCAATAACTTGCAGCATCATACGCTAGACTTGATTAACGCGGTAAGTGTTCGGCAAGGCAGCTGAAGCGCTGCATTATGGGATCTGTAGTTTATTGTGTTACCAGCACTTCATATACCCGGGCCATTAATAACAATAATACAGTATATAAAATGATCTCGCGGGCCGGATATAATTACACGCCGGGCCGGATGTGGCCCGCGGCCCTTGAGTTTGACACATATGGACTAAATAGAACTTGAAAAGATATATTTTTTCAAATGTGATCGCGCAATTCAGATAGAGTTGACGCGCACTACAGCCTGCATGCCTCAATAAGTCATCCTCCCTCGCTCTTACTTTTTTACCGTTCATCTAATGAATACACTGAGTATGATTTTACCAAAACAATCATTGATGGCGAATAAAATATCCATTATTCGAGTATGTAGATTGGGGTATATATATACATATATATATACCCGCGTATCGCAGCGGAGAAGTAGTGTGTTAAAAAAGCTATGAAAAAGAAAAGGGAACATTTTAAAAATAACGTAACATTACTGTCAATATACAGTATTTGTTTTGTGAGTGTTAGTGATTGTTGCTGTCATCAAGGATTTGATTATCATTATTTCTTTCAATCAGGTTCGTATTTGTAGGATGTGTTGTGTTCAAGTTACATTCCGTGTTTGTCAATCGTTGTAAAGATGACAGGTTTCATTCATCGATTCGTTTCTTACTGCATCAATAAACAGCTCGTCTTCTTCTTTATCTGACACCTGACACACTGCATGCACGGGTTTTTTTTTTACACTGTCTTCCTTTAGCGGGACATTGACTTTTTCCACTGTGTGCTTTGTTTCCGCAGTAGCTGGATTTATGAATATGCTTGTATGTATCAGACGCTTCATATTTTTTGCTGCCTTTTCAATTGTGTAATTTGGTTTTTGTTCAGCGCTCTTTGGAACTGTTGCTTTTTGTCTGTGCACTGCGTCAGTTCACGTGAGCCGCTCGGTGTACATGCATCGAAGGTTCTCAGCTGTGCTGGTGCCATCTCGTGCGATGTCCATGGCTGTATTTAATGTTACCGAAGTCCTGGCACTTAAAACTTTCTCTTGCAGTTTCGCTGAGTTTGTGCCAAACACCACCCTGACCATCTCATCTTCCTCTGCATAAGCACAGTCCTTCACCCGTGAATATTTAGTGGGAGTTTGCTATTGGATTGCCGCTGACGGACGGCCTTATATGGGCAGGCACTAAATTACAAACGCCAGCGGCAGCCTGTCTATGAACTTAATTTAAAGTGTAGGTTTACATCGTGCTTTGTTTCCGAAGTAGCAGAACTCATGAATATGGTTGTATATGTCACTCGCTCGCTTCTTATTGTTTCGCTGCCTTCTCAATTATATAATGCATGTTTTCTTCAGCGCTTTTTGGAGGTCTTCCTGGTTTTCTACGTACTGCGTGATTACGTGGGAGGCGTGATGATGTCACACGAAACTCCGCCCCCACGGCGTTCAAGCTTATCTCCATTACAGTAAATGGAGAAAAACAGCTTCCAGTTATGACCATTACACGTAGAATTTCGAAATGAAACCTGCCCAACTTTTGTAAGGAAGCTGTAAGGAATTAACCTGCCAAATTTCAGCCTTCCACCCACACGGGAAGTTGGAGAATTAGTGATGAGTCAATGAGTGAGTGAGTGAGTGAGTGAGTGAATGAGTGAGTGAGTGAGGGCTTTGCCTTTTATTAGTATAGATGATGCCGTGGTAAAATGTTAAAAAATTACATCTTTGTCAGAAACTCAGAAGAGGACAAAATAAATGTTTGATTTGCATTCTCCAACCTCAGAAACCCCATAATATCCGCCAAGAGTTCCAAAAAATTCCTCAGGAAAATACAAAAAAATGAATAAATAGCACAAATTATAATGACAATATGTTGAAAGCTGCTACGTTGTATAAGGATATGTTTAAAACTGCAAATTCTCTCTTTGTCTGTGTGTTCCTTCTCAACTCTTGTCAATCACACTCAAAAAATGAAGGCCTTTAGACTGAATATTTTGTTCTTCTCAATTAAACTTGGTTGTAAAACAAGATGAAAGACAACTCATAAATAAATAAACCATGATCAATGAGCTAAGTGAAATGGGAAAATTTGGATAGATAAGTTTACCAACAGGAATTCGGCTTGGGCACTTTTGAACTGACTAATAGAGTACTGAAAATCATTTAAGGTATCCACAAAATATGGTGTTGCACCATCTTCAATAGCCTATGAAACTGGACCAGAACAAAGGAAACACAGGTCTCACTTGTGTATACACCCACATTCACACTAACAATGGGACAGTTTGAACTCACTAGTTAACCTATGTTGGTGTGCAATTTAAATCCAGGATGCTGGGTCCGTAAGACAGCAGTGCTATCCACTATGCCACATTATGATATAAGATATTAAAAAATAATTAATATAATGCTACAGCGGATAGTCTTACAGTTTTTACTTTTCTTCAAAATTCTAAACAATGCTCTTCAGTATTAAAGGAGTTATAGTTTAAAGCCAGAGGAGAAAAAATGTAAATACTGTTAACACTATGCTGGCATCAGAGACCATAACATATTATAAACATTGGTACAATGTTAGATTTTTATTTTCATAAGATGGAATAGAGTCTGGCTTGTTTGCCTTTCACTTTTTAACCTGGTATTATTTTGTCATCAAATGTTTCTTCATAAGAAAAGCCATTAGGAGTTCCATGTCCATTGCTGCAGGAAATGACAGTATTTGTTGCAGGTTTCTTTGAAGTCACATACTTTATTCCCAACTCATTTTTACAAAATGGGAAAGTGGGGTGTAAGCATAGATAACAAGTTACGTGTCAGGGAATCCCACATGTCACCTTTGTAGTGGACCTCTCTCCAAATTTACAGACCTAGTGTAGGTTTCTGCAAAGTTTATGTTGAAAGATACTATAGGCATACCCTTCTCAGTAATTTCTCCATCCCAGCAGTATCTGACACAAGGCAAAAATACAGCCCTTGACCTGATGCCAGTCTGTCTCAGGATCCATTTACTCACACACTGACACTCACTCACAAAGCTTGGGTTCAACGTGTCTTTCAGTCGCCAAGGGTTTTTATTTAAAAGTTTATCTTAATTTAACTGTTATCATGTAGTGGCATTTTCCCCTGGCTCTCCACCACCTTAAACTGGAATGAATGAGTTCAATTAATAAATGGGGGAAAATTTTGAACAATAATAATGTAACATAACACAGTCATTATGGTTTGCTAGCCAAGGTAATGGGCTGTAAACATAGATTTTTACTCCAAGCTCAGTGATTATGTTATGCTCAGTGAAATGGGTCTTACTGGGAAAGAAGGAAAAGACCATCTTTCTTTTCTAGATTAATGGTTGGTTTGAGGTAATCTTTTAAATATTATGTCAGATAAGAGCCCATTGGCCTTACTGGATCCACCACTGTTCTGCTGTGAGTGACTGTTTTCATGCTATTTATTTAATAATAGAACTGCCCGTACTCCAGTTGTAAAAATACATCTACACAATTGTACTAAAGTGCACTGGTGTGGTGTTTCACTACACCTAAAGGTGCTATATGATTTAAAGAATGTAAATAAATTATTCTGAAACCTTTGAGCATACAGTCCTGATGAGGTTCCTTATAGGGAACAATTGGGGGCTTACATAGGAGAAAGAAAAGGTGAGGGTTGCATAGTCTTTAACCCGGAGTCTGTTTCTACCCTCGAATTGAGGATGACACTCCGGAAGAGCACCTGTGGCGTTACTTTAGCCACATAGCTGGCTCCACCTCCTCCGATTCCAGCAGTTAAAAGTAGACCAAGACAGGAAGTTGAGGTCAGAATGCAGACAAACGCAGTGGAGAGAGGATACATCGGTGTACCGTCAGCATTTTTTCCACCATTCTTTTGGTATTTTGGCCAAGTTTCATTTTTTTCCTACTGCAATAAGATGAATTCCGTTTCCAGATCTCAGCATTTTTTACATCTCTGACAAAAGGTATGCGTAGGTCTATTTCCACTTATTTGTTATACAGTATGTGTTGTTATTGTGTTTATGTTTCTTGCATTGTATGTATAGTAATATGATTTTACCTAAATAGTATGTACTGTATAAATGTATACGACTCTGGTTTTCTTATCGGAAATTCGGTCACTAAGAACAATTAAAAATCTTTTGAGTGTGGCAGTTCAAGAATACTTTGTGTACACTGAAGTAGCAAAAGTTATTGAGTAAAAAGGAAAAAAGATGGCAGGCATAAAAGTTTAAATCATTTTAGCCATCCTTCAATCCACCTATTTTCTTTACCCTTTTTATCTATTTCAGGTGTGAGGTGAGTCAAAGGAGTAATCATTATAGAACAGGAACCAACTCAACAGGGCCTAATTATAACAAGTACCGTATTAGATTTAACAGATCTTGCTCAAAATTGCTATTATGTCTTAATCATATTTTTATTTGCTTTTCATTGGTCACTTTGTTTAGTGTCGCTATTTGCATTTGTAGCTGGCTGTTTCTGGTGTTTTCTGACAGCCGACACAATCAGACCCATGTAGACTGAACTGTGTGAATGCTTCTCACCATCTCCTGAGGTGGTGAGAAGATACGGCAGTTTTCACACAAGGTAACTTGAGTATCGCATTTATGGAAATCCAGTGAGACTCTCACAAGCACTTCTCACTGGTGTAAGCCCCCTTCTCACCCATGTAATGCGTTATGGAAGCCCACCCCTTGTCATTTTAAAGTAATGATAAAATATTTGTATCATCAGCAATCACTAAGTGGTGTCATGGCAAAAATTTGCATTGAATATTTGTAATTGAAATTTTCACAAATGTAACCTGACACCTTTGAACTAACTCATTAAAAGTATTAATATTTAGAGATACGTAATTGGCAGCAGGATGTCTTTTTGAGACATTCAGTATATCAATGTTTTCCTTCAGCACAGTGAGGCAGATGGGAGATATACATTAATTTTCCATAATAGACAATAAAAAATCAAGACTGACAGATGCTGTTTTGAACACAACTTCCCCAGTAGTCCCTGATATTTAATTATGCCTAAATAGATTTACAAATTTGTGCATGAATCTGTGGCAGAACTATTTCCAGCAGGTTGGCATTAGTATAAGGAGTCCTCTGCTCTTTGAACATTTTGGCTGATACCTCTGTTTTGTTCTAGCTGTCCAAAATTATGCCTGTTACCTTAGTTGGTGATTCTAAACTTGCCTGGTACAATTAAATGTGGATATGTGATAAGTAAAGGGGCTTCTTCCTGGGTTGTTTCCTGTCTCTGAAGCTGCTGAAATTGGCCTTGACTCCCCAAAACCCTGTAAGGAATAGAGCAGGTACTGGCAATGCATGGATGGATAACTGACTATCTGTGAGAAGAGTTTTTCTTCCCTGTTAACAGTCGAGAAGGGTGCTCATTCTTATTTGAAAGCAAATGCTAGCATCTGGACTTTTTCTATTAAAATTGTCTCTTTTTTAAAATACATCTTTCTAAAAGACAATCCAAAAGGCCACTTCTTCCCGATTCAAGCATAAATGTTAAAAAATAGAAAAACAGTAATAGTATCAATTCATCTCTACCATAGGTGGCTATTACTGTATCTTAACTGCCACAATGGGGCTACTTATTGCTGAAACGTAATGCCACATAATGCAATATAAGACAATATCATTTGGAAGTGATGAAACCACTGTCAGTAATAATATCCTGAACTGCACTATGAAGCGGCTGACAGATGACTGCTAATATTTTCTATTTGCCATGCTCTGGGAAGCATGTGCTGAACGTTTCTCATCTTGTAGCTTGATAAAATGTTATCTGTATGTGCACAGTTCCCTTCATTGTATGGTCCTGTTTTTAACATTTATCCTTACATTGGATTCCTTCAAAAGTGTAACTAACTCTGTTCCATTTCCCCTCTTTAATGTGATGCACAATGTTCTCGTGCCTTGATTCAAAAAATAAAGTAAAGAAAGGAAATGGAGAGAATAAAAAAAAGTGTTTTGAACACTTCCCTTGCACGGATATTGATGTATACGTGCTATTTAATGTGACCTTTTGGGCATTGCTACAATAGAAGAATAAAGCATAGCGTATCAACTGCAACTATTATTGTTTCGCCGTGTAGCTAAGTCACTGAAAGAGAAGGTCGCCTCAGATCTGGGATTTCTTCTGCCCTTCCTCATCTTCTGGAGCGGAAGGGCTTTATGAAGGGAAAGCATTTAATGAAATTCTCAATCAAGCGCAGAGAGAGATCATCAATAATGTTTAATTATTACCATCCATGTCAGTGTGTTTCAGTTCTTCAGAGTGCCTGGCCCATGAGACACATTCTCGGAACACCGGGGAAGCCTGTCTGCCTATAGCCCCACTTGTGGGCATTATCTTCTTGTCTTGGCAGCCTGCAAAACTAGAGGATTTGAACCTGCTATTCTGTGTCATATAGGGAATAAAAAAAGACTTCTTGTCACCTTCTGTTTTTCACGTTCTCTTCCTCCCCGAGTCCATATGAGTAATTTTCAACTGTTTTTTTTTTATCACTTTCCTAAGCTGCCTCATCCCTGGTCTCTCTTGTTTCATTACAAAAAAAATCCCAAAGAAACCACCAGGCAGGATCAATCAGACACAGCCAGCCAGACAGTTTTCTTGTACTTTATTAAAGTGTAATCAAACATCGGTTAAGTGGAAAATAAATATCCAGATCTAATAAGCTGCTCAGTCAGATCGTGTAAATGCAAATTACAAGCTGGTTCCCATCTCCCCGCCAGGGGATTGAACAAGCCACAGCAATTGCCTCATCCACAGTGATTGTAAATCAACTAAAATAATGGCTGGATAATGACCAGTTTGCGGTTTCAAGCAGATTGAATGATAACAAACTGCGTGTGTTGCACCAGCTTTTCATTTAGCATCTCATCATGGCGAGAGCAGTCTGGCTAACAGCTTGGCTGCCTCATTAAGTTGTTGTCTGCAGCCTGCAAATTCAAAAAGCAGAAAGAATATCACCCGACAAACTTCCTGATAGGAAAAACAGACGATTTAATCCCACCCATCAATCCCCCTCATCTGAATCAGGCTGCGCAGATCTAAGGCTTGAGCTTGCTCTAAATTGATGGCAATCCGATGTATTGCGATGTAAGAAACACAAGGCACGCGTTGAATAATAGACATATAGATTGCTTCGTTTTCTTGTTTTTGGTGATGTTGATTTAGCTGCTAATTGGTGACAGAAACTGTCAAATAGGTGGCAGATAGCAATTGCAGTACCTTCTGTCATGATTAGGTGAGAAAATGCTCTTTCCCTGGAAACTGTTAGGGTAAAAGAAAAGACAGCAAAGCCTTTCTTTCTGATATTTACCCAAACATATTAAAAGACAAAGCGGATCGAGCAATAGAAACTGTAAGCTCGGCATTACGGACAGCCCTTTTCTTTTTCTTTCTCTCGCACACCCTCCCCCTTTATCTGTTGCGAGATTGATCAGCGTGTTTGTTTGTCGAAATTTGTTTGTTTGCTTTCAGGATAGACTCTAGCACACTAGCATTCAACCTATTTAAACAGAGAAAGACAGATAAAGGCTGACTAGAGGATCTCATGGGGCTGTCTCCAGAAACCTGCCTTGACTTTCTCTTTCCTCAAGAGCATAAAATGAACAGTAATTAGGCTTTGATACTCTGGCAAATGAACAGTAATTAGAATCTGCTACCGTGAGTCCTTAACTCTGCTCCTCATAGAATATTCACACCATTATTGAACATTAAGATTAGCTGCTTGCCTGCGTACAAACAACGTGGCCTCACCGCAGCCCACAGATGGTCTCAGGAAAAGCAGGGAGACAATTCGTTGGAGCCTTTGGGTCCACTGAGGGGATTTTCTGGTTATTAGAACCCTTCCACATCAGGGCCAATTATAAAGAAAACTGTCAGTCAAGGGAAAATTGCTACATGATTAGCGAAAAAGGACAAAATCAGGTGAAAAGTGTGAATCATTCAGGCAGCTTTGATTTGCTAATCAGGGAAAGGAAAAGAACAGGAGAAGTCCCCAGCTGTATCTGTGGTTTACTCTTTCATTTCATCATGACCTTCTTAGCAGTTACTGATATAATCTCTGTGAAAAAAAGAAACAAGCAGCTCTTCTAAGCACTGAGACTCGGCTCCCAGTGAGCTATAGGGGTCAGACAGTGTAAATGAGATGAACAGACCCTGATAACAATGACTGGAACATGAATAATCAAAGCTTGGGTCTCTGTAGCTACAAGGGCAAAAGATTCCTAATTATGTTAATAGTTTTAAACAGCCTAATTCCCGCTGAAAAGCCTCAAAAAGACGAAGACACTGCTCAGCCCGGAGAGAGCCATCTCGAAGAGCAGCAGGCATTGTCTTTAATTTTTAACGATGACGCCGTATTCCTAATTTACCTCTTTCATGCCCCAGGTTGACATTGAAGGGTGTGGCAGGCCCTTTTGTCAGCCTCGGCTCTTACTTTTTACTTTAAAGACAAGACAGGTAACAACCGAGAGGTATATAATGAACAACCGAGGATGGCTGTTCTGACAGTTTTGGCAGGTGATGCATTGGGCCATGCTAATTTTGCACCAAGGCATTGATGGATCCTGAAATCTTGACCACACATCCCATTAGCCCCTGTCTGTGACAGAAGAATGAAGATATTAAAAACCAGAGGAAAGCTATGAAAGGAGAAAAAAATTGAGAGTGAAAGGTTGGGGAGCAGTCAAAGATCTATGATAAAATCTGAAGTTTCTCACCATAATTCTTCTCTGCTGAGCTGCTGATGGCTTAACCTTGTGTCTGCAGGTCACTGCAAGCAATGGATGCATTTACAGTTGATAACGGAAAAAGGAAACACAGAGGCCGAGGATGACACAAAGCACAGGGTCCGTCCATACTTCACTCAAGAACGCTATATATTTTTTTCTGTGTAAATGGCAGTTGTTCCTGCGGATGGTCAGAGTACCATTTTTCTTATTGTTTTCCGTGTATTAGAGTGTGATTTTAGTGGGGAAGCAAACATTCTAAAAATAAAAAGGTGGACTCTATAACCAGTCTGACCTCTTTTGATGTATCGTCTGTTAATAGTGAACTGCAAAGTAATTTCTGAATATTCTGGCTTTGTTGAACGATGAGAATCAATACAGCATATTCTCTTACTAATAGTTGGTCATATTATGAGATGCAGAAGTTAATAAAACCCATAGCTGCTGTTTATGGCTCCAAAAATCCAGGTGTATGTTTACTATGAATCTTTTTATCTTGTTGTATGGATCAGGCTAAAATTTTTGACACATTATTTCTAAAATATAAATGACCTACTCTCCGGACAAATAGGAAAACTAGTAGCATGCAGCTATATAACAGTCAAGACTGTGTCTCCAGTTCAGAGTTGACAAATAGCTCTGCACAAGGCAGGGAAACTGAGAGGTTACCCTGACAGACAAGGAGTACAATTATCACACTATGATGAAGGAGCTTCCATGAGCGTGTATTGCACCGTTAATTACTGTCCTTTTTCTACAGGCTTCTAATGTGAGGAAAAACACGCAATGACAAGTGTGGAAAAGAGCAAGCACTAAATTACTGTCAGAAAAATAAACGGAGTAGCGCACTGCTGCACAGTGATTTACGGGGGCAATTAGTCACCACCCCACGGAGCTGCTGAGGACAGCAGAGCTGCAGAAAGTGTCAGAGAACGAGGGAGAGGAGGCTGAGCTTTCTTTTCTTCACCTCACTTCAAAAAAAAGTAAGAGGGACTTTGAGTACATAACAAGTACCACCTCTTCATTTAGTTGGTATGACCTTCGAATTAGGGGCGAGAGCCGCAGCAGCAGACTCCCTCAGACGCCACTCTGCCAGATGCTGATCAAATGGTTCTTAGCCCTGTAATGCTCGATAACTTCACAGCTGTTATTGCCCTTATCATTATATCAATCACCTATCCCCAGTCTCTCTTGGAGATGGGTGTTTTATTTTTAGGAAGACTGACAGCTATTTTCTGTTAGTTCTGTCTGATTCTTCTTCCCCTATGTTCCTTTCACTCTCTGTCCTGTGTGGGATTCATTAAATCGGATTTTAGTGCACCCTCTGCTCCTGGGAGGTGACGTGTGCCTGACTACATTCTGACAACTATTAAAATAATATTTTATAAAAAAAAAAAAAAAAAAAAAAAAAAAGGAGGTAGAGAGGGGAGAGAGAAAGAGAGAGAGCAATGGAGAGAATAAGAGAGCACCATTAGAATGAATAACACTTTCATCTCATCTCATTATTGTAATCTCGTCGAAACATACAAAACAAACTAATCAAAAGTATTCTTTTGCAGAATAATTTAAAGTGAATTTCAAGATCCAGCTCCATAAGAAGAACCTCAGTGGTTGATATATGTTTTGACATCTCATGTTTATGGCGTAGTATAAGATGCTCTTCAAAATATGGCAAGATTAAGATATTTAGATAATGCAATGGAAATGTGTATACCGCTCTTTAACAGTAGCTTTTTCTTATCTATGCAATGAAATACTATCTATTCCATACACGTCTGTTGCCTCATGCTAAATTTTACCAACGTATACCAAATATTTTTTATCTAATTAGCTTTTATTACCAAAATATTCTAATAAATCTGCAGTGTTACACCCATCAGTGTAATTTAATAGAACTAAATGCTGTTTAATAAACTGATGCCACACTTGATAGCCTACAGCAATATTCTCATTCTTGCAGTCAGATCATTTTACAAATAATTTGTACATAAGTACAGAATCAATTATTTTAAATTTCAGCACTTGTTTTTACCGATTTTAATGTACCATAAAATAATAATCCTTTACACATGGATTTATGGATGAAAGAACAATTTATCTTTTTTAATAGAATGGACTGAATAATTTATTCTTGCTTCTTCCTAAAAATGTACAGATTATTGCTTTTGGTAATTAGCTAATAAACTGTCACAAGAACAGATTTTAAGTTTGAATTCTTCCCAATGCTATCAATTATGATGTTGATTTGTACAGTATGACCTATAATATTCTTTAGTATTATATCTATTCATAGACGTAAAACAAAGCAGAGTGATGCATCTTTAGGTGTTTAAATATTTTTTGGGTTGTAACATAATGGGCTCCCCATCATGGTTCCTGCCTTGGCCTGATGATACAGACTGGGCTCCATTCTGCATGTGACCCGGAACTGAATCAAAATGGCTGAAATGTGGATGGATAAATTATTAAATATACTATATAGACTATATGAATAAATAGATAGGATATATGGGCAATGTGATAAAACTGTTTTGGAGTGTTTCAGGGGTTTTTGGGATGTGCAACATTTTATATGTATGAAAACATTACATTTATTGTGCCAACTAGATTCCAACAATCTCAGTTTTATTATGTTCTTGTATGGAAGTGTTGAAAGCATTCACAGATTTTTTTTTTCATGCAACTGTTTTGAAAATCAGAAAAACATGGTGGTGAAAAGCTGAATGTGAAGCACTTGTCCATGGTATGTGTCACATTCACTGTAGATTTCCAGTTTGTCCAGATAAATAGGTCAGCAGCTAACTTCGTATGGGACTTCTGGTCTCCCATATCCTTGAACAAGTCACCCTATTTTTTGTTCTTGGAAAACTCTTTCATTGTTAATATTTAGTGACATTATTTTAATGCAAGTGCGAGTCATCAAAATTGCTTTGTTCTTCCAATGTCCTGCTGAATTTTTGGAAGACTGATTGGTGATAATTAATTTTAGTTAAGGTAGCCTAGAAGAGTACACTTACCAGATGTCATCTGTACAGACATTCTTTCCTAAATGGCAGGCATTTAGACTACTCAGACACTGCTAGGGCAGACTAACGGTCATCAGGCAAAAGAGAGAAATACACTTTATGCTTCAGCTCGTCCAGACTCAGTCTGCATAGAAAGCAGAACAAAATCACAATTAGCAGGTTAATGTCACATAGGTGTCATTTGTTTATATTTGCTTCATTTTTAGGCTTTACAGCCAGCATGGGGAGCACATGTTCTCTGAAAGATTTTCCTTTTTCCTAATTTTTCAGCCTTATGCTAGCCCACAACCTCAAAACAGGTGGCCAAGGACAAAACACTCAAACATAAGGGACATGACAGCACTTACCTTAGCTTTTCGTAATAATTTTTACTCCTTGAAATAAACAAGTGTGAAGGCACCACATCAGCATCATTGAAATAACTGTCTCTAGTACAACAGGAACAACAAGAACCATGGCAAGTCCACACATACGTCCAAAGACAGGACGCCTTGGTGACTTCCAAAAAGACAGCACTGTGTCAGCCGCACCTTTCTCAGTATCTTATTCAAATAGCATTCTAAATATATATATATATTACTAGCATAGCGAAACACACGTTTATTAAAATGGGCTTAATGATACTATGGTAAGTCTGTTTGTTTTGATTGCATTGTGTGTTTACAAACCTCTGTTCACCAGCAATGCCTTACATCCCTGTGTTTTTCTGTGTCTCATTGCCTTTGTTCATCCGACATTCTAGCCCTCACATCCCTCTTTCTTTGTGCTTCTTGTTGCCTTTCTTTGTCAGCCATTTCAGCCCTGTTGTGGATGCCGGACGAGGTGATGCACAGATGTATGCCACACTTTTTACTATGTTACAGCAGCCACTTACCTTTATTCATCCACTTGTGGATGCTGGATGGACAAACTGACATTTTATTGTTATACTGTATATATAGAGAGAGATATTCAAATATAACATTTTCCCAAGAAACATTCTCCTTCTTTCCTTACTCATTTTGTGTGTAACCAGAATATTGCAGCATGTTCTTAGCTATATGTCTGTGTCAATATGTATCTACAGCTCAGCTCTAATCTTCTTTATAATTTCTCTCTGGATGTGTACCACTCATATACTTTCTAATATTTCCAGTACAAGCTAAAATACTTTGTATATATATGCATGTATGCAAGGTAAATCAATGTTTAATTATGTAAATACTGTATAGTAATATAACTGTTAAACATTTGTAATCGTATCATATGAAATATTGGTGATGTAAATGTACATTTATTGTTTTTTCGGTATTTGAAAGGAATATGTATCTCCGTTAGTGTAATATAATGTGAAGGTATGAATACAGCACTAAGCAAGCATGCTGGGTAAAATAAGACAGCCAATCACATGTAAAACAAGGAAAATGTAAGTGGATCTTTTGACAGTTTAAGGTTGTTCTCTAGATTATTGCAGTTTTGTTGTTTAAGAATTTTAGCCTTTTTATGGATGCAATAAATTTCAAGTACATCATGACTAAGATCACTAATAATTTAATCATGCTGAATTCTGTCTTCAGTAAAAATTGGAATTAATTTTAATTTTGTTTATCTGCTTAAATGAGCATGGAAAGAACTAAATATTCAATTCATTCACATACTTGCTTAACCCACAGAGCTGCAATTCAGAGATGTAGGAACTCAAACCTAATCCTAATAGCACAACACCTGAGCCATTCCTAAATGGGGCACCAGTTCATCTCACTTGCGTACACTCAGTCTGAGCTTCATGTCTCTGGGAGGGGTGAACAAATAAGAAATTCTGCTGTTTAACAAGATGGCATCATTTCTAGTTACTTTTGTTGTTTGTTGTCTTCTTTTTCATCTTTTGAGAAAATAACCAAAATGTACATGAACCTTGGAAGTGTCCAGCTAGCCATAGATTTGGTTGTTGTGAAGGCCTACTTGCAGGACAAAGCATGAGAGTGGTATATTGTGTAAAGAGAGACTTCTTGTGAGAACCAGATATTGTAGCTGCTGGGATTAATATACTGAGTATGAGACACCCAAGGAAATTACATCTTTGCATCTTTTGTATACAGGAGGTGAAGATGACTGCCGACTTTAAGTATTTTGGGTTGCAGAGCTCAGTAAGTGCAAGTGGACCATCAGAATTGGCCTTACATTTTGTATATGGCGTATATTGTGTTAGTGCTGATCTTTATGTTGTGGACATTTGAAACTGAAAATTCCACTCTGTAGTAGCTTGGGAAAGGCACTATACAAATAAAATGTATTATTATTATTATTATTATTATTATTATTATTATTATTATTATTATTATTGCAAATCTTCTATGAAATTGCACTAATCCCTTGTTTCTTCCACCATTGTATAAAGTATTTGTCTTACCTTGGTTAATTATGTAGTTTCGGTTTTGACTTTGGACCTAATTTCTTATAATTACTAGAGTCTGTAGTGCTATATGTGACACTGAACTCAAAATGAGCATGTGCTATGCTTTGAAAAATTTAAGCAGATAAGCAAGTGGATTAGTGGTAAATCTGAATTTCTAGTGTGAACTATTCTTGCTAAAATTATTCTTTAAATGAAAGGATAAAAGCATGTATGGCTTAAAGTGGACTATTAAGGAGAAAACCTGCTCTAATTGGTTCACAAGGCTAGCATGACTTCCTAGTTGTGCAGTTTACCTTAACATTCTAATCCCAAGTGAATTATATATTCTAGGATACATCCCAAAATGTATCTCTTGCACTTCAACAATTTTAAAGCCATTAGACTAGTTTCTTTTTTATCAGTGTAGATTTTGATGAGTTGTAGTGGAATTAGTGTAGCCACAAGGCAAAAGACTTGCAGTTTGAAAAGACTGTCTCCCCAAGGCAGCTTTTATCATTACACTATGCATTCTTGTCACTGTTGTTGAAAAAAGAGGGAAGAAAACAGATATGCCATATTTTTAAGCCTTCATATGCTGAGTTGTGTTGTAAAGTTGTGAAGGGCTCAGAAAACAAACAAAAAAGAGAGGTTGAAGTGTTGAGCCAAGAACGAGTGGCAACATTTTTTAGAGCTAATTTGGCTGAGAATACATGTGGGCTATTTTCAGCAAATGAGAGAGGTCTATCTTGGTTTAATGCTGTTGCAGTCAACTCCCTACATCAACATGTCAATGCTCTTTCATGTTAAGCAAGTGCCATGCCATTATTATTATTTCTCCTGCTTGTTTATTTATTTATTTGCTTTTTTGCATCAAACCAGTAACGTCCAGATGAGGCATTTCACTCTCACTTTTCTAGTTGATAGCTAGGGAATGCGGCCACAGGACTTAAATGATTTGTCTCTTCGCAAACCCAGTTGGAAGAATGCTCAGCAAGAATCTCTCAGCACAATAATGTCTGGTCACAACAGGAACGGCCGAGCCTGAAGTATAGGAGGTGGAGAATGACACTGGTGGATAATGAGCCCACACAACTTTGATTCTTTTTTCCATTTTAAAAAATAGGATTGGAATACCACTGGAAAAAAACAAAAGCATCAGTTACTACTAACGGAAGACCCAAGTGCCCTTGCCCACAAAGCAGACTGAGGGACAATGCTTAATAAATTGATAGTGATTTTAAAACTGTAGTATTCAAGAGAAATTCTATTAATCTTCAGCCTCACAAAGGGGCAGGAAACCAGGAGCTTGGTGAAATTTGCTCCTCTGTTTTTGTACACCATGTCTGTAGTAAAGATAGCATCCGTGCTGAGCTACAAAGCATATACTATATTATATAAGGGCCGGAGGTTGGAGCTGCAGCCGTACAGCTCCGGGAGGCTGAATTTACATTCTGGTCTTGTCACAGCCTGTGTGGTTTTTGCACATTCTTCCTATGTGTGTGTGTGTGTTGGGCTCTCTTCCATTACTTTGGTTTTCCTCCTCCTAGAAAATGTGGAGATTAGGTTGACTTGATGACTGTGTAATGTCCTGTTTGGAGAGAATGTAGCTGTGCCTGTGCATGTGCTCTCTCATAGACTGGCACCATGTCCACAGGTGGCTCCTCCTTTTTTGGATATTTCACACACATACACATCTTCGAATACAAATGACTATGGTATTTGAAACTGTGACCGGTTGGTTGGACACACTTTGCTTTAGGTCTCCTTAATTTCAGCGTAGCATAACATTCTCAGATCTACTTATCCCAATGCAAGGTTGCAGCAGCCTTTGGTATATTCATAAAATACTTGGCACAAAGAAGAAAAAGTCCTGATTAGCGTACGGGTCCATTGCAGCTATTACAGTGTAGTAAGACAGTAGGTATGTTGTAATAACTAATATAACACCAGTATTTTGTGCCTAAGAGGAGGCGCACATAAAAGCAAGATTCAAGCTTCTTTTTCTTATGTACACAAATTATTAAACAACAACCCCTTTACACCTCCTAATATTTTTATCTTCCAGAAATGGGGGGTCTTCTTTTAGCCAGTCCTTTAGACCAAATGTATATCTTTCAATGCTCTGTTTTGGAATCAGAATCCAAGGATTCTTGAGGGAAAGTGTTTTGGGGCACTTGTAGAGGATGATTAGAAACAAAAAGCACTTGTTTAAACCTCCCAGTCTGAGTAATAATTACATACAGTAGACAAATCTTAGCTTTCTCATTGGGTATAACTAGAAAGTTTCTTGGACCACTAGCAATCTTTTGGGTTGGCTTGTCAACCTAACCATGTTACAAAGCTAAATTCCAACTCTGCTTTACTCCTTGTTTTCTGACACTAAATTCAACTGCCTGTGTCACATCCCTGCTCACAAGCAGTTGTCCCCATGAGATTCAATGAAATTTGGTAGAGGCCATTTAAACCTTACTTTGAAGTTACTCAGAATCACTAGTCCAAAAGATGCCCTTCCACAGAGATATTAAGATAATGGTCTGAGACAGTTCCCTAGGTAGAGGGCATTCTTTCCAAAAACAAAATAATGTAATCAGAACAATGAAAAAAAAAACATATATATCATTCTAACATTATGTCTACCATCTATAAAACGTGCTGATTTTGCTCCAAAACTCCAAGGAAGACTCTAAGCTATCTCCCTACCCATTTATTGAATGCAGAGAGTGTAGTTTTAAGTTGCTGAAGAGGAGTCCCAGACATGGTGAAATGGTGTACAAATGCTCCACAAAAGGCTTTACTGGCCTGGCTGCACCAGGCCTCTTTTGCCTGCTTGGAACAGGCCTCACCCCAGTGGGCTTGATCCCAGCTCCAGTGGCCTGCCTCAGGTGTTACAGTCCCCAAAAGGAATTTTAGCCTCAAAAACAAACTTTATACAACAAATTTTATAACATGAGCAGTAAAATTTATTTAGTCCATTTCCATAAAAAATTAAAGTTTAACCTAACGCACACAAAGTTTTTCTTTAACATTTTGAATTTTTGTTTATTTTCTGCCCAAATAAAGATAGTAATAGTATTTTTAGGATGTTACACTGATTGATGGTTTAATTGCACACCTATGACAAGAAAGGCCATAAGTGGCATTTTTTGTAAAGTTTAGAGCCTTATTTGTCATCTTGGAACTAAGCAGTGCAGAGGGCGACTGTCTACGGTATTATATGATATTAGCATTCCAGTTGAGCTGACTTTTGGAGCTTTCCTCCCAAATTCAATTTCACATACCCGGGGTTTGTTTCCTGCCTTGCGCCCTGTGTTGGCTGGAATTGGCTCCAGCAGACCCCCGTGACCCTGTAGTTAGGATGTAGCGGGTTGGATAATGGATGTAGGGATGGATGGATATCTGAGGGAAGAGAAGATCTGCTTTTGCAGGATTTTTTAACAAGACTATGATCTTTTATTATGCTAAACTGATCAAATGAGATATTCAAATCACTACGTTAAAGGATTATGCTTTGTTTTAGACTTTTCCCACAACAGCACCTAGAAATGTCATTTTCATCTGTCTCTTTACCTGGACATGCTTTGTGGTTAATATGATCTATAAATGAAGTGTTAATTTGCCTTGCAGCAGTGTTGTTTTGTCAAGAATCTGCTAGACGTTTCCTTCATCTAAACTAACGTAAAGCAGGATTTAAATACTGCATATATTTATCTCTCTCTCTCTCTCTTTCTCTCTCTCTCTCTCTCTCTCTCTCTCTCTCTCTCTCTATATATATATATATATATATATATATGCATATAAAAATACAGCGCGGGTAATCAGTTTTACATTTACACATTTCCTTTCATTCTTTATGGAATGCTAGATAATACAAGAGCATCAAGATCTTCCAGCTACAGTACCTGATAATTTTAACTGGCTCCATTGTGTACAGCATTTTTGCTGTGACAAATTTATTTTAAATGACTAATAATGTAGCCCTTTGAATAGTATATTTTTATTCAATAACTGTAACTCATGCTGTTTTACCAAATATTGAATTATATACTATCTATAGAGAGGTGAGTTTATAGACATCTCTGCAGGATGTGTTCATGGAAATAAAATTCATAGTTAACACAGAATTCTTTTTGCAACTTATAAATGAAACAACCATCATTTTATGCTTACTGCAGTAATTTCTCTGCATTTAGTCTTGGCACTATATCAGTACAGCAGTTACACTTATAAAACATTGCTATATTATTCTGCTATGCTATGAAAGCATTCTAAAATGCCACAATGCACCATTGCACTGTATACAGCACGTTTACATAGTAAACACCATACTGAAGTGCTTTACAAATATATTGCAATTTTTTCCTGCATTTCTGCAGTCACAACACACACAGGCAAGGTAAGTGGACTGTGACTTAGCAGTGAGAACTGAACCTGCGTCCTCCTTGGCTGTTCTGCACCTTTGCCATTTGCCCAAGGTAATCATTAAAGTTGAATGTTGTGAGCGCTGCTTTAGCCGTATATACTTATTTATGGACTGTGGCTTAGTAAAAATATTTGAAAATGTAAGCACCTTTATACAGATGGCACCTTTGCTTACCCGACTTTGCCATTGCTTTATCTTTACATTTACAAGTGGTGTGTTTTGTAATCTGTACAAGTAATAACCTGACTGATATGATCAAGCAGACATCTGCTGATAAAAACATGAGATTGCATTCTGTTAGTGAAATAGATTTGAAAATTAATATATTAGAGTGTATAAACCATTGGATGCCACTGGCACTATATAACTAATAGCATTATACAGTTTAAGAGAACTGTCAGATTTTTGAATTTAATAGTTTTGCAAAACACACTCTCCTTTACTTTTTTAACAAGATAAATATGTTTTATGATGAATTAGGTATACTGTATGTTTTCAGGATCTGTATACATTGTATGTTTCCATCATGTATGTTGCATATAACTATTCTGGCTATGTTGCTGAACGCATTATACCTTAAATTAAAATACAAAGTGCAGAGGATCCCTAATTCTTTTCTATTTTTAAATTAACAACAAGCTTAAAGAGTTGTAAAGCAATATAATTTCTTCTTCTGCTGATTGACGAAAATAAAATGATCAATGTAAAAAACTAATTTTAATCATTATCTTATTAAGAAGGTTCTGTAATAATTTACCAAGTTAATATGGCATTGTATTTGCATGGGCATTTTTGGTAATCTCAACCTGTCTAACATTAAATAAATTACACAAAACAAAAATACACATTTTGGAGGTCGAGACCAAAGACCCATTACAAAGAGTTTACTTTAGTAAAATGTCAAATATTGAGAGCCTTTTGTTTTTTAAGCACTGTAACTTTCTGCCAATGTCACTGAAAATGGCAATGCATTTCACAAATGACAAACGGCACTTGATCATGCCATGTTCTCCAGTAGTTAGTGTTTCTCATTATACATTTTTTATATACACATTTTCTTCATAATCCTATTGGGTTAGGATTTTTATGGGTTTTTTATGGCCATTTCTAATGACGTTTGTGTTTTCTGTATTGATTTCTGCAACATGAATTAACAATGCGGTGCATAGCCCACCAAACATTTTCTTGATAGTCCAAAACATTTATTTTTGCTGCCGAGGTAAGTACTGTCTCTCAACAACCCTAAATTTAAATTTGCCAGGTTCAGTCAAATGAAATGACGGATTAATGTTTATCTCTTATAGAGGAGGTCAGGAATCGCATAGCCTAAAGTTTTGCAGTACCTTTTCTTTGAATATTTGATTTTGTCCAGGCCTTTTAAGGAATACATTTGTGTTTATTACAGCTAAAGGACAAGAGAATGGCTGTTTCTAATAGAGCTCAATTGGTAGTAGTCAGAAATGAGCTTTTCTGTGGTGTAGCTGTGAAGAAGACATACAAGAGACCATGAATCAATCTAGATAATGGGCAAGGCTGAACGTAATAAATAATACAGTAACAACCCTAACTAATGAGCTGTTGCTAAGGTACATTTCACAGGCTCATCCTCTATATAAAAAACACTAATAATCCCTCAGTGCAATCAGATGATAAAGCTTTGCCATAAGGCAACACCTGTGCAATTAAAACTGCAGATTCTTTTGCACGTTTCATTAATTTCAGGATTTTGTAAAGGCCCAATGAGTACACTAATAATCTAGTCTACTTGACTCCATGTCTACTAGAAACAGGGTGTCTAATTAGGTAAAGGTAATTAATTAGAGATAAATGGAGCTAATCAGACTCAGTTAACACTCTTTCATTCTCTGAATTAAGACATTTAGGACGCCTACTATTCCATTGGTTGTGAGTGTCTGCTTGTTAACATTTTTAAACAAATGCAAATCGAGCACTACATTGCAATTTCCACACAAAAGCTTACAATGAAAATAAACACCGCGCATTTATGTGCTGCTCAAGGTTAACATCCTTAAAAGTGTGTTTGACAAAGGGAATCGCTGCCGTCACAATGGGATTTGCTCTGTGTTTCAAAGCAACTTAACTCGATGCATCCATTAAGCATAACCAAAAAAGAGGGAGAATTGCCTTCTCTATTTTTTTTGGTGCAATTCACGGTAGTGAGGTGTAAGCCGTCCCAGTGGCAGACAGTACCTTCTCAGTAATTGACCTGCTTTCTCAGTAAGCTTCCTCACCTCTTAGGCAGGATACGGCTTTCCTTTGCCAGTCTTAATGATCTAAGTGCTAATGTACTCAATGTCTCCTTTGCCCGCTCTTTAGAATTTTAGAACTAACATTTCCTAGTTACAGGAAGAAGAAGAAGAATAAAAAGGCGGTGGAAGCCTGAAATATGCATATTGTTTTCTGAAAATATTATAATTTGCATTCATGAAAGACAAATGAATGCCAGCATCTTGAAATACTATAACAAAAACTGCTGCAAGCTGTCTTCTTAGTGAAGTATCAACATGAAGTCAATTCACACCTACAATATGGAGCATCGGACAGGAACTGCTTTGTTTTTGTAAATACCGATAGAAAAACAAAAATGTGGAATGTCAACGGCTGGCATAGATTAAACGTGATCACAAAGTTAACAGAATATTGTGCTAGAATTTAATAATGAAAAAAAAAATTGGCAATACCAATTGCAGCAGGTTCACACATTTTTCTCTTTCATTAATTGGAAAATTAGTACTTGATTGTGCTGATGGTAGTATAAACAGTGTGATATTTAACACAGCATCAAATTAGCAGAATCTGTATATGAATTCCTCTATCACACCAAATCAATTCATTATAGCAGGAGACAGTGCAAAAAATGCTGCAGTGTATTGGTTATAGTAAAGCAAATTAAAAACGTAATCCATATGCGCCAAATGTATTTGAAGCACTGAGCAAAGAAAAAAAAAAAAAAATCCACATTGAACCTAAAATATGTGTTACACATTGCCATGTTTTAAAATATGTTTGTGTGGCACAGACATGTACAAAATATGTTTCATTCCTAAATATTCACATGCTGGTCGTAACCGCAGTTAATGATTATTGTAATGAATGTTGACTTAGTTTGGGGGGCAGCATAAAGCGATTCTTAAGTTATTTCATGGTGTGATTGTCTTGATTGTGTGTGGAATGTTTTAGGAATTGGATTTTTTTTTTCTTCTTTGCTTTACACAAGGGAGCAGTCTGCTCCCAGAACATAGACCTCTCCTTCGGCATGCATTATTACAGAGTTTTATTTATTTATTTATTTATTAAGAGACAAGCTGGTAATTGCCTGCCATTGGGACGATTTCAAGAGAATATATTTATCCGTGTCATACTCTAGGGAAGGGCTTCAAGATCGGGAACACCCAAAAGTGGTTGACATTGCTGTTATGCATTTGTCAATATTACATTTAATAAATGGGCCAGCTGCTATAGAACCTGATCACTGTATTTGCTGTCCAAATGTGACAGAACCTTTGACCCTCTCCTTCCTCTTCTTTGTCTTGTCTGTAGCCATGCACACTCGATATATCTAGAAATCCAGCAGCATTTCTTTGACATGTCTTTGTATTTTTTTTTTGTTGATAACTGCTTCTGCATTTTGTGGCCAACATACTGACCACTTGGTGTATTGTGTTCATATACTGCTGGTTACCTTCCAACCACTTTTATTTGCCGTTTTTGGCAGTAGACAAGAGCTTAGTGATGAGAAGACAACCACTGCAGGTACACCCTTATTTTTCGGAGCTTAATTATTTGCGAAGTCATAAGCGTTTCGGAATGACACTTGCATGCATGGTGCACGCTTACATTTTCAAGCTTTATATCTATATAATTATATTCCTATGTGCCTCTTTCTTTATATCTCTCTCTTTATATTTATTTTCCTTTCAGGCATTTTTGAAAAACACATTTTGTCTGTAAAAGATAATAGACTGATCTAATGGTTTCCATTGGGGTTTTCCTTTTTCTCCACAAACAAGAAGCCAGGAAAACAAACATACTGACAAGAAAAATAACAAAAACAAAGAATAAAAATCATAATCACACATAGATGCAGTGTGGCTGTCTGTTAGCAAAGTTTAGGCTGTCTACGTACTTTGCTAATATTCGTTTTTGGCTGTCTAAAAATCTCCTTCTGATGAACACCCAAAAATAGGTCACTACCTCATGGGCTCTTCAAGACTTTTAACTGTTTTTACCTTGCCTGGTATGTCAGGGAGTTCTCTGTCCATAGATGTTTAATAGCTGCTTCCAAGCTACTCACTTGCTTGTATTCTTTCCTGACTCCCTGAGATGCGGAGGCACTCTGGTTTGTCATTGCCTTTAAAGCCACTTGACTCGTGTGCCCTGATAATCAGTCTGCACTAGAGCCCTGTCCGCAGCTTCACCTGCCACACTTGGCTGTTCATCTCCAGAGCATTGGTAACCAGTGCCCTTCAGCATATGCTGGAGATGCTTGCCCCCTTTGTTTTGGCATGGTCTTCACATCCCAGGCTTATAATTTTCCTTTGGCTGAGGTTCCTCTTATCCTGATGAATGCATGTTCAGACTGGCATGCTTCTCTCACCACTTTCGTCTATGACGCTGCATCAGTTTCTTTCCGTCTTTTTTCTGTACCAGCTTTAGAATCACTTATCTTGCTTGCTTGACTTTCTTAAGCCCGTGCTCTGACATTTGCTCAGTGATGGCCTTGTTTTACTAGTGTTTCCGAGTCTACTTAATTGCTATGATATCCTGTGGAATTAGTCCACCTCCTTAATATTGGATCTCCATTTATCTTTATTCACATGAGTGTCATCAACTCCGTAAAATGTTGCCTTTTACATAGTGCCCAATTAAGGTCATCCTGTTACTTTTCTGTGTAACCTTTTCAGTGCTTTTGAACAATCATAATTATAAAATCTTTGAGATGATGGCCTCTAATGGAAGGTACTATATGAAAAAAGAAAAATTCAATAATAATAATGATGTCAGTTAAGTCACTTATTTCTGCATTCATGCCATATCTATAACACTCTGTTTTTTGTCCTTACCCCTCCTTACGCTATGGGCTGTACTGAAGGATTTTCTGTAATGACTGTATTTACTCCTCACATCCTCTTTAATTGATAACATGATCCATTATCTTAATCCATTCATTCCATTGCAGGATTGTGAGAAGCCAACTCTGACAGTCCATTATGCTTTTTTTTTTTTAAATTTGCACTGGAAAATTAAATATTACAATGTAAACCATATGGTGATAACACTTATTGGATGATGTGGTAGATTCCTTTTGCCCTCACCCCTGGCTGGTACATAGACACTCGTACACAAGCAGCCACTGGTCAAACCCTTCTACAGTATGTGAATGTAATCAACTGATTATCCAGTTGAGCTGAAGTATCGGCATGTTTGACAGCAGATTAGCTGATATCACTACATGGCTTCATCCAGTGTAGAGAATTTCATGCATGCAATTCTCTACCCTTTATGGAGTAACCCCATTTTTACAGTATTTTATCACTGTCATAGAAGACACGGGTTGACTGACACCCAGGCCATGGTGAATGGTTCTTTACCCGGCCAGAAAGCTATGGTAAAGGAACGACATGGATGGATGGGCACCCCTTCTGGGTTGTTTGAGGGAAGGACGGAGGGCCACTTCCTCCCGAGGCTTTGTGTTCCCCCAGTACACTGTTTGGCAGTGTCCCTTTGGTATGGCTCCTGTTTGGACACCCACAGGACTACATTGGAGTTGCTGTTGGGGTTCTTTGGTGCTACTAGGGGGAGTTGCTATCCCCTCTTATAGAAAGGTTCCACCAGACCAGAAAACGATTCCAGGTGGCAATCCCATTGCACCGGAAATACTCCAGGGTTCGTATTGAATAGCAGCCACTCCACTTCATCCAGCAGTCAGTGTCACGAGGAGGTGGAGAATGCTTGCTCGGAGGAGAGTGGAGGTGGAAAGGAAGAAAAGGAAAGGAACAAAATGAAACAGAACTGAATTGTGACTGATTTATCCAGTGATAAAAACCTGTAGAAGGTATTTGGTTTTGAATAAAAACTTCTTTCCTTGAACCTGTGACTGTGTGGTTTGGTTGTGCCTGGGTGTTTGGCGTGCAGGTTCACCCCCTACAGGTCACACCACATTTCTTTATATTTATTTAGTGACACATTTCACAACTGGATTTGAATTATCATACTCAACATTAGGCCTTCCTTTAAAGCAAGCTAGCTTTTATCCTAATGAGTTAATGGTGGGTTAACAGTCTATTGTAATAGTGGCTTCATGTCAGGAGATGTTCATGCACTTATTGGTGTCACATGCTACACTGTGTGAAGTTTTCTGGGGGGATTGCCAAACAGAATTCCGAGCTGTTTCACTGTGTGGTGGGTGCAGCAGCTCGCTGTACCAGTGCATGTTCCCCAACCTGACCTGACCTGATATAATATATATATATTGTAGTGCTCTGCAGTTCTCAGTGGTGCCGACTCGATGGGTTCTTGCTGTTTTACTTTGCTATTGTAGGTAGCTCAGTTTCCTTATGAGGACAGCTTACTGTTGCTTGCCACATTAGTTAGTATTCATATGTGACTTTGGCACACTTGTTCTCTTTTATAAGCTCACTTACAGCTGGCACTGAAGCTGCTCATTTGTGTGATGGAATACCAGCTCATAGTGGAGGTGACTCATCCCCAGGCTGATGCAAGCTGTCAGCACCATTTCATAGTCCTCCCTGTGAAGTTGCTGTCCCCAGAGACCACTTCCAACTCCTTGCAACATAACACAAACTCTTCAAAGCAGCTGGATGATCTTTGTTTTCTGCTACAGTCATGCAGCCGGTCACAAAGATAAATCAGCAAGGGGTCTTGAGCACTTCATTGTTAGACGGTGCAGAAGGGATACTGCATTTGTGTCCATCATATGTAGATAGGTGAATGTAGTTATGTGATGCTGCAGATATATCAGTCTCTTGGTTGTCTTTCTTCACTGAACAGAAGCTGCAAATGACATTCCATGTCTGGATCTCAGCTTTGAGACTGTCCCTCTACAGTTGCTCTGTAATGTCTCTACAATCAGTCTTGTCCTTTCTCTGCACTGTCTTGTAGCCAGCCCTACATCGCACTGCTCATCTGAGGTCAGTGACAACTCGATCTGCTTCACTTTTCTCCAGCTGTAAGGGCACAAAGCTTTACCAGTGACTATGCTACTAAGCCAGCGAAACTCTGCAGATAAAGTGGTGTGGAGCTGTAGATGTAACTGTCTTTTGGTTGTCTTCTTTCCTATACAAATGCTGAAATTGGTATTCCAGATACTGGATCTTGGCCTAGAGAGTCTCCAGTAACTCCTTAGAAGAATCCATAAAGTCTATTTTGGGTCTACAAGGCACTCAGTGCTTTACTAGGTTGAAGTGTAAATCTTCTTGTCTTGCTTCTAACAGTAATGTAGTATAGCACCTAGTGCCAATGGATTCTAGCTCTTTTCGTCGCTCTTTTAGGTAGCTCACTATTTTTAAGATGGACGACTCGCAGTTGCTGCACAAGCTGGAATTCATACATGACTTTGGCAGGCTCACAGTTTTTATAGGCTCCCCTGAAAGCTGGATCCGAAGCTGCTCGTTTACATGACAGAATGCCAGCTCATACTCTCATACTGTTGGTGAGTCAACCCCAGGCAGATGCAACTTGTCAGCGCCATTGCTGTATGCTGTATCTCCTATATTTATATAAAATGACAAAATATCTGACATCTGTGCCTGGGTGTACTGTCATCTAGTGAAAGCGGGCTGAATAGTCCGATGAACAAATTCAGCAAGAAGCACAAAGAGGGACCTTAGGGTTAGCATGTCAGGTGAACAGAGTGCACAACTTGATCAAAACCATTACACCCATTTTTAATAATCAGGTATTTCCATTTTAAATAAATTTTTAATTTCCCTATGCTAATATATAGATATCTTAAATTTGGTTAACTTTATACTGGTTTGCTAAAGTGAATTTCACAGTAGATTTACTTGACAAAGCCTATTAAGAAGCAATGGAAGTTGACTGTTTCTACATACGTGTTCATTGAATCAACATTCATGGTACTGTTTCCTGTCATGGATGACTAATTTAAAATCTGTTGTCAGTCTTTTTCAGCTTGTTCACCACTCATCACTTTTCAGCCGTCCAGTATTTGGCTGTAGTTGCTGATAGGCTTTTCACGAGCTGGACCAAGTTTTAGTTTGATGAACTTGACAAGTAATGATTAGTGTTTTGTATAGAAGAATAGTCCTATGGTTTAGACAAGACAACCAGTAAGGGTTGGTATGATAAGCAAAAGTATACGGATGAGAACAGTTCTTTCTTAGTTAGGGTGGGGTGGGCAGCTAAGCTGATTGAAGTAGGTGGACATCACTTCTTAGAGTCGTCTCAATTATTAAAAAAAGTCTTATTAAATTGTTTGTAAGGTGTATCACATGCTCTGTTTCAGCTGGAAAATCTTTCAAAGTCAACATCACTTAGTGATTGTGATAGTGATCCCATTATAGGCCAACAGGGTGTGCTTCTGGCCCAGAATGGGGTTATGCAAAACCCCATGTGGAATAGGAGCAATCCTATATTTGGGTTGGGAGTTCACCAGACCCATTGGAGGTAGCGTACCTTCTCCTCAGACATCTGGCTTTCACTATTACCTCTATGTGGTGAGAGGCAGCTACACTGGCTACTGGCATTATCAAAAGAGCTTGCCATGAGGAACCTAGAAGTACAAGCCTCTCATGGCTTAAAAGGCTGTCCTTTCCCAAGGTCCAAGGAGCCCAGATGTGGCTGGTGGCGTGGCCTCTACTGGCATGAGAAAAGAGGTTAAGCCAGTGTATTGGGAATGTGAGCAGGGAGAGCCCTTGGAATGTAGTCGCCAAGGGCGATTACTGTTTAGGTAGGCCATGTGGATGTAAGTGATTGTTGTTTCACGCCCTTGTTGTACTTTTTTTAATTCCCTGTAGTGTATGTATGTATTTGTTACTTTGAACTGTGTCACAGTAAATTTGATATATTAAAAAATACAAGTAAAACTAAATTCAGCAAGTTTAAAAACCATAGAAAAAAATATGTCCACCAGAAAAATGTATTCTAACCTGGAAAAAAATTATAAAGAACACGGAACCTAACACAGCGTCTATGATTTGGATTCATGGGTCAGCTCAAGTGCGCCCCTACAGTCCACACATGTCATACAAGTGTACAAAATTGTTTTTATGAAAGAGTGTAGGAAAACATGAGAGGCGATACACTTGCTGTATTTAAAAAATATATCTGTTTAAACATTGATGATGCCAAGTTTCCCTGCTGGCAGTATTTAGTTAAAGTTGGCTACATCACTATCCCTCCATTAGGGGACTTGCTGCCGTGTTTAGTCCTGGGTGAAGATGAAAGATACTGAGTGTATTTTTCAAATTATTGATTTTGAATGTAAGGATGGCTATTGCAATTAACTGTTGGCTTCAGGCTTTCAATGTTCTTGTATAAAACCTTAATTATATGTGTTTGGGGAGAAAAATTGCAGAGATACTTAGCTGCTCAGAGCTGACCTTTAATAGTTAAAATCAATTTAATTTCATTTGTAAATGAAGGATAATTTCTCCCTCTCCACAGTTTCAGGACTGCAGCATCCACTGTACTGTACTGCTAGTTAAACCACAGGTAATGTAGGTTAGGATTATGTTTTGCCACCATAGCGGGGACACTGATTTCAATCATTAGCCCCAGCTTTAGTCTAGGACAACTGGACAAGTCATTTATATTGGTATTTTTTGGAAGAGTAGCCAGATGATGAGTAAATTCACAACAATCACTTGGTTCAATTTAGCCATTTCTAAAATGAGTGTAAATGGCTGTTCGTCTTGTTTTCCAAGTAGAAAATTGAACCACAGATCACTTACGCCATTTCAAGTGCAGTTCAGATTTGAAGTAGGTGTTGTTCGTAGTTTTTTTTTTCTTCACCTTTTGCTCATTGAAGGTCCCCCGATGCACTGGTTATATTTTTTGGCTGATTTGATTCTTGCTTAGTTTGCTGATCAGTAAAGAGCTTCAGCTAAGCTGTCTTTCTCACTATTTGTTTCACGTAGATGATAAGACTAGTCAAAGCAGCGGACGCCATTATTAAACACTGCCTTGGAATATACATTTTTTTTGTGTGTGATATTTCCTTTTTGTACAAACTGGAGTCACATGTGCATTGGACCACAGATGAAGTGCAAACAACTTTTGCAGTTAGGGATGACAACAATGTATTTTTTGCCTTTTCTATTTGAATAATGCATTGGCTCCAGCAGACCCCGTGACCCTGTAGTTAGGATGTAGCGGGTTGGATAATGGATGGATGGATGGATAATGCATTCATTGGTTGTAATGAATGAATACATGTCCTAACAAACAAAATATGCTCTAAGGGTTAATAAAACATTTTGCTTGAAGATATTCTTTATAAATTCAAAGAATGAAAAAACAAATGTATCATAGTAAGATCTGTCTGCTCTTCTGTGGCTCATCCTTTTGTCCCGATTTTTTGAGACATCTGCACACAGCATGGAAACATGAAAGCGTCCACTTGGGCAAAAATAAACAAATAAAACAGCGCTATGGATTATGCAAGCCACAGAAAGAGCAATGTTGTGTATTGTTGGAAAGTATCCCATTAAATTTAATTACATTAAATATTGTCAGTGACATTCAATGAAATATTTGGTTAGCAAAATAAAAATGTAGGCCATGCATCATTTTGTATAATACTGACAGTCTGTGCATTATCATCGTTTTCATTAGAGATGAATGCAGCCCAGGGGTGTCTTAAGAAAATGGTAAATAGGATTTTAACAGTGTTAGAAAGTTGCCCAGAAGACAAGAATGACTGATTATTAGCTTAACATTTCCTGCAGAATGCAGGGGATTTTATTGTGAACATTTATTGCTAGTGCCAGGAACTTTCAGTTAGTATTTCATCACATACAACTTTAGCCCTATGAAATCTATTATAATTTTATTAACAGTTGGCATATCTGAAAAAAGACTCTAGTGTCATACAGCATTTTTGAAACTCAAAGCAATATTTTGTGAAGTGCATGATCTTATGTGTTCTGACCCAATGGAATGAAATGGAGCTTTCATGTGAACTCGGGACACTTGAGTGTCAAGATGGCACCAGTTTGCTAGGGCAGTCAGTGCTCTAATGGAAAATAAACCTGAATATAGCTTGGAGACTTGCTGCGCTTTTCAAATGAAATATGAGCAGACAGTTTAAAAAGGCTGTACCCGCATATAAATATACCAGTGCACAATGCAGGATGAATGTCTTCGCTCACATGCATTTTTTTTTATTAAACTAACTGATGTGATAACTGATTTTCAACAAAGAAAACATGACTCTGCTGCGTCAAGCACGGACATGTCATAGATGAAACCGAGCTCAGTATCACAGTGGAAACTCAGCTAGATTTTTAAAGTGTATTTATTTATCCGGCCATCCATCCACTCAAACGTGCTTCATCCAGCTCAGAATCACAGGGGCAAGAACCTAACCTGATGAACCAAGCACAGTCCCCCACATACCCCCATATGCATCCATACTTACTCGATAAACTTAACATACATGCATGTGTGTATCTAAGAGGTGAGAAGACAATTGAAGTACTGGAGGAAAAGCCACTCAGACCTGGAGAGAATGTGCAAACTCCATACAGGCAATGCATGAGCCAGCATTTGAACCCGAGACCTGGACTAAGGAGTATCTATCTATCTATCTATCTATCTATCTATCTATCTATCTATCTATCTATCTATCTATCTATCTATC
>JANRMT010062856.1:91912298-91947298 GCA_026402145.1 Polypterus bichir lapradei
TATATATATATATATATATATATATATATATATATATATATATCAAACAAGGCATTTTCACCGAAACAGCTGTTGCCCACTAGATATTTTCCCTTTTTCAGACCATTCTCTGTACTGTAAACTGTAGAGATGGTTGTACATGAAAATCACAGTAGTTGGCAGTTTCTGAAATACTCAGACCAGCCCATTTGGCACCAGCAACCATGTCATGTTCAAAGTCACTTAAATCGCCTTTCTTGAACATTCTAATGCTTGGTTTGAACTTCAGCAGGTCATCTTGACAATGGCTACATTCCTGATTGCATTGAATTGCTTCCATGTGATTGGCTGATTAAGATATTTGTGTTAAGAAGCAGTTAAACAGGTGGCCAGTGATATTATATTATCATATGCTTAAGCATTTTTCAGAACTTATGGGGGCTGATGATAACGGAGCCTGGGGGATAATGATGATGACAATGTGAAATAGACGTACTTGTTTTCCCTCTTCCTGTCTAGCCAGGACTGTGATAACCTAGGAGAGGCCCAATAAACTGCCCTCCGGAATTTACCTCTGCATCTCTCTGCAACCATTATAAGTGGCAAAAGGAAATAAAATGTCATTGTTGGTAGACCAGAAGAAGTGGAGAAGGTGCACTGGTGTGCCTGGAATCACTGTCACTCTTTGTTTGTTTTTTATGTCCAAAAACATCTGTTACCAAATTGAATCTCCAGCCCTTTTTGATGCTTCTATGTCTTTTATTCATAATATACACACACACACCATATGAGTTAACAAATTCTGTGCTTGTTATGTCCTATATCTATAAAACACAAAAACATTTATATTAGCAAATACATTCTCTAACATTTAAGATAAAATATATACCAGTAAAAGCATAGTAATGCTTATTGGGTGCTGTCTTGTGTTTTTATTACCTCTTAAAATAAAATTATTCCTACATGCTGAGCATGCTGTGTTTTGTCATTACATTACAATAAAATATATATAAAAAAAGCTTTTTGTGTACTTTACATTTTTTTTTTCTAGCTCAAAAGAAGATATGAATTTTATTTTTTAGACGTCTTGACTGAATACTGATAAACTACTTTAGAAATCCTTAGGAATTTATGTATTACATTCTGTAAAAAATACTATTTTTCTAATGCCGTTTGTAATAACTGTTACCATTTGACTTTCTCTGCCTTAAGGCCATGAAGCATGATGTGCTGTTCTGTCATTTTGTAAAAAACTATTCATGACATTTTCAAGCAATTTCCCTTACGTGCCACTTCAAGTAACAGAATCAAAACTGTCTCGATTTAAGGAACTTGGTGAAAATTATAAGAAAATAACAAAAACATGATTTAAATGATGTCTGAAAAGTTGTTGAAAAGTTATCTTATTGAATGTTCACAGTCCTAGCATTGTTTGTTAATTCAGTGCTTAACATTCAATATGGCCTAAAGGCAGTTTGGTTTGGATGTTTGTTTTTAAAGCAATTTTAAAGTTATACTTTACTGATGAGTAAAAATCTGGTTTATTAATTTATGCAAATAGTTTAATGGTAAGAGGGTGGTCTCCAATGAGATACACTAAATTGCAATTTTAAGCAGATGTTTGCAGTCTCTTTTGTAAAAAAAGTGTTTCTTTAAATATCTTGGAATTTGCTGTTGACCACCTTCTTGGGCCCCTCACCTTTGTTGCTGAACTTAATTTAATTAAACATCCACTCCATCTCTCCATCCATTTTCTGAAAGCACTTTTTTATTAAATGATCCCCGTAGGGTGGGGTTTGTCACGACCACTCTAGGCACAAACTTGAATGGGGCGCCCGTCCATCCCATGGCGCACTCTTTCGTGCCTTGGCAATTCAGTGTCACCCCTGAATCTAAAATGCATGTCTTTGCACTAATGGTGTTTTTGGGTTGTTGTTGTTAATGGGTTCTGGAGAGCAAATACAAAATATTTTAGAAATCTACAGCTCTGTAGAAATCTTTTTTCCAATGATACATCCACATACCTTCCAAAACTTGCAAGCTTTAATGAGTCAAGTGTCTAGGTTACACTTCCTGTGTCACTTTGCACCAAATGGAAAAGCTTCAAGCTTTTGACAAAGACTGCAGTGTCTATGGGTTTTTGTTCCAGCCAGTTTCTCAATTAGTAACCCATTACTAATGCTAATGGAATATACTGTGCTCCCCTGATTTTAATTGTTTCATTTTTCATTTACCCAGCAGCTAAACAATAATGAGATGCAAAGAGAGCCACCAGATGACCAGGCTAAGTTAAAGTCCATTTATACCCGTGTGTTTCACTCAATATCTGTCTCAATAAAATATCTGAAAACAAAAAGTGAAGGTCTGAGATATCACTTCATTCATCTGCTGTGATCCCCACTAAACATTTGAATAGTAATGTAAAAAAAGTTTTGCAAATGATTGCTGGGGCATACCGTCACAAGCCATAGAATCAATTAAATAACAGCTTTTCAGTAGCAGCTGAATAAAGAGACTGTTGGGAGCCAGGGTCGGATTTCTCATAAGGCCAACCTAGGCCATGGCCTAGGGCGCAGCAGTCGGGGAGGGGGGGGGGCGTATATACAGAAGAAATAGCAACCAAATATTTATAGATTTTTCAGTATTATTTTGAAAAGGACATATAAAATGCTGTTTTTTAAATTTACATCCATATACATTAAATAAATTGAGCAGTACATTTACGTTACCCATCACTACAGCTTGCGCTGTCTTGCTCAGTCACAGGCAAAAAGCATTTGCTATTTCTCTCTTACATGCTCAGCGTAAACCACATGTTAAAGGAAAATTCCAGAATTGGTGTTACAATAGTGATTCCAAGTGATTCATTACGCTCATATTGCTTGACTTCTACATATCTACTGATAGTAAATTCGATGGAGTTTTTCTTCTGTACGTGTTAATGTTATGCAATTTCATAAGTAGTGTAGTTTTGAATTAAAAATATAATGTGATTCAAAGATTATAAAGATTGTATTAAGTGCTTATATTTTTCAAAAATAAACTATTACATATTAAATTGAAAATTATAAATCTACTTTTTGAGGGTGGGGAGGGAGTGCAGAATTATGTGCTTTGGCCTAGGGGTTTGAAATGTGTAAATCCGGCCCTGTTGGGAGCAAAAATAGCAGCCCTCCAGGACTGTTTGAGAGCCTGAGTTATCTGGTCATCTGTTGACCCTCTTTGCATCTCCTTAATGGTTGGATGTTGGTTACAAAAGAAAACAAATAAGTAAGTCTAATTTTTATCAATAATGATTTATTATATATATTTTATATAACACAGAATATGCACTAATTAGTTTATTTTTCCTGTATGAAAATTGCATGATTTTATTTTTAAAAAGCTCTTCATTGTAGCGTCGGGGACATGCATTGTCCTTTACAGAAGTATAGATCTTAACCAGGCATTTCACGCCATTCCATCCTGCATACGGCTATAGTTTAGTATAATTACAGTTTTGGGTTTCCCACTTTTCTTTTCTGTGATGTTTTTGTGACAGTTGGTGGCAGTTGATGCACATGTGTGGGTGACACAGGCTATAGAAAGTGGCACTGTCAATACTGCCTAGGATAGCTGTCAGTGCAACTGACCATACATGCACTCACAGATGAACTAGCATTCCTTTGAAATAAGTGAGGTTTTGCCACATTACGTTATTTCAAGCAGTACCGAGTCTTTTAGCCACCCTCTTTAATGTCCGTTTTTGAAAAAGAATGACATTCCTAAAGACATGCCAAGCCTCTTGACATTAACTAATTCCACTGCACAGTTTAAGAATTCCTACAACATCATAGACTATTTCTGTCTAACCAACGTGCATTTCATCTCGTCTACATTTATAGTATATGCCCCTTCTGTCAACTCATGGTCTCAAAATCCATGCTTTTGATCACATCTCTCAAACGCTTCTTGCCTTTGGCCACGCCATTCTAATTCACTTACTTTATGTTTCTTTACGCAAGCTCTCGACTCATTCATTGAGTCCCAAGTGTTCAGAGCCCAGTTTTTCTTTTCTGCCTTATTATTTCTGGATTTTAGCTTTAGTTACTATTTCTGACTTTGTTTCTTCCCTCACATTTTCTGCCTAATTTGGATTTTGACCTACTACTTGACCTAGACAGCATGCATGCTTTATGTTATGGTTTCTTGTTTGCCTGCCCTGATTACTAACTTGCAGTCTGCTTCCAGCGATGGTCTTTAAATTGATACTTGCCAGATTCTGACCTCTACTTCTGCTTACAACTACAATATAGCTACATCTGTTGAGGCAGTAGAGCTCACAAAGATGGATCCAACTCTCAATTTAGTTGCCAATTATTTTTAAAAAGGAGCCACACTTTAGAGGGAAAGGGAAGTGGAGATGTGGTCATGGGCAGTAACCCAGCCACAGGTGATGCACAAACCAGTGTGATTCTTCGTGCTGGTCCCAAGCCCGGATAAATGGGGAGGGTTACATCAGGAAGGGCATCAATGTAAAATTTTGCCAAATCAATATGCGGACAACAATACAAATTTCCATACTGGATCGGTCGAACCCCGGGTTAATAACGACCGCCACCAGTACTGTTAGCCAACTGGGTGCTGGTGGAAATTGGGCTACTGTTAGCTAAAGAAGGAGAAGAAGAGGGGGGAGACGTGTCCGGAGGCAGGAGGAGAGGAGGAAAGTAAAGAGAGTGGAACTGAGGGTAGGAACTTTGAATGATGGCAGTATGACTGGTAACGGGAGAGAGTTAGCAGATATGATGGAGAGAAGGAAGGTTGATATATTGTGTGTGCAAGAGACTAAATGGAAGGGGAATAAGGCCAAGTGGATTGGAGGTGGATTCAAATTGTTCTATCGTGGTGTGGATGGGAGGATAAATGGGGTAGGAGTTATTCTGAAGGAACAGTATGTCAAGAGTATTTTGGAGGTGAAAAGAGTGTTGGACGGAGATTTGATTATGAAGCTGTGCCAGGGCCGTTTGAAGGAATTTGGGGGCCCCAAGCAAAATGGACATGGAGGCCCCCCGCACGCACGCACGCACGCAAAGGAACCACAGCATAGCCATACGGTTTAAATTCACTCACACTTTATATAAATAAAAAAGGTTTACAGTGCAAATACTGCTGTTGCATATACTGTGCATAAATAAAAAAATTTTTAGAGTGCAAATACTGCTGTTGCATATAAAGTTCATAAAATTTGAACATTTTCAACAATTGAACATTTGTTGGAATAGTTAGTATAGCATGCTATGCCACTTTCATCAAAACCTATTACAAAGCTATAGCAATGTCATGTCATTTATGTATGATACATAAACATATTTCTGCTAGCCTACCTGCTGCAAAATTGCACCATTTGTACAAGACAAGTAGAGCTATTTTATGTGTGTAATTTATCACTTACCACTGTCTTGTTTTTTCTTATCCTCCTCTTCCTTTCTCTTCTTTCTTTTTTGGCTTCCTGAAGCATAATTCCGCTTCATGACTGCCGAGGAAGTTTTGTATTTTGCCGGCAGCAGAGATCGCGTGATTGGCTGGCTGCTGTCAGCGAGGGGGGCCCCCTTGAGGGGGATCCCGATAACAGTGTCATTGCACTTTACTGCATTCACTTTGAATGGGGCGCTCACACAGTTTGTCGCTGCATTTTATTCTTAACCAGTCGTTGTCTTGGGGCCCCAGGCCAGCTCGGGGCCCCAAACAATTGCTTGGTTTGCCTGCCTTGTCGCGACGGGCCTGGTTAGTGCATATGCACTGCAAGTTGGGTGTGCAATGGGTGAGAAAGAAGATTTTTGGAGTGAGTTTGATGAAGTGATGAACAGTGTACCCAAGGGACAGAAAGTAGTGATTGGAGCAGATTTCAATGGGCATGTTGGTGAAGGGAACAGAGGAGACGAGGAGGTGATGGGTAGGTATGGTGTCAAGGAGAGGAATGAAGAAGGTCAGAGGATAGTGGATTTTGCCAAAAGGATGGACATGGCTGTGGTGAATACATATTTTAAGAAGAGGGAGGAACATAGGGTGACGTTTAAGTGTGGAGGAAGATGCACACAGGTGGATTACATCCTATGCAGAAGAGTCAATCTGAAGGAGATTAAAAACTGCAAAGTGGTGGCGGGGAAAGTATAGTTGGGCAGCATAGGATGGTGATCTGTAGGATGACGCTGGAGATCAAGAAGAGGAAGAGAGTGAGGGCAGAGTCAAGGATCAAATGGTGGAAGATGAAAAAGGAAGACTGCAAGGTTGAGTTTAGGGAGAAGGTGAGACAGGCACTGGGTGGCAGTGAAGAGTTACCAGACAGCTGGGAAACTACAGCAGATGTAGTAAGGGTGACAGTAAGAAGGGTGCTTGGCATGACATCTGGAAAGAGGAAGGAGGAAAAGGAAACCTGGTGGTGGAATGAGGAAATACAGGAGAGTATACAGAGGAAGAGGATGGCAAAAAAGAAGTGGGATAGTCAGAGAGATGCAGAAAGTAGACAAGAGTACAAGGAGATAAGGTTCAAGTATAAGGAGATAAGGTGGTGAAGGCTAAAGAAAAGGCATATGATGAGTTGTATGAGAGGTTGGGCGCTAAGGAGGGAGAAAAGGACCTGTACTGATTGGCTAGACAGAGGGACCGAGCTGGGAAAGATGTGCAGCAGGTTAGGGTGATAAAGGATAAACATGGAAACGTACTCACAAATGAGGAGAGTGTGTTAAGCAAATGGGAAGAGTAAGAGGCTGATGAATGAAGAGAACGAGAGAGAGAATAGGTTGGATGATGTGGAGATAGTGAATCAGCAAGTGCAACGGATTAGCAAGGAGGAAGTAAGGACAGCTTTGAAGAGGATGAAAAATGAAAACACCATTGGTCCAGATGACATACCTGTGGAAGCATGGAGGTGTTTAGGAGAGATGGCAGTGGAGTTTTTAACCAGATTGTTTAATGGAATCTTGGAAAATGAGAGGATGCCAGAGGAGTGGAGAAGAAGTGTACTGGTGCCGATATTTAAGAATAAGGGGGATGTGCAGGACTGCAGTAACTACAGGGGAATAAAATTGATGAGCCACAGCATGAAGTTATGGGAAAGAGTAGTGGAAGCTAGGTTAAGAAGTGAGGTGATGATTAGTGAGCAGCAGTATGGTTTCATGCCAATAAAGAGCACCACAGATGCAGTGTTTGCTCTGAGGATGTTGATGGAGAAGTTTAGAGAAGGCCAGAAGGAGTTGCATTGCGTCTTTGTGGAGCTGGAGAAAGCACATGACAGGGTGCTCGAGAGGAGTTGTGGTATTGTATGAGGAAGTCGGGAGTGGCAGAGAAGTACGTAAGAGTTGTACAGGATATGTATGAGGGAAGTGTGACAGTGGTGAGGTCTGCGGTAGGAGTGATGGATGCATTCAAGTTGGAGGTGGGATTACATCAGGGACTGGCTCTGGGCCCTTTTTTATTTCCACTGGTGATGGACAGGTTGACAGACGAGATTAGACAGGAGTCCCAGTGGACTATGATGTTTGCTGATGATGTTGTGATCTGTAGCGATAGTAGGGAGCAGGTTGAGGAGACCGTGGAGAGGTGGAGATATGCTATAGAGAGGAAAGGAATGAAGGTCAGTAGGAATAAGGCAGAATACATGTGTGTGAATGAGAAGGAGGTCAGAGGAATGGTGAGGATGCAGGGAGTTGGCAAAGGTGGATGAGTTTAAATGCTTGGGATCAACAGTACAGAGTAATGGGGGTTGTGGAAGAGAGGTGAAAAAGAGAGTGCAGGCCGGGTGGAATGGATGGAGAAGAGTGTCAGGAGTAATTTGTGACAGACGGGTATCAGCAAGAGTGAAAGGGAAGGTCTACAGGACGTTAGTGAGACCAGCTATGTTATATGGGATGGAGACAGTGGCACTGACCAGAAAGCAGGAGACAGAGCTGGAGATGGCAGAGTTAAAGATGCTAAGATTTGCAGTGGGTGTGACGAGACAAAGTCAGAGAGGCGAGATTGTGTTGGTTTGGACATGTGCAGAGGAGAGATGCTGGGTATATTGGGAGAAGGATGCTAAGGATAGAGCTGCCAGGGAAGAGGAAAAGAGGAAGGCCTAAGAGAAGGTTTATGGATGTGGAGAGAGGACATGCAGGTGATGGGTGTAACAGAACAAGATACAGAAAGATATGGAAGACGATGATCCGCTGTGGCAACCCCTAATGGGAGCAGCCAAAAGAAGAAGAAGAAGATGTGGTCATGGGCAGTGTTTAAGTCTGACATTTTAACTGTCATACGTAAGTGAGACACATAAAACCATATGCGTTATACTAAGAGTAAACTCAGCGTAATGTCATGCCATTATCCTCTGAAAAACCCTGAGGGGTGACGGCCACAGGAATGCATTATCCTCCTTGAATGCAAGGTTTAGCTACAGTATGCCAGGGTTTCTTTTGCATTTGGGATTAAAACCTTTCAATAAGACAGCAAGTAATAAGCTGACATTGTGGATTGTTCATGTGTTTAATACACAGTGCTATCAAAGGCTCCCATTGCTATTTTAATATCCACCTTCCATTACTCTTGAGACTATCAAGTTAAACTTCTAATCATTTTCTAGTCATTTATTTAGGGCTATAATTTAGTTTTTTTCCACATCTATGCTATTACTTGAAACAAATGATGAAAAGCTAAAGTATCTAATCACAATGTAAAATAGCATAACCAGTGAGCCTTTCTAAAGCAGCCTTAATATGTGCTGTTATCTCTACTTTATGGCTAATTCACATGCTTTGCTTTCACCATATCATATTTCTCATCATCTCTTTTGTGCCATATCATTTTTTTAGCATTGCACATTTTTCTGTCAAGCAACTGTACATACTTAGTTTAAATATTTACAGTAAATTAAATATCTAATTATTTATTCCCCTCTTTATGTTCCCATTATGTCTTCCAAATATGCCCCTTCTGTGGTTTTTAAGGCTTTTTGTAACCCCTTCTCAAGAAATAAGAAAGAGAGTTCCTTTCACTGAAGGTGCTTTCTTTGGACCAACAATTTCATGAATTCTCTGAGGTACACTATGTAAGGCGATGCCCTCTTAGAGATAGGTACTGTTATTCTTTAGGCTGGACCCTGGAGAGCACATTTTTATAGCCTGAGACACCCCAAGTTGAAAGTGCATCTAACACCAATTAGAGGAACTCCTTTTGTCAAACTCCAAACCTTAACTCATATTTTTGAAGGCCTTTTTTTTCTCTTAAGCCATGCATTCTCGCTGGTGGCTCTGAGGCTAGGGATCTGTGCCGGCAGTTGGAAGACTGCCAGTTTGAATCCCCTAAACACCAGAAGTGACCCTAGTCCTTTGGACCCTTGAGCAAGGCCCTTAACCTGCAATTGCTTTGTCCTGAGTATGACGCTAACCTGCATCCTGTCCTGCAAGCAAGTCTTCTGATTGGCAGGGAAAACTCTGTGGTTGGTGGCAGGATTGGCATTTCAGCCACCATAACTGAACCTCACATTGTTCCAGTGTGGTACTGAGGTGTCACCTGTTGCATGGCTGCACTTGGGTCCCAATCCGGGTGGTTCGTCACGTAATGGGTGCAGCAACGCGCTGTTAGCGCATACCTCCAACCTCTCTCTCTCTCATGCACTCTCTTTCAAATCCATTGTATAAAGAGTTCCTTCAATTCCCTTTACTTTTCTTCATCATTTTTCTTAATATTTTTATCGTGCAGTCACCTTGTTCTGTCACCCAGCTTTCCAGGTATTTGTATGCCTTTACCTGCTCTGCCAGATGTCCTCCTCCTCCTCCCTTTATGTTTATCTTTTATCTTCTTTGCATTCATCTTCAACCCATGCTCTTTGCAGGTTGTTCGGATCTTATCCACCATCCTTTACTGGTTACGTTTTTGTTTGCATCATAGGATCAGTGTGTGGAGTACCATATTTGCCTTATTTCGCTTACTGACCTCATTCCCTTATTCCTCTTCTGATCAATTGTTTATTATATAACTCACTGAAGAAACCGAGTAGCTTGGTGAAAAGATCCAAGCAAATGAAATTAATAAGCATTACCATTTCTGTAACTACCATTACTCTGTTTCCTACAGTCAGTCAGTAGACCAGTAAATGATTGCATAGTGGGACTGGGGCAGGAGAAGACATTAGGGATTTTGGGTGGGCTGAGAAGTGAATGAGGATCAGCTGCTCATTAGCAGTCATGGCATTAACTTAATGTTATAATTATGAAGAAGCTTATCTCCAGAAGAAGCAGCAGAGAGACTGAATTAGGAGATGAAAGGGCAACTGCACTAGCGTATGAAGCGCACCAAAAAAAAGAGGAGGAAAAGTACTGAGGAGTATCATGAGGCATGCCATATTAATGGCATCCTTAATCACATGTATTAAAAAAAGGAATGTCTGCAGTTAAACCAGAATTTTTTCTGGCTGATTCATGCCTAGAAAATAAGTAATGTACTTTCTTAAGTACCATAAACCTACATATTTTTATTTCTTAGTATTTTTTATTTTTTCAGAATTGCAAAATTATCTTAGTTTATGCATTTTAAGATGAATAATACCAATTAAAGTAAATGAATTGGCAGAATCGTGCTTATACAAGGTGGTAGGTGCACTTAAATGTACCCCATACCCCTGCAACATATTATTAATTCAGTGTTTGTACAGAAAACATATTACCAATGATAAATTTAAACATTTGCAGTATGTTAACAAGATAAAGAGAGAGCTTCCTATCAAAAGGGATTATATTAAAGTGTCTAGCAGCCCTTGGTTTCAATAGAATCGACATGCAGAGAGTCTCAGACTGGTGCATTTATCTTTATTTGTGTCTCAAACTTTGGCTGTTTATTGAAGTTATTATATCGTCATGAGCACCGTGACAACTATAAACAAAAAAATATAAACATACATTTTTTTTAACGTTCTACAAAGAAACAGAACAAATGAACAAATGAAACAACACAATCAAATTGGGTACCTCGATCTGCTTACCAAGGGGTGCAAAAATTCTAAAGATCACTGTTTCAGAGATGACGTTAGTCCTCACTGTTTCTTCACACTTCTGGTATTGTATGTTATTACGTTCCCTACGTGCGGAATGATTTTGAGATCATTTACAAAGTGGCTTATGTCACTCAATCCATCTATCCACTATCCAACCCGCTATATCCCAACTACATGGTCACGGGGGTCTGCTGGAGCCAATCCCAGCCAACACAGGGTGCAAGACAGGAAACAAACCCTGAGCAGGGCGTCAGCCCACCGCAGGGCACACACACACAGGACAATTTAGGATTGCCAATGCACCTAACCTGCATGTCTTTGGACTGTAGGAGAAAACCGGAGCACCCAGAGGGAACCCATGCAGACATGGGGAGAACATGCAAACTCCACGCAGGGAAGACCCAGGAAGCGAACCCAGGTCTCCTAAATGCGAGGCAGCAATGCTACCACTGCGCCACCGTGCCGCCCCGCTTATGTCACTCACCTCTTGGAAATCTGTAGAATGCCTCTGTTTCCACATGAAGACATTGCAAACCTAAATCATGCTTCCGTATCACTTGTCTGCAAAATCTTTTTGAAGGACCTTTTTGGTTTTGGCTGACCTTTTGTACATTATTTGCTATCCACTTCCGAAATGTGGCAATGAGATGCAGAATCTAGAGTGGCCATTGCCCAACATGCTGTGTGTTGCAATCAAAACCCAATTTTGTTACGACTGGAAATGCTTTTTACATTTTTCTCTGTGTTGATTCCACTTAATTTCTTGTTGTCTTTTATCTTATGAAAGTTTCTGAATATGGAAAATTATTTTCTTTAATTGTGTTCTTGATATGAGATCATATTCTATTACATAAAATTATTTTGTGTCTTGGCATGCCTCCAGTGTCTTTTCTTATGGGAACTACCCTTTTTGGGTAGTGTTTCTTTATAGTGTCCATGCGTATTGCTATCATGTGACAACCAAAAGTCACAGCTTCATCGCGGTCCAAAATTCAGGATATGAACATCAAAAACTGCCCATTTTGTGTATGTAATCAATTCTTACAATTAGAAACTCTTAATTCTGATTTTCTGTTTGCATATTGGGATCAGTTGTTTTGAATATTTTGAGACTTTGTTAACGATTCTCACATCAATTAATGATTTTAATTTTGTCTTGGGTTATATTCTGGTCCAGTCTCACTATTTTCTATGGCACTTTACCAGCTATGAAAAACATTTTTTCTCTATATCCTTACTACATATTTACATACTGTAGTGTACTAGAGTTTGAGTTTGTGCACTGTAGCTTATTTTGCAATGATGTTTGGTTGAACAACTATCTTAAAATATGTATTCTGAATGTGCTGTTTCTCAGCTGTAGCACATTCAGAATATAAAGTAGATGAAAGTAAAAAAGATGTGCTTTCCAGGAAGTGGTGTAACACAGTTCACAGGTTTAGGGAGACTTGTAAGTGCACCATCTTAGATGAGAATTCAAGTCCTAATCTTTTTCATTGTGCTTGAGGTAATGGGATGACTGCTGTTTTCCTCTTCAAATGTATTCAGTATTTGAATTTATTTCTCTGATTATAGAGGTCTTAGATTAAACAAATTACAGCGTGTAATATACATATATACTATATACTCTCTCTATATATACATACATATAGTATATGTACGGAATGTATATATATATTATTTATTTGATGTCAGTCATTCTTTTAACTGTTCTGCCACTCACTTTTTATTTTATGCCTACTCTGACACTTTGTGAGCAGCCAATCGTGCAATCATTTTTTATTTACTAGAGCTCTCTATTTTTTCTGCCAGTTCTACAAATAGTCAATCAAATCTTGTTGTTTTTTTTTCATAGAGCCTATGTAGTTTTTAAGAAAGTAAATCCCTGAACCAGGCACAAACAATCAATCAGCCCTTCTTCATAGAATATTGTCTATTGTGAGAAGTGAATGCTCACTAAAGTCTTAAAAAGCCTGTTTCATGGACACCAAAAAACATTGAAAGTGGTTCACTCCTGTCAAACAAAAAAACAGTTTTGTTTTGTTTTCAGAAACAAAAGAGCCTACGGTGGCCCAGGTTTATTTTTTCATTTTCAAGTCTTAGGTTGAGAAGACACTAGCAGAAGGAGGTGAGTTTGTAAACCTTTCCATATGTGTTTGTGACTAAAAGCTTGATCATTTCTGGGGATTTTTTTTTCCAGTTACTGATCACACTGTTCCCTAGTGGCAAAGACACTTTACAAGCAGATGGTAAGTATTTATTTCATTTATAAGGCAGCAGCCATTCATTACCCACAAATAACGCACAATAATGCCATCTTGATGAGGAGGTTCCCATTGTCTTGGGCTGTTTAGCATCAAAACTAAATATAAGTCTTCAGGGTGCCTTGGGTGAGGAGAGCTACATAGACCTTTAAATGAACAAATAGTTTCTGCGCCCATTTGCTGTTGGTTCTGCATACAGCCACACTTTTCTTTACTTGCTTGCTCATTCCATTCACCTCAGCCATACACACTGCATGTAAAGTATGCATATATGAGGAATAAAAACTGTAATTGGAAATTCTAACTGCACTGACCTTTATAAGCAACTGCACTGGACCATAAGATGAGATTTATGAGACTCTTAACATTGAATAAAGAGACCCATATGTGATGGTTTACAGTAATACATTTTTGCTTATGCAGCAACTTTTTTCATTATTTTATATTTAAAGGTCTGGTTTATTTAGATGTGATGATTCATATAAGAAAAATCCTTTGTTTCATATAAGACAAATTTCCATCACTTCATCTTTACATCACCGTCTTATTTTGCATCTCTTTGACACAGTATACAGCTGCAGTGACCGTGTGACACTATATGTCACATTATATATATTGACCACTAGGGAACACTTGGCAAATCAAGGGAGGAGACCATTAATATATCTCTCAAATACAGGCATGCCAGATGTGTTTATTTTTCACAGCTCTCAATTATTCTTGTACTTTCTCTTACTCTTGTTAACGGAATTGGAGGCCCCTTGACACAAAATTCTGTTTGGTTGTAAAATGCCTGTCGTCCATTGTAAAGGTGGGCAAGTTCACTCTTCATTCATGCACAGCAGCAATATCTGGAACACACTCTCTACCTGAGATGTGCGGCAGATAGGAGTACTAGGTGAACTGTTCCCACTTTTTGTACTGTTTGTTTTCCTGGGGCCACATGACTGCAAGGGGCAGACCTCTCTTTGACATTTCTTGATTGGGCTGACTCGCTGATAAATCTTGGGCATGTCTGCAGTAATGCTCATCCAGCTCCTTCTTGAAAAGAAAGCAGAACCGTGGTACTTAGAGTTTCCTGTCCATCTGCAATGGCTCCCCATGCGCTTCTGCTAAAACCTGGAGAAAACTGTGACATGTGTTACAAAGAGAAGATTTATTAAATAACTAAACATTAGGGATGGATAAACATAGGACGAAAACAAAGTCACAAATAAACAATGAAGACAACAAAATCTGAAGCACTTCGGGGCCTAATTATATAGGTTTTCACCCCTGTCTACCAGATGAGGTGGCCTTGCCCTCTTGCCTACTTTGTCTGGCCAGAAATACTCCTGATCTGTCTTTATCTCACTGCCCACTGTTTCTATAAACCATTCCCTATTTCCCTCCTTTCCTGCAGCCAGTTGAGACCTAGGACCTGACTCCATACTAAATGAGTCTGTGGTCTTCAAGCAAATTTAAAACCCTTCAGAGGGTCACTTCTGGTCAAGCTCTGGTATTACTTCTGTGCTAAAGACTAACCCTACTAGAGTTCCCTCTAGTGGCCTTCGGTGTCCTTGTACCGATGAGCCATCAGTTCTCCCAAGAGAGCAACGTCTCCAGGGTGGTGCGCTCTAGCTGCCTTGCTGCTTGTTTCCTGCTCTTCCTGTGAGTCTGGAAGCCTATCAACCTTCTTTCAGCTCTACACAGCCTGTTTCATTTTTGTGAGAATGGTCAGGCATTCCAAGTAACTGCTGGGTTGTCTGCCCTCTAGCATTCTGGGAAGACAACACATACTGGTATCCACGCTGCATCTCACTTTCTATCTCCCAGTTGCACCTGTCATTTTCCTTTCTTGGGAATACTGTGCACTAAAAGTGTTTACTGCCCTCTAGGGGTTCACTGACATGGCAGCAATGTTATCTCTGCCATGGTGTCTCTCCCCTCTCCAATCTGAAATTTGCCTTCTGTACCCCTGTGCCGTACCAAACATTCACACCTTAAATCTTCCAATCACCCAAGCCATGATTTGCAGAATATTTAGTAACAATTAGGCTGTTGCAAACTGTACTGAATATTTTGATCGCTGAAATTTTGTTACCTAATTGGCTTCACAACAAATAAAAAAATGAATCAGCTCCATACTTATTTTGCAATCTAGTTTGCTGACTAGCTACATAGACAGATAATCCAGGATGTGTGCGCCTCATCACAGGCTGTCTGAATTTACCACCACCCAATAAGCTAACTCTGGTGCATATGTCTGTGTAAAAACATGTATAGCTTCTGAAAAAGGTGGTAGCTGCAATAATACATATCAACAAAAATGTAGTAGGATAGCAGTGTTAGAAGCTGACAAAGTGTTTGTTAAAAAGTTTAATTAGTAAAAGCCTATCCCAAAGGCATCCAATGGTACAGAGTGTAAATGGAGAAGCTGCCCCAGCCTGCTTTCTCCACTGTCGGCTTCATCTCACGCACAGATGGGCTGCTGAAGAAACTGTGAATGGACAAATGATAACAGAATATTCAGGAATTCCAACAACAGCTCATTAGCAATCTGTCAGAGATTTTAATTTGTGCACTGGTGTACATAATGCAGTGATATAACATAATCAGAAGATATAATGTATGCAATGCATAATTTGAAAAGGTGGGTTTTCTTGTCTTCAGGAAAAATTGCTAAATGTAGTACACAAAATTGCAAACTAAAACACCTTTGTTGAATTTTTTTTTTGCTCAGGGCCTTCTGTTTTAATTTTTCTTTAATTTCTTTTAAATATATTCCAGAACTCTCATATTATTAGACAAAACAAGGTTGTTCAAAAAAGCAACCTCTTGTAAGTTTTATAACTCACATTCTTATTATTACAGATTGATTTTTCATTTATTGCCTTTTTTTTTTTTTTTTTGCTTTGAAGATCTACTTGAGGGAATATTAAATTTAAGCATTCTTTCTCGCCTGCGTTCCTTGGACAGTTGCATCTTAGTTAATTAGCGTCATACCTGTAGGCACATTATTTTCTTTTTGTAAACCAAAATGATAATTTCTATACAGATTTTTATCTGTACATCGAAACAAAGAAATTGTCTTGTATTCTGATTGTAAGAGATCTGTTGGAGAAAGCTCATCAAAATGTATATTTTCTAGGTTTAGTAATAGCTAATAAGTTTCCAGCTATGGTTTATGCACCAAGTTGCTTCATTGAGAATTTCTTTAAATTGCTGCTAAAAAGACGACAGCTTTGCTTTGAGTTTATCAGGGCATCACAAAGGCTTGTAGACATTCATAGAAGACTCCATTATTGCTCACTTGTCAGAATGTTAAAAATAAATTTCCAATATTTCTGGGAGACTACTTGACTAATTTTGACACTTAAACATGTGAAGTGTGTTATGTGACAGCCAGTGTTTACTTCTTCGCTGAAGCATGTTTTTGTTACTTTTTGTCAATTATCAAAGATTATTTTTTTATGTGTTTTTGGTCACTATGTCATTTTTGTTTGTATTGTTTTATTTAAATATTTTTTGTAGTTATCTTTTGTACATTTATGCCTTTAAGCTGCATTTCTTGTATTCTTTGAGTGGAACTCCTAGAGGTGGGTCACAGTGGCCTCACCGCTGTTGAGACCGTCCTATTCAGGTGAAGGAGTTGGTCCCAACAGAGGTTCATTGAGAAGCAATGGAGTATGTGACTTGGATGTTCCTACTTTTCTAAATATGTTTTGGTCTTTTTTGATTTAATTATTCAATTATTAATTAGAACTTGTTATCTTTAGGGTGTCTTATTAGGTGAATCCTTTTTGCTTCATTTTTTACCCTTTTTCCCATTCTGTCTTATTTTTTGTTTTCTCCTTACTATTTAAATAAACTCTGTATTTGATAAAGATTCTTTCTTTGCTTGGTCTCTCATACCAGAAGTGTAATAGTTTATCCTCTCTCTTCATCAGAATTTTGTTTATTTTCAACAATTAAAATACAATTTTAAACTTTAAAAGTTGATGTCCCATTTTAGGCCTATGGAGGCCAAAGTCTGCCTGTTGAATTTTAAGTCAGGCTGATTGAGGTGAGGCCTTTCTCTAGGCAGGCCACTGAAGGTCCTGGGGCGTCATGCATAACACCGTGCGTAGAATTCACACAAAAACATGGTGTATGGACAAAAGTCGAAATGTGCTTACGCACAAAAAATTTCAGATGCAGAAAACCATGTAAAAGCCAACTTCCACACACTTCCGCTCTATAAATCCTGGTCTGCATGAAATGTAACGCTGTTGCATGCGCCTTCCGCCCCTCCCAGACTCATCCCAGAATTATGCTTCTTTGAATATGCAAATCAATATAAATATTCCCTTAAGTTCAGCGTTCTGTGAAAAGATAATGGCAAAAGCACAGGAAAAAAAGAAGAATATCAATGAATGCAAAGTGGAGGCAAGGAAAAAGTATTATTTGTTGGTTTAAGCAGTTGTATAAACAACAAAAGGAACTTGATCAAAAGTTCAAGTTCAGAAAGTCGCTCAGTGTCCAAAATAAAAAAGAAGTTGTCAGATATCAAAGTGAAAAGGCGAGTTGTAGCCCACCGTCTGAGTGTCATACGGAAAAGTATTAGGGTACAGAGAAAAGAAAAAAAATAGGGACACAGTGGAAGAAAAAAGCTTGAAATGTCAACTTTAATCTCGAAATTTCCACTTTAATCATGTAGTTTATTTTGTCATTAAAGTAGAACAACATAAACTTCATCTTAAAATGTTTTAATTTACTAGTGTCTCAAATCCCATTGTAACTAGAGTAGCAAGTTAAATGCTTCGTATTCTATGTGTTCTTCCATGTAATTTATGTGTGTGAATCACTACTTGCTTCTTAAATAGGCTTTCTCTTACACCGACATGACACAGAATACATTACAGTCACGATATTACAGCTCTCTGAACAATTTAAATACTAAGATGTATACTTGATATAATTTTCATGATGAAATGAATTGAAGTATGTATTAAACATGGGGCCACAGTGGCACAGTGGTAGTGACGAGCTGGCGCCCCATCCAGAGATTGTTCCTGCCTCTTGCAAGATGCTTGCTGCGCTGTGTGCGATCCTCAATGAAATAATTTATTGCAGCAGTACTGTCTATTTCAAACGTACTAACCCCCAGTTCCAGTCCTTCCTTTTCTTTCTTCAAGTAACCAATCGCCACACAATCAGCTGTTTAATAAATGTCAAGCCATCTGTAAGCTTAGAATGCCATTTCTTTAAAACTTTTAATGAACATTGAAATATCTTAATAGTACATGTTTAATTATTCCATCCATCTATCTGTCCAGGGTTGCACCAGTCTCAGCAATCTTACAGCGCAAGGCAGGAACAATCCCTGAATAGTTGATCGCTATTGCTGTCCACCATGTCCACATGTTTAATAACAGTATACATTATTTAAATGAAGTTAAAAATGTATCTGTATAATGTAATATATACACTTTACTGCATTTCATCTGAAAAATGATATCAAAAGCTCCAAGAAGGTAGCGCCTGGAAATTTAAATCGACTTAGAAGCCAGTCATCATCATCTGTAAATATGCGCTCTCTTCTATTGAATGGAATTTAATTGAATTTCTTTATTGTTATTTTATGGTACAATGAGATTTAATATGCAAATCCTCCATAAACTTATTTTCCTATAAAATGGTAAAATAACAACAACAAAAACCATAATAATAATACGATAAAAAACAATGAAAAATATACAATTTGAAAGCATAAGTGGCTCTGGTTGTGCAATATTAAAACTGTAATGCAAATTTACAGTGAGGTGATTGTACTTCAAACAGTTTTATCAGGAGCACTTGATGGAGTGATTGAGTGCGTTTATATCTCTTGGGATGAAACTTTCTGAACCACGAAGTTCATGCAGGAAAGGCTCTGAAGCATTTGCCAAATGGGGGAAGTTCAAATAGACTGTGCGCATGGCTGAGGCAGCATGTGCTAGAAGCTCTATCTAGTATGTAGAAACTGCTTCTACTACCAAAGCTTAACTTCCATTTGAGAAGGGGCTGGAGTGGCCACAGGAGATCTGCCGCCAGACTCGATCCATTTACTGAGCCAGCTTTTTTCTATTGTAGCAAGCAGGAAGACAGAAGACAAACCAAATGCACTAGACATAAGGCCAGGATAGGACCAACTTTTAATGGCTATGGTCTGCATCACACCATTGAAATTCTTCAAGACAATGGACTTACAGTACTTCATATATCATCTAAGAAGTTTAAAACTTCTATGTTTGTTATCATCATTCCAAATGGTTTTAATCAACATGAAAGATTTTGATTTGTAGGATTAGCAGACATTCCTTATATTTAATATCTTTCATTTCAAATATATTTTGAGTACTTTTGCTTTGAGTTTTGGTTCTTAGTGTCACGTTGACATAATAGCTAGACCAGTAGGGTATGTACCACCAAGGTAACATTGTGAATTACATTTAGAATGTAGCTGTCTACAGCACATATACCATCCATATTTAGCCATACTATTGAAGTATTGTGTATTTTTGTGTATTATTGGATAAAAAAGGAAATTGTTTTGTTAAATATAGATATATCAATTAAAAAAATGCAAACAGTACCTGAGATTAAGGATCCCCAGATTTAAATTAATATTTGGTGGCTGTGTTTAAACAAGTCTTTTCATTTTCATCATTACCCTCTATATAGTATTCCATTAAATTCAAATCAATCAAATATTAATTTATCCAAAGCACCTTTAATCTTAATGAAATAGTTCATGTGCCTTGCCATAAATACATTTAACTTTTCACTCTTATTTCCCATAACTGAGAGAAAGGTGCCCTTACTACAGTACATCCTTATAATTTACATTTTAAGGGGTCAGTAATGTCCTCCTGACCCTCAGATTACTGATAGATGGACACTAATAGTTGAACCTTCTGCCATATTTTCTTTCAATTTGATTTCTTTCTACTCATTTCTACTCATTTGAGTTCTGGTGTTGTGCGTTATAGATGTTGTTTGGTTGTATTCTGATGGACATGACTTTGGATTTCACATAATCTCAATTATTCTTACTCCTACTGTTTTTCAGAAAATCAATAGCAGATATATATTGTACAAGCATTTATTTGCTAAAACACACATTTAAGGTTTGTGCACACTAGTCTTTACAAGTTATTGTTTATTTTATGCAAGTATTGAATAAGTGCACAACATGTATGTGCAGAGAGCACACTGCCTGATAGATAAATTATCCAGATGCCATTGTGAAAAAACAGCAAAAGGACAGTAACCGATGCATTTATAACTGGTATAATGGAGAGGAAACTTCTAGGGCCCAACTGAATAAATAAGTGCAATGAAGAATTGTCAGGATGCCAACTTTATTCTTACATTCCACTAATTGGTATCATATGGTACCCGTCAGGAGATGCTGCGGCTTGACACCTGAGAGTAGTGCTTGAAATGGCCAATAGCAGGTTTTGGTGTCTAATCTTTAGTTAAAAATAGTTCAATCAGTGGCCACTAGAGGGCACTCTGCTGAGATGGTCCCAGTGCTTTTTGAAGGTCTTGACTCAGGGAGTGAATCTTTGAGTCAAAAAGTGAGTTGGGAACAGTGGCTCAAATGACAAGGGCACATTTTTAACCAGAAATTCATTGTTAGATATAGGATGTAAAATTGAGTTTTTGATATATTTCACATACTGTTGTAAATCTTCATATGTACATTATTTTTTCCTTTTTTTTTGCATGAGCTGTGTAGTTTTGGATGTCAAATATTTCTAGTGTTATAATGGTGACATCAACACACTCTAAGCACTTTATTGCCTATGCACTACCTACACCCATTACCAGTCACGTGGCCGGCATATGCAAAATCATCACTTCACCACTATTTAAGACGGCAGTTCAGTTAATCCAGCCACCAAGTTATGGGATGCCTTCCTTTTTGTAGACCCCTTTTTTCCTGATCAGCGTTAGTGTTTATGCATTTTAAAGGCTTTGACAATTGTTATTTTTGTCTTCAGGCTGCTCTTTTTGACCCATTGCCTGTTTCTGCCTAATCCCTTTCAGTTATCTCATCTTCTGGTCATTTATTTCCTCCTTGCCTTCTGGCATATTTCTGCCCCCTATTTTTCCTTTACACCTAGGGGATAATTTTATTTCCTGGGGAAAACTACCTGTTCAGTGAGTCAGGCACACTTTATTTTTATGTTTATTTTATAGTTGCCATACCTGTCATTTCTCAGGAGATCTCACTGACATATGCTCAGAAAAGTTGACAGGTATGACTTATTTTCCTTAATTGCTATAATCATTTTTCCCTTGTGTTTCTCTTGAATACAAGTTGTTTATTTGAGCTCATTTCAGTCCCTATATTCTGAGTTAGAGCTTCCAGACAAAGGCACTTTGCACTTTGTAAAATGCATTTTACATACAGGGACACATCTGTATGTCACCCAATCCTGGAATAAAACAAGGAAAGCAAAATATATCTGAAATAATTGATTTATTCAACCAATAATGAAGAGCTTAACAGACAAGAGGATAAAAAAGAAAGACAGAAACAAAGGCATGCTGCTCCACTAGGCCTTACATTAAGGGTGTCTCCTTCATTGTTTACTAGGGTAGCTTACTGACTTGTTTACCTGAAAATGCAGTAGAAGATTCTGTCTTCCACCTTCTAGTCTCTCTTTTTGTTTCTTTGGGCATACATCATTCTTACCATTTGTGTCTTTGACCCAATTTGTCTCCTTATTTAAAAATCCATGTCGTTCTAGTAGGCAGTGGTTACTTCTAAATTATGCTGGCAAACATAATCACCACATTCGTCAGTCTACCGCATGAGAACTCCTTCTTGCCTCCTAAGAATACCAAGTTTACCTGCTTTCTCTTATTCTGGTGCAATGGCGGTACATGGTTGCAGCGTACCTGCCTTTGGCATTAGAAGTATTATTTGTATAACTGTGAGCTCCAAAACACTTTCAAAAATGCCCACTAGAGGGAGAAATCCCATCAAAAACCCTGACTGGACACAAAAAGGTTCTTGTAGAATCTTTATAAAATAAAACATTCATTCTTCACTAACAGCACAAAACATGGAACACAAAGGCATTAGGATTTGCCCAAACAGTTAAGGCAATCCAGTACAACTTCTAGCTCCTATACGAAATCCCAAAATTAGTCGGGATATAATGTCAAAAATCCAGTAACTACAAATCACACTGAATTCTCAAAAAGCACAAGAACTCATCACTCCTAAGCACTTTTGAAATGGATCTGTGGATTACCCTCCCGATTTACAGGGTGGAAGGAAGTTCCTGGCGGTGGCTGGCAGGTGGCCCCACCTCTTGGGGGACCACCCACAAAACACAAGGAACATAACATAGGAAGCTTATACAGTATATGTAGACAAAATTAAAAATAAGGGATGATGCACATAAACAATATAAATAAAAGAATTGAGAATGAACAAAAGAGACATAAAACATGAATTAGAATAAAGAGAGGATCCCTGACTGAGATCTGACAATTACTGTCCCCTTTCCAACCAAATTGATACTTGAAAGGGTCCTCTAGCCACCATTGTGCTCATCTCTTTCTGAATTCACCCTCCACTAAGCTCTTCTTCTCCCACAAGTCAACTTACTGCCTCTTCTTCCTTTATTAACCACTTACTGTACTTTGCTGGGAAATATCTTGTTATTCATTCATTCATTTGTAAATGTACACACTATCCTGCAAAGCAAGAGGGAATGGAAAAGTTCTAGACTCATCCTTTCATACATCCTTAGCAATGACTGGCTAATCAAGACAAAGCTGCTAATTAATAATATTCAAACAGGTACAGTGAAGGCATTTTAAACTATTTAAACCCACAATGAAATGTTCATGTAGATGACATGAATCACTGTAAATTTGCCAGTTCCTCTCATTGTCAGAACACAAGCCATTTTCTTGGTTATTTACTTGTGTGTAACTTTTGCCATTTATTGTCTAACAATCAAGACAATAACAAGCCTGGAGACCTTGTTTCAGGTATTTATTCAGTACAAGCTACTGTAGAAGACGTAATTGGCTTTATGTCTGGGTTCTTCACATCAAAGGTATGTAATGGTTATTTGGGCACTTACTCTCCAGGAAGATGCTGAGGAAATGACCGTTGTGCTAATTTGTCTTCAATCTGCTTTATCTACACACCTTAATTGTCTTGGCACTTTTGAAATACTCAAGATGCATGGTAACATGTTTAGTTAAAATGTCAGCGTGACATCTATGACAAGAGCACCATATTAATGTGCTTTACTTATTCATTGTGCCATAATTATTACCATTTTTGTTCATAGCTGGCAGGTTATGTGGCAGCCATGGTGAAGTGGGGTACTGAACTGAGAGCCATGTGGCTCAATCCAAATCCTTACCTTGGTTGTGGATCACTGGGACTTTGTTACTTAAGCAAAAAATAAGTTTTTAAAAAAGTTAATAAGAGTCATTTGTTTGTGCATTGCTTTTTAATTATGCTAGAACTGTAAAGTCCACTCGTGGTGTATTATTCTCGAAGCAGAGGTCACCTTACACTTGGCTGAGAGTTTCTAATTTTGAGCAAATTAAAACACATTTTTTTTCTTATTGCTCCTTTAAGAATATGCAGGAATATTATAGTAGTGTATTATAACTTCAAAAAAAAGTTTTGCCAGTGATTTATTAAAATATATGGTGCATTTCAGAGGCTGTTTTCCTGAAAATAAAGAACTGGTTGGATTTCATAAACTGAAAATACACTTCTTTTGAAAAAGTAATTGCACAAATCAGAAGAATCATAACAAAGCAGAGTGTTAGTGTGTGCTGTACATTACATGTATCCATTTGGAGAACATCCTGCTGAACCAGTGGCTGCGGGGTCACATTGCCTTTTCATAGCAGTTGACCTTGGAAAGACGTAGATTAATAATTTGTCAAAACTTTCACATCTGATGAGACGGAGAAAAAAAAAAAAAAGAAAGAAAAAACACATTCCATGATGCTGAAGGAGATCCAGCTCGAAGCAGCTTTTGCTTCTGATAGCGTGCAAGATATTTTATTTTGCGTGCACGGTATTTTTCACACTTTATAGCATTTTGTGGTTACATTTTCAGCACATTTTGAAGTCTTGGTTTGCAGCCTAAAAAAAAAAAACTTGAAAAGTGTCAGATTAAAAAAAAATCCGTGAGAAAGAAAACAACAAATCCTTCAAACCCCAGTAAGTGGTAAATGCATATGTGCAAAATTATTGAGACAGTAATTTTACAACTGACTTTTCCTTAGATTACCTTTTATTTATAAGGCAGTACTGTTTTTCTGATATTTAGCAAAAGTTAAAGGCAACTGCAATTTAAGCATTAGGACCAAGTCAGACAGACTGTTTTTTTTAACCACAGTTTTACTATAGAATTTCATCAATGAATTATTTTCAGCTTCACGCCAGCTTCTGGTGGCACAACATAATTTGTCACTATTGCTTTAGATATTTTGACTTCAATTTTTTTAACAAGTGTGTCAAAGGTAAAATGTTTGTCTCTGCATAAATAAACAAGGAACCACAAAGCTGTTAATTATTAATTTAACACACAATTGTTACATAATACAAATTTAATCAAAAAGTCCCTTAAGAGCTCTCCCAGCAAATTGCACACATACAGGTATGGCCGCCTTGCTAATTTTGAGCGTTTCTATTTCAGCAGCTGCACACTAATGAGATGTGCAGCAGCCCCTTGGCGCACAATGACAACTACCTTTGACCTTTCTTTGTATGATCAGGGGACTGATAAAATAAATAAATAAATAAAAAACCTGCAAGGATGATGCAGTTTATTCAAGGATAAAATTAATCTTATTTTTTTCTTCCTTTTCTTTTTCCTAGTGTTATCTTCACTCAGAAAGTGTTTACGTAGCACATAGTAGAGTACATTTCAATAACTACTTACAGAAATTGGCTAACAGAAAAAGAAAAGAGTTGTGAAAGAACAGTCAATGACACCTGAATACTTTGCTATTATTTCTTTATTTAAAACTTGCTAACATTTAAAATTATACTTGTTTTACTGGAGCAATACCATAGCTGTGCCTTGGATACATACATTTCACATGCTGATGACGTTGGGTTTTTTTTTTTTTTTTTTTTAACATACATAATTTTTCATGTATTAGTCTGAGCCATTTTTACAGTGCTTGAAGTGCAAAAAAGGGAAGAAAACATTTGAAAACGGTAAGAGAGAATTTGCAAATAGGTAGAAAAGCCTTGTTTCCCAAAGGAAAGAATTTTGTGTTAAACAATCGATCGCTCCCCCAAAACACATAAAGCACTTTTGCTCCTCCAGCAAGCTTCTGTCCTTTTTTCAGCTTGCCCGTTCTTTTTTGGGTTAGCTGATTGATATATGTAAAAATCCAGAAACCTTCCTAATGTGCTGCCTCCTGCTGGGCTCCAGTAGGAACTGCAATCAAAGAGTAAAGTGCCATATTACAAACAATCTAGAATTTCGTGAAACTAAGGACCAGTTCCTTTCTCTCCACATGGCCTGCTTCCACTAATGCGGATCCTGTGAAAAGTGCTGACAATCAAAGCCGGTTTACATAGTCTCAGAGAATGTTTAAAAAATAATCACAATTAAGTATATTGCTATAATTTAAAAGCTATACCCAGTGATTTGTCGTATTTTTTAAATTTCAGAATTTCTACAAATTTTTAATTCCCCCATCCATTTCTTTCAGAAACTATTTAAGTATTTAAGGCAGAGTGGTGTTCTCTGAGGCTAGGGATCTGCACTGGCAATCGGAAGGTTGCCGGTTCGAATCCCGTAAATGCCAATAGGGACTCTGCTCTGTTGGGCCCTTGAGCAAGGCCTGCAATTGCTGAGCGCTTTGAGTAGTGAGAAAAGCGCTATATAAATACAAAGAATTATTATTATTATTTCCCATTCCTGCTTTGCGCCTGATGCACCTGAGATAGGCCATGAATTCCTGAAACGGGTTTTCAGGTTTGTTACAAATGCACAAACAGCTGTCTCATATGGTATGAACCTTATTTTTTAACTAGTACATCCTTTTGCACCCTTTTTCTCACCGCCAAAAGACACAAAATCAACAGAATATTTGAAATCAGCAAAACCGCTGAAGGTGTTCAATTCTTGATCCAGATTTGTTTATTAGCGATGACTCTTGAATGACTCTTTTCAGTAAATCATAAGAGTCAATCCATGAGCACGAACAAATTGTTTCTGAAGAGCTCAACGGGAGTGTTAAAGATCATGTGTGTTCTGCGTGATGTCGTCATTGTTTCACTAACTCTGGTGGATGTTTAAAGCACGTTGACAAGAACTGCCTGACTCCTGTGTCTCGACTCATTTGATTTGTGAACAAATCCGTCACCCAAGAATCAGTCTAATGATTCTCATTTGTTTTTTCACCAGTGAGTCAATGCGAGTTGCACAGTTGTCATTCAGCTGTAATTCTGTAATGAAATGTTTTGTTTTAATTATTCATCTTAAATGCGTTAGCTGTCATGCTTTATGTATGGAAACAGGACAATGGCATATGAATGATCATATTAAATATATAATGAAATTTTTTATATACATATACATATAAATCATTATATATGTGTAATTAATTGATATAATTGATATTAATTGATATATATTATTACATGTTATAATTAATTAATTAAATATAACAAACAATAATATCAACTATATATTTATATGCACACACATACATATGTATATGAAAATAATTTACAAATTATTAAATTATATATTTGTGATGTGATCAGAGGGACCACCCCACGGACTTCACATATACATTAGATTCCAAACAAATCAAATGAATCAAAAAGAATCGATTCACTTAAACAGGAAGTTTGAAAGAATTAAACCAGTAAAGTGAATCAAAAAGCCCATCACTATTCTTTAGAACTGTCTTCATTGGGTTTTGTGCTAATAATTTATTGTACCTTTGCACGTGTATTGTGAGATATTGAGGTTGAGGTTTCTGTTTCGTTTGTTAGTTGCTTGAATGTTGTAATGATTCCGATGGTGTGTTTTGTTTTGCAACGTCCTGGAAGCCATTGTAGGCCCTTAACTGCAGGCATTTTGTAATTCCGTTGTTTGGTCTTCTTCCTCACGTTTCTAGGGTCTTGTCCTCTGAGGTCAAGACTTGTGCTTAATCTAAGTGATGGGATAAACAAATGGCTGGGAAGTCATTTCCTTATTCAATCTGTGGACACCAAAACTCCCCAAGAAGCCTTGTGCAAAATGTTTTGCATGTTACTTTAACTCTCGTACCCTTTTTTGTTTTCCTGTGCACATCTTCCATTTGTGTTCAAAAAGTCTATTTGCCAGTGTGCTGACAGAACGACATCTACTTTATTTCTTGTGTAGGCTTTTGATTTTGTTTCCTTGTGAATTTATAATTGTCATTGAATAATCTTGATTTTAATATTATTACTTTAAATTGTCTTGTTTAGGGTGTGGCACGGTGGCGCAGTGGTAGGTGCTGCTGCCTCGCAGTAAGAAAACCTGGGTTCGCTTACCGGGTCCTCCCTGCGTGGAGTTTGCATGTTCTCCCCGTGTCTGCGTGGGTTTCCTCCGGGCGCTCCAGTTTCCTCCCACAGTCCAAAGACATGCAGGTTAGGTGGATTGGCGATTCTAAATTGTCCCTAGTGTGTGCTTGGTGTGTGGCTGTGTGTGTCCTGCGGTGGGTTGGCGCTCTGCCCGGGATTGGTTCCTGCCTTGCATTCTGTGTTAGCTGGGATTGGCTCCAGCAGACCCCCGTGACCCTGTGTTCGGATTCAACGGGTTGGAAAATGGATGGATTGTCTTGTTTACTTTGTGAAGTTTCACTTTATAAAATAAAGGGAGATTGATTTATTTGGAAAGCCTTTTAAATAAAAAGTGCTATTTTTGATATTGGCTTAACTTTTTCTCGTCACTTTTAACAACTTCTACTTCCTGCTTTTTACAGTATGGAAATATTGCAAAATAAAAGTGGCTTCTTTAAAAGGTAGAGTATTGAAAAGTTTCAGTATTTATTTATATTTTCAATAATCAATTATTAGAATTCTTTACTGTTCGTATATTTAAATGGTTTGACTTGTGCTTTACTGCTAAAATATGGCTGCAAACATCAATTCCTAAATCACTAAATTGATGTATAAATAACATGAAAATTCTAACATAAAGCTGTACATGTCTTAGCTTCTGCTTACCTCCCTCAGCTTATTAATGTCTGGACCTCAGAGTGGATACGATGATCACAAGATGTAAGTCTTGTTCCAATTTCCAGAAGAAACAAATCTGCTGTTCAAGGCAGAGCCTGTACATTTAGGGACCCCAAACGTCCAAATCAACACAAAAAACCTCAACAATTCTGCATAAGTACAACTCTTGTTAACGCCACTGTGAACGCAGTTTGTATTGATTTCGAATAGTTTTTGTTTAAGTTCTTAATAGCATTCAGTAGTTTTTAATGTAATAGTTTTCAATAGCATTTTTGTAATTGGTTATTACGGAGTCTTTCCCCTTTTTGTTTTTTTCTAAATGTCAGATGGTAACACTTGAGCTTGCATTGAAACAGAGCCTTGGAGTGTCATTAACTGTGACAGGCTTCATCGTGATTTGTGTCCACTGTGGTGTCCCCTTGGAAGAGATGATTGAACAGCTGACCAATGGCACATGGAGTTTTTGTAGATCTGAGGTCTCCTTTTCTTGTTCCTGTTCCCAACTGGCCTTAGCTTACTTTATTAATACTATTCTTTTTCATATTAATATCTAGGTGCATTATTAACCAAATTATTTAAAAAATAGATATATTCAACAATCCATCCATCCATCCTTCTGTTTTGTCAACCATCTTTCACTTGTCACAGGAGTGCAGGTGTGATCCCAGCAGCATCATGTCCAAGGCAAGAACCAGCTGTGGAAGGGGCTTCTATGATGTATGTATTTATATTATTATTATTATTATATACGTTTATGTATTTTTGCATTTTGTTGCATATTTTGTTATGCTTTTAAGCATGGACTAGTCTAATTTAGTAGTGATTAAATGTGACTGAATCTTTTGGTGACATTACTATTCTGTTAAATACCAAACACCCGCTTCGAAGCCCATATTTAAGCTTGAGGTTGCCAATAGGAGAGAATGCAATGCCCACTGATGGCAAAAGCTCATCTAATTAACCCTTGTGGCACGCTGTCACATGATTAAAGCTGACTGAGATGCTCCTTGGGGTTTCCAGCACTGAAATTATTTGCCATAATCATTTGTTTTCCCTTTCTGTTGAAACCACATCGGATAACTCTGGGCTGAGATAATTACCGACTTTATCCTTCTGCATTTTTTTTTATATCAAATGTTCATTAATAACAATAAAAGGTTGTAGGTTAAAAACTCATTTAATTGCCTTTATGTTAATGACATTATGAATAGCCTTCACTAGTAGATTCTAATTCTGTCCAGTATCCTGTTTCTTAGAAAAGCCCCTGGAGAGCTGCTCATTTTACCAGCGTTACAGTTTCAGAGATTTTCCCTTGCAGGTGGGTTTTGTACTTAATCAGAATTAATGTGCGGCACATTTTACAAGGGACAAGAAATGTGCCTTCTGAATAAGTAATTATCTCAAGTGCTTTAGGATGAAGAAAGCACACACATTTGTAAATTCTGAATACATACAAACTCATTAAAAACAATTTACTGTTTCTTAGTCCCTTAAATGTTATTTACAGCTTCACAGTCTTTTATAAGTAAATTCATTTCCACCTCGGAAAATGTGTAAACCAATCGGAGTGTTGTGATGACTAAATTAGCAGGATGCTAAAAATAATGGAAATGAAAAAGCCTTTCAGCTAAGCTATTTCAGCCATGAATATTGCAGAGGATGATTCAAAGGAACTTAGGCCTTTTAACTAATTCAGATTCCTATTAGTCAAGAAGCAGTTCAGGAAAATACTTTCTGATTTCCGTTATCAAAGCAGTTGCCATATAGAAGAAAGAAATCTTGTCAGCTGGCTCGCTACTCAACAATTTATTATTGTTTTAAAATTACAGGGATGTGACCCCTCCTTTAACCAAAACGAATATATGTATATATAGTGTTTATCTGTGTGTGTATGTGTGTATATTACCTTAGGGATCAGCTTATCTCTCTCTACATTATGTGGTTACCTTTAATCAAATGTGTTTCCTTAACCTACATCCTGGTATCTGTTAGGAAAAGATGAAGAAAAGTATCTAATCCGCTGCAAATATGTCTTGGTGTATCTTCTTGAACCTCTCCATTCATAGCTTATAGGAGACCATGAAACATTCAAGCACTGGTCTTTTTTTTATTGCAAGATAGATGGACTGCTACATAAATATTGTTTGATATGCCAACAATATGTACTATAATGAAGAAAACTATAAACCATGAGAACTTGTTAGTGTACAACAATTGCCAAGACAGAAATGAGGCCAAGGGGATGATAAATGTGCACATCTCCCTCAGCTAAAGGATGACCTGGATACACCTTCCATCTGAGCGCCGAGTGGGCCAACATTTTTCACAGCAGCACTTAGCAGTGGACAGTCTCTGGGCTGCTTTCTAAAGGGCTGACCTGAAGTCTACCCTCGGTGGTTTTCCAAACTGTAATCACTTGCTCAGACTGTAATTTTATCAAATAGAAATGCACCTTTTCCTGCCACTTATTGGCCAATTAAGTCAAGTTCTCACGGAGGGGGTCCAGCTGGCTTCAAGTTATCTTGGATGAATTGATTGAAGCCATTCTGCAATCTATGAACCCGCTTTAATGATCTAGGTGATAATACTTGTAATTCTTCTCAGTCAGGGGAATTTGCTGCAGCTGTTGTCTGCAAATCCATGTTCCGATACACTGAAGTGCTAGCAAACCATTAATCTGCCCTCAGAGTTTTCATAACCATGACTACATTTACGAAATGTGACATTTAAGATGTGCAAAACAGGGGCAGATCCTGAGACATAGTGTCTTGTTTTGCCTTTATTTTCCCATCTGATTTTCTTTACCAATCTTTAAAAAAAAAAAAAAAAAAAAAAAAAAACGCCCCACTGGAACTGGGATCAACTTTATCACAGCACTGAAAACAAAACTGGAATGTTGTGAATATTTTACAGCACTTTTTTTTTTTCTTTAAATGCCTTTGGTTATACAATAGGGCACTAAATTAGCATATGCTAATTATACCTAAATATGCATAATTACTATACAGTGAATTTTAAAAATAAAACAGGACATACTTGTGTACATTTTTTTCAGACAGTTTAGCATTTGTAGCTCCTCCAATCCACATGCAGCTGTAATAAAAAATGCCTGAGATCAATGATGATGTTAAATCACAGACGCTGAAATGAAATCGGCATGTTCATTTGTTTTTATTTTACATGATAGTAGTCCCTTTTCTTTTTTAAGAGGATAAACCTCTTGAGATCAAGAGAAGTTCTTTTGTGTAAGCCCCAGCAGAAAGAAGGCATGACAGAAAGCAAGTGAGGAGATGTGTTACAAAAAGAGCTATAGCAAAATTACATAATCAAGCAGACGAGTAAAGGAATTAGGTAAGATATCAACAGCAATGTCTCTCTATGCATCCGTCACACTAATGCATATTAAAATGAGTCTAATGCTTCTGTCTGCTTTTATGTTCGCCTCACAGAGTACACTCTGAAGGACATTTTATTTTGTAATATGCTAAACCACGATGCACATAACCTTTTGTTCTCATTGCATTATTGCTTTATTCCCACCACTTTCAGCTCTTTTTTATTTTTCCTTTAAGGCTGTCTGCCCCACAACCGAATTTTGCTTTAAAGAAAATGAAAGACCGTTTTTGTGTTAAATGGCAAAACTCTAGTTCATGTTAACATTGGCAAATAATGTAACTGCTCCTTTATTGGAAAAGAACACTACCGCCTTCTCACTATAAGATTTCATAGATCAAAAAAAAAAAAAGAAAAAGAAAGAAAGAATAAAGAAAAAGGAGTGAGATTCCAGCCGAGTGCCATTCTGTCTGAACTGTGTGGTGACTTCTCTGAATTCTTTTATGAAGCAAATCTGTGCCATTTTAACAAAGGGATATGTGTCGACCTTTAAGCCCTACTTCCTGCCATCTTAACTAGTAATAAAACCCCTCAGTGTTCTGCTCTGCAGCCAAGAGCTGAACACAGAGATCCACTGAGAACCTTGGCTGTTTGAGCTGTGTCCACGGAGATTTGAACGGTTAGGGGTCAGAGGTTATGATATCCAGGTGGAATCTGGGACAAATTTATCAAGGGAATGAGATCAAGTAGAGTTTTAAGTGTTGTCAGAAGGGCAAAATAGCCAGAGCAGCTGGCGTGCTCAGATAGGGACGGGATTCACCTGACATTGATTTCAGAGCTTGCTACTTTATGTTTAATATAGCACTGCAGCACCTTTATATTTATGTCATAATATTATCCCAGAGTATGAAGAGTGGTGGCATATGGTTGCTGTGCTGAGTTATATCATGACAAATAATAAACACTAGCCACAAATGATTGTTCTTCAAAATGAATTAGGCTAGCATGCATACAGGACTGTACAGTATATAGAGACAATCATTATGTTTTGAATCTATTCAACTTGCCATTGTTCATAATTTGCCATATCATAAACAACAGCTTAATTGACTGCATTTCCAGACTTGACTGCTATGATGGTGAAAGTCTCAATGTGTGATGACTGTTGTTATCGGGGCGGTGCTGACAAAACAATATGTTATCAAAAAGCATCACATCACAAAGGTCTGTCTCGGCAGAGCTGTATAAATACATGCATGTAAGTTTCTATTCATCTAACGTAATAAAAATGCCTATATATTGTATTCCAGTCAAACACAAAAACGTTTGAAGCAATAACTAATTTGAGAATCGTATTTCATAAATGTGTTTTTCCTGAGCTACAGGTCTGTTACTTTAAAAGATTGTACCTGTTAACCTGTCAGCCAGCATTCTAAAACCTGTGCAGCATTGGCAGTACTGTCTAAAGCAGATCTGCCTGCCATACTTCCATTGTATGGTTTTTTTTTTGTTTTTTTTTTTTTGGTGAAAGCTGCTCAATTCTGACTCTAAATAAGTTATATCGGGTTGAGCTTGGCTTGATGTGGGTCAGGTGATGTGCCCAGGTAGAAAACAACATTAAACAGTAGCCTGTCACATGAGAGATGAGCATCTGCTGCTGTCTGTTGCTCTCAGCAGTGTTTCAGGTGTTGTTTCTTTTTCTGTTACATTAAAGTGTGCATAGTTGGTGCCTCAAAAAATGTACATGCAATAAAAAAAAAAAAAGAATCCTATCAGAGAAATCTGAACACATCAACTATTGACCTTTCTCAATTATGTAATGGGTATTATACATTTCAATAAAGAATATATCCCCATTTCATGGCATGTTACTTCAATGTGCGAGATACACAATACAATTAGACACAGTAATGTAGTTGTGTGTAGAATAAATAATCTGTGCCACCATAACATCTGTTAAGTGCATGCCACACTACTTAGACACACATTACATTTTACTTCAGTCTGGAATATGTGAATGGATTGTCTTTATTATCACATGAATGTATTTATTGTAGCACTCTGCATATGCATGAATGCATACGTAGTCATATTTATTTTAAATGTCATCTTTATTTGGCCAAAATTGTAAATTTTAAACTTTTTCTTGAATCCTCTACATTATAACTAGTCTAATTTTTATGACTACAAAACCTTTAAATTAATACATTTGAATGGGTATGTAGTAATGTTGCTAGTTGCGCCATCTTGCAGGTTGCAGTTATTTACAATGCGGAATGTTATAAATATAAAGGGTTTTGCATATTTTGTTTTGCAAAAAATATAACATTTAACTGTTGCATAACATGTTCAAAATGATTATATACAAAGTAAATAATAATTTATCAATCAAAGTCAAAATATACAGGTATATAGTATTTACAAGATATCACAATATATTTACAAAAGTATAATTCAATAATTAGGTTTTCTGAAACTAAATGATTAATACATCCATCCATTATCCAACCCGCTATATCCTAACTACAGGGTCACAGGGATCTGCTGGAGCCAATCCCAGCCAACACAGGGCGCAAGGCAGGAAACAAACCCCGAGCAGGGCGCCAGCCTACCGCAGTGATTAATATATTTACTTACCAAATGTACTTATTACTGTGGATATACTGTATATCTGTGGATCAATAATATAAACTGGAACTGGCAAAATGAACAGAAATAAACCAATACAGTAGATGTACATGTGCGTTTAGGTTAACAACTGCTAATATCTTGTTTTTTAAATGATAAGGCCACTGATGAGCTCCTTTTACTCATTGCTTTGTCCATAAATGTTGCTTTGCTATTTGGAATATTGGTATTTAACATAATGGTAGTCATATTTCAATGTCGTGTCACACATGCATGTCAAAAGATCTCCTGACGGACTCAACTGATGGATGTGATAACCCACCAAGGCAAAAGGGGGCACTGTTGCCAACATTCTCTTCACCTTTTCTCAGTACAGCACCGATAACCCGCCCAGTGAAGGCACTTAGCCCCGCCCCTTCTGGTTTGTGTGATATATGAAGGCTGGCTGCCCGGAAGGAGGTGTCATTTGCACTAAGAATGACCATCTGCACTTAGCTCGAATGATTCTACACCAAACAAGCTGAACACCTTATTATTTTGCCTGAGATGCTACTTG
>JANRMT010062856.1:91972598-91999336 GCA_026402145.1 Polypterus bichir lapradei
ATAGATAGATAGATAGATAGATAGATAGATAGATAGATAGATAGATAGATAGATATTACAATTGTAATGGATATTATTTCATGTTTGCCCATATACAATTAATGTGGAGGTATGGTAACATTTACACCAGCGATTTACACCAAACGGGTAAAAACATTGACAGTTTTTAATTAAAAGTTAAAAATATAAATGGTTACCTTGAAATGGAACGGTAAGCCTTGTGTCCTTCCTTGGAGCAGAAGGGCAAAATATGTGTACTAGTCGTTCAAGACGTGCCATTGGGACGAAAAGTCCAAAACTGAAGAACGCGAGAAAAAAAAATGTTGCTCTTTTCCTACCAGATCGATGGGCATGCGTCGAAGTCTGATACTTTTCGTAGACGCTGCCGACTGGAACTCTTCAAGAAGTGCATTAGCAGAGAATATTTAATCATTCAACAGAAAGTCTGAATTGCTAAAAACGACCTGTTTTGCATATATGATTTTTGTTAAAGAAAATTGTGATACAACGGTTTACAGTGGAGAAGTGTGAAAAACGGTTACGTGAATGTAAAGATTAAGTAGTTCAATAATATGAAGTTTTTTCGTTGTCTTTCCCGTTTATGTCTGCACATACACATACATACACACAAGAACAGAGGTGTCCATAAAATGTACATAAATGCTTAGTATTCACTCATCACACATCCCAAAGCCTATAAAAATAACAATTTATGTGTATTACCTTGGTTTCATAGGTCCTTAAAATGGAAATCCAAAGTAAAACGCAACTCAAGGAACTTTGCATCATTCATTAGCACCTTATAATTACTTTGCTAATTAGGCTGACACGGTAGTTAATCAGGAGTAATACGCCGTCATGTCAGTGGCACTTCCCATTACTCTGACATTCAACAAGAGGTAGGTTTGAGTCGCTTCACAGAAATTAACACAGGTTGATATTTTCAACGGAGCTGGCTCATACTTTAACAATCCCAGGCGAATCACACAGCAACACGCCTTTAATCGAAGCTCAAATAAAATAAAACAGAGATAATTCGTACAACGATGCACCACTTCGGTTGTAAAATACCGTTGTTTTCTTTTTGCTGAATCAAACATTATTTAGCGGATTATGCATTAAATCACAATAAAAAGAAACAAAGGATTTTACAGTTTCACAGAGCCAGTGCGTTATTTGATATTCAGAATTTGTTTTATGTTACATATCTTGTCTATTTCTATTTCCACTTCACCTTTTATTATCGCACAATTTATATCTGAAAGGATAATTTCTTTCCTAATATAGAGAAAATTTGTAATAAATCGAGAGGATGATACGAGAAAAGTAGCATTCTCGAACCCACTTAATCCAAAGCAGGGTCGCGGGAACGAGAAAGGTATTTTAGGGTAAATAAATTGAAATTACCGGTTCATTCGATGGGGAAGGAGATTGCTAAAACGAATACATTCTTTATTTTCTGTGGGATATGTAATTCTAATACCCCAAGCTGTTTTAGAAAACATTAGAAATTAGGCACCCTGCATATATTGGAACATTTAAAAAGATAAACAACGTGTTCTAAAATCCGGTAATAATGTGCCCCATTCAAGCGGTCGCTGTTTTGATTGCTTTGAAAATATTCAAAGATGATAATGCACCTGCAATATCAGGGAATATTTATATCTTTTCTTAACTATCATTTTCCTTCCAAGTCTTTAAGGCAGCAGCCTGAGAATTACTAAAAGAGCATTCACTATACTCAGTTGCCGGCTTACAATTGACAAGATAAAGTAGAACCCCCCAATTGGCTCAACTCAGCGAACGTCATGGAATAACCAATAGCAGCAGAGTTGGATAAAACGGGGACCGGATTATAATAAAGGAGAAAATATGAGTTCCCTTTGCAATAGCGGTGACGTCAGCGTAGGAAGTCATTGTAGAGCAACACTACGACGATTACAAGCAAAAAAGGAGCGTGGTGTCGAGGAGTTCGTCCGGCGTGTCTCTCCACACCTCAACTTTGAAAGAAAGTTCAATTACCAGAACAAAAGGACTGGACTACACAAAACAAGAAACTGATGCCATATTGAATGTAACCAAACTGGGAGAATATCCTCCAACTAACCTGCTGCAAAACACCAAACTTTGTTTACTAGTTGGTATTATTTATATATTTATTTATTTATTCAATTAATATCTGCGCAACTTCTTGGTCTGTTGTTGTGTATTAACATCAGCATTTTAAAGGAGGGACATTGATCGCCTGGGTTTATGGTTACTTCATCGTTTGCTTGCCCCTCCAGAGATTTAAATGGAACTAAGTATTTATTTTTAAGCCTTGTAATGAAGACGAGTTCTTAATTGTTTGGACTTTTAATTATGGAAGGGTCCAGCGGATCGAATTTTGGAATAGACACTATCTTGTCTGTTAATAACACTTCCGGCAGCCCCGTGCTAATGAACGGAGACTTTCGGCTCGGCGACGGCCGGACCTCGGATTTTAGAAATCAGGCCACTCCATCACCATGCTCAGAGATAGACACTGTGGGGACGGCGCCTTCTTCCCCTGTCTCGGTCACCATGGAGCATCCTGATCAACATCTGGCCCAAGACAACCTTCAGCATCACCATCACCACCACAGCCAGCAGCAAAGTTTGCAGCTTTCACCGCAGCCTCCGCAGCAGATAGGGGCAGCGGCATCTGCCCCAAGGACTGCCACCTCTTCGTTTTTAATCAAAGACATTTTGGGCGACAGTAAACCACTGGCTGCCTGCGCACCGTACACAACCACAGTATCTTCTCCCCATCACACTCCCAAACAAGAAAACGCCACAGCGAACGAGGGATTCAGACCAAAATTGGAACAAGAGGAAAGTAAGGGCAAGTTGGACAAACGAGACGAAATACAGAGCGACATCAAATGTAACGGTAAGAATTGCTATATTTCTTTTGTCAAAGGAAATGTGCACACATTAATATGTAGTGAATAATTAACTCTGCTTTATAGAATCCCGTCTAAACGAAAAGCTGTAAACCAATAACGTATTTTTAAAATTACGAAAAGATCCTAAATTATTAAATCTATCTATCTATCTATCTATCTATCTATCTATCTATCTATCTATCTACAGGTATTGTCCATACCAATTGTAATCTTACTTTTTTAAAACCTAGATTTAGAAAAGTTTATATACTTATTGTAGCTGTTGCATGTATCATTTAAATAAAAAATATGTAATTATGATGCTTTTCTGCGTTCCAACTGTATCTTAAGTATAGTTTATAGCATATGTTTGGCTAAAATACTTTAAACTTCAAAAAAAAGGGTCACAGAAATCGGCATTTCTTTTTAGTTCTCAATGTTATTTTTTAACAGACTGATACTGTGGGCCTCCTTGACATTTTTACACTATGAAATATTTTTAAATCCTGGAATTTCATTCTTTCGATAGGTATTTTGCATACCGATAACAGCTACTTTAAAAATCGTATGCCCTAGTGTTATTTACGTGCCCAAATTTGTAAACTATCTCATTTGCTGTTTTCAGTACGCGGACATTGACTTAAAATACACAAAATATTACATTTTTCGAATCCTTCTTTTGCCTTTTGTATTAGCATAACAGAGAGAAAAGCAGATGTACAGTCTGCCTGGCGATTTTTTTTTTGTTCACATACCTCCCCTGTGGGTCAATTAGAGAGATTATTGTTCTTCCTACAGGGGAGATCGCGGAGTGCAGCAAAAAACTGGTACAAATAGAGACGGATTGACGTATTGATTTCCTAGCATTTCAGCAAGAAAACTAAAGTTGACAAATAGAATTTCGTCATGTCCCCCTTTTCACCTGGAATTACGGCAATGTTTAATCCATTTGTGTACGAGAATTGACCAACAAATTTAAAATAGACATGCAACGTATTTGTTGGAAATTTTGTGCGATTTAACTGTAATTTTACCGTACTGTACATATTTTTTATATTTTGACTTTCGTAGTTACACGGGCAGCATGGTAATTAAATACATCGTTGATTATTTGAGAGGAAAATAATTTATAACTAAATATTGTAGGTTTTTTTCATGCAGCATAAATTCTTATTATGTATAAGTAATAATACATATTTTGGCAAATATGAAAATAACGAAACCGCTAACTCATTGAAGTTCCATGTAATAATAAAACAAATTATTATATTTTTGTTCATACCTTTCCTTATTATGTCAACGAAAAAAACATTTCAGATTGCGTTCAAAAGTAGCATATATATTAGTAATATCTTATTCTAAAAGTTACATTGTAAAGAAACTCAATTTTTGTATTTTCATTTATTCTTTCTGTAATAGGAACGAAAGAAGAAGGTGATCGGGAGATCAGCAGCAGCAGAGAAAGCCCCCCAGTTCGATCGAAAAAGCCCCGTAAAGCGAGGACAGCTTTTTCTGACCATCAGCTGAATCAGCTGGAGCGCAGCTTTGAGAGGCAGAAGTACCTGAGCGTCCAGGACCGCATGGACTTGGCGGCGGCGCTGAATCTGACAGACACCCAGGTCAAAACTTGGTACCAGAACAGAAGGTACGTGCATTGCGTACTTAGTGGGGTCGGCTCGCCTTGCAACCTAAAAAGCATTTTTTTTATTTTTTGGATAGATTGAATATATATTATTTCAGCGTTTGTTTTCTTTGATTAAACAGAAAGTTGCATATATGGGCATGGATGCAATCGAGTTAAAATTGGGTTAAAAAATTACAATTGTCAAATGTTTACACTGAAAGAACACAATGCACCAAAAGGCGATATCAGTAATTTTAATCTAACGAGATACAAGAAACTCGAAAAGCCGAAAAAAACAAAGAACTGCAAACCACGTGGAGTGCAGATTATACATTTGTAGAATTTATCCATCTTTCTTCTTTATATACCTCAATAATGAAATTCTTCAAATGGTGAATATTGAATATTGGAGAAGTAACATTGTTTCTATGAATTACTGAAGGAGTACTGCATTTGTATAAAACGCCTGCACAAATTGTCATTTTCTTTTATTCGCGAACATTAAAAGATTCTCTACTCAAATTTATCAAATGTTTCTTATTTCTTAAACAGCTACGAATTTAAGAAGCACAAAATCATTACGTCATTAAGAGTTGGCTTATGCCAATATTTGTGGGCTGCACATTTCATATTTTCAGTCTGCATAGTTGCAGGCCGTGTTCTGAGGTTATATTCGATATATTTCGTTTATTTATTTAAAAAAAAAAAAGTTTCTTCGAGCGTTTTTATGTTTATATTTTAATAATTATTTCCACTCAGGGCATCTCAGTTTTATTATACATATATGGTACATATATGCCAATTATTTTCTGTTATTAGACGTGAACTTATTTGCATGTTTGAACCACATTTTATGTAAATAGTCTTATATCAGACTCATAAAGCGTTCTAACCGGTGCGTTTTCTCATTTTGATTTCAAAATTTAAGGGAAAAGTTCATTTTTGTTATTCATTCTAGTGTTTTTATTTATTTATTTTGTATTTTTATCTTTTATACGAAACGGATAACGAGCTGTCAGAAATGCATTTGTTTTAAAAACCTGTACGCTTTTGTTTTCATAAATCTCTTCATTTCTCTAAGTCGGTCAGCATTAAAAAAGAAAAAATAATCCAAGTGGCCTCAACTGCTATTGTATATTATCAACTCGTTTTTATATTTGTTTGTTGTTAATGGAGATATTGAATGCTATAACTGATTTCTTTACGTTGTGGAGGCTTTTGTTTTCTAATTAAATGTAGATATGTACAAAAGTCTTGCTTTAAGTGATTTAAGTTATTCCAAATTAAGACCATGCAGTGGGTATTGGGGAATTCTAAACCACTTAAATAATTGATCTGTTTTATTTTGATCGTCTTTCAGGACGAAGTGGAAGAGGCAGACTGCTGTAGGACTAGAGCTGCTGGCTGAAGCGGGGAATTATTCCGCCTTACAGAGAATGTTCCCGTCTCCTTATTTCTACCACCCGAGTCTGTTGGGCACTATGGACAGCACGACTGCAGCGGCCGCAGCCGCCGCCATGTACAGCAGCATGTACCGGACTCCCCCGGCGCCTCACCCTGGCCTACAGAGGCCGCTGGTCCCGAGGGTCCTCATCCACGGTCTTGGACCAGGGGGGCAGCCTGCACTAAATCCCCTCGCAAACTCGTTGCCTGGTACACCACATCCTCGGTAGGCAAGAAAGACTGTTTATCCAAACTCACAATAAGTCATTTTTCTAAAAAATAACGAGAAAATGCAGAAGAACTGTAAACCACTAATATGTGGTTCAGTGGAACGGAAATGGAGAACGACCGCAAGTTTTTTTGTTTCTTTTTTTATGAGGAAAATTAAAGAACCTAAGCAGTTGAACAAAAGGACCGTTTTTTTATTTTTTATTTTCTACAAATCAACCTATAATACTAACAAATACACTTAAGGTTTATAGAAGATGGAGGAGGTAAAACGCAAACTCGGAAGAAATGAGACACTTTAAAAGTGAAACAATTCTTTAAGCCTGAACATGCAATGGCAATGGTCGGAGAACTTTACACTGCTTCTTGCGACCTTTTTATTTTTTGAAGTGGCATGCACCGTTAATATAAAATGTACATTTGAAGAACTGAGTGAAATATCATATTTATTATATGTCTTCAGAGAAAATCGCTTATATACATTTAGTAACACGTGCAGAAATTTCCTTTTTGTTTTCATTTAATGTCTTTTGATTCTAACTATTTAGGTTAAAACATCCGTTAGATTTTGTGATTGGTTAAAACTATCATACAGAGAGGTTCTTCAATAATACCATCTGTAAAAACAATAAAAAATTTAATTTTTTTTTACAAGCACTGAAACCCTGTGATATATTCTTACATGTGTCATGCTGAGTTTGAGAGTGAAGACTATTTAGGCGGACTTTCACAGAAAAATATGTGAGTACTGTAAATAATAAAAGAGAAAAAGACATTTACCTTTTACAATTTAATACTTTGTTGCTGAGTAAAATAAACGCAGAAAGAAGGCGCGCAGTACTAAATAAAGCTCTTACTAAAATAATATGACCGTTTTAAGGTGGCAGTGATTATGTGTATCTGTCCAAGTGAATATTTAACAGCTTTGGGATGGTGAGAATGGATGGTCTGGGGGGCCGACTAACCAGCCTGGGAAACGAGAAGGTGGTCTCAGCCTGGCAGCTGTTCCGGGGAGCGAGACAGACAGCAGGCGTAGGGCATCGCAGCGTGAGCAATCAGTAAAGGCCGAGGAATTCAAAGAAAAATTAATATAAGCAAGAAATAAAAAAGAAAAAAAAAATCCCAGGAGATGACGATTTATCATCTTTATCATAACGCGTACGAATCCTCCTCAGCTGTATGTACACGTATAATGATACACTTGACTGGTGCTCATTTGAAGCTGAACAGGTCGTACATGCGCCCTAATTAGGAAACACGCAGAACGGACCGCGGATTTAACAGAGAAGTCGGTCTCTTCGCTCCCTTCGAGTTGTGCTTTCTTTGAGCTTTACTATGAGAAACTTTGCGCACATTGAAACGCTTGACTCCTCGTAGTGTTTTTTTTAACGAATAGTAATTTAAAAAACTCTAACAGTGAGCCAGACATTCTGTACACTTTTACATTACCAAAACCAGCTTTGAATTTCTGAATTCTGCAGCAAAGATCCCATTCCATTTTCAGGTTTGCTTTTGCACACTTATCGATGCGTGAGAGGACTGTATATGTGTTGATTGTTTTTTCCTCGCTTAACTTCTGCGTGTGTAAAGTATGAGGGAAAAAAAAGTTTACTCATTTTGAAAAGGGAAAAAAAAACATCTATTAGCGGGTAGACGAAACCAGCAAATACATTAAAGCGGGAACGTAATTAAATGAACATTAAAATACTATCTTTTTTTTAAAATAGCATTATCCAGGCCCCTGGAGGATTGTGGTAAGATGGCGCTTTCATGTGAATTGACTCCAGAATGGAAGAGCCTCAGGGCACGTTTGTTTGGGCTTCCCTAATTGGAGAACCGTTTGCTGATTTCTCTGCTAATAAATTCCTGTTAAAACGGAGCTGACCTTTGCTATGGTCTATAAAGGGGGAGTAAATGACACACAAGGCGACTGTCAATTTTTCTACCTCTTAGCTAAATATTAACACTGGTGAATTATGAAAAGAAGAAAAAGGGCTTAATAATTTTGTAATTACGCATAATTTCGAATTTTGTTTTGTTTATGTAACGATGAGTAGATTTGAAACACAATCTGAACAATAATACTAACTGCGCATTTCTAAGTTTGTATAACATTTAATATCCATTTTCTAATAGAAAGCGGGCTTATTTAGTTGGTTAAGGGTTATAGTAAGATGTACTCATCATGTCAGCTTAATAAATTATTCATAGAGGAACGAGAGGCTTTTTACATAAGGCGACAACACAATTTTGTTGTTCGGAATAATGTACAACGTGATCCTAAACAGTCTAGCAGTAATTATAGTACAACATTTAATTACAAAAAGGATACTTCGTACTGACCTACTAATATTATAGAAGCGAAATGTCCAATTGTTGACATCCCATTCTTTGTTAAACAGTTCCTGGGTACACGTGACGTTAGACCAGGGAATTAAATTGATAGAGGAGGAATGGTAAGGATCAATAATAAGGAAATATTACTATCTTACCGCTTCAAATGCATGCCCGGTAGATTTTTTGAAATTGAAATAAAAGAATTGTTGAGGTCAATGTGAAAAGTTTACTTAGCGTTTGTTTCGAAATACAGGAAAAACGATATTTTCCGTTGACAAGTACCACATACACGCTTTACCAATCAGTCTTTCATTAGGCGTAATTTGAAAACACATTTCAGATTCGATGCCAGGGATACTTTCTTTTATTAAGAAATGTTAAAAAAAAAAGATATTTTTAAAATTTGTTGGGAAGCTTTACTGTTATAGTGTCACACAAAACGAAACTGTCTTATTGCAGGTAGGCTCACCTCCATTCCAGCTATGGCGTATCTTATAAGAACTAGTGCCGCCAGAGGCCCGTCCTAACGCACCTGATTCTCTAAAAAACTTTCTGTATTCCAGTAGCTATTGAGAGCAGGCTGTTACACGTAATATTGTTTTATATGAAAAAAGAGCCTAAACTTAAAAAGTCTCGTTTTACATATAATACGTGCACTATGAAGATTTAACTAATTGTATGGCGTGACTTCTACTCAAGGAACATTCTTCTGCTAAAGGTTAAGCATTTTACTTAATATTAGTATTAAATGATTATTCTGTCATAGCTAACAAATATATCACGGTATTTGAGCACAGTGATACAGGGAACAATAATAGCATGTTATGATTTATTTTCGTTGCATTTTGTGCACAGATTTGATTTCATTACATGATAAATAAAAACAACGTTGCGAAAAGATACAATAAAGATGGGCTACTTTTCAAGAACACCAAACGAGCCTGAAGAGCTTCAAATGAACCACTATTTTAAAACATATTTCAAACGAAGACTGCCGAAAGGTGAAATAAGAGGCGAAGAATACAGAAAATCACGTATTTTGAAAACGAGAGCCTTATTATGTTAAACAAATAAAATGTCAAAAAAGTAGTCAGTTGTGATGCATAGGGAAGGTCGTTGGTACAGCGCAGCACCACAGACAGCTCCTCGTGCGGCTCTCCCTCGCCACTCCGAAGTTCGGCAATGAAACGCGGCCAAGACAAAGTGCGACCGTGCGCTGCACCAATCCCGGGTGTCCGTGGAAAACGACAGACACGACGATTCCTGCAGCTAAAGTGTTACTTTTCACCTGTGTTGTATTAACGGATATTACAGTGAAAGTAGTTCAGAATTAAACGAAGGAAAAATAAATGACCTCCATTATTACAGATTTTAAGATAGACGTCTGGTGTTAGTGATGTTTTCAAATGAGTGTTGGTTATATATCAGTACAATAATATGGCAGTGTTTCATATAAATGTGCTTTCAATGTCATTTAAAATATCTTTACCATGAACAAAAAACTTCATACTTATGTGCCGCCTACAGTACTGGTAAGAACGACGCCGACTCAAATACCGGGTTTCTAAAGGGTGTGTTCAGCTGCTTTCTGGGAACTTTTCGAGTTCACTTTTGCCACCATACACTAAGTACTGTCACATGTCTCCAAGCCTTATAACCGGAACTAGCGTTCAGTTAACAACTAAGGAAAAAAAAAACAAAAAAAACCCCCACGAAGTCCATAGAGCAACAAATGGTTGGAAAGGAGGAATGTTATTGTAAACAGTTTTAAAAGGTTATATTTATGAGGATATATTTTAAGTGTCTGGAAATGTCCCAGTTGATATAAGTGTGTGTTTGTAGGGGAGGGGTGGCCTGGGTATTGATATAGGCTGCTAACAAGCTGTTTCTTTGATTAGAATGTATAAGGGGTTTAACGAGCGCGCTTTTGAAGAAAAGAAAGAGTGGGGAGAAGAAAATTAAACGTAGATGTTGGGTCTTTTCATTTACATGACACGCATTAGCCGCAACACACAATCTTCTTGAGAACTGGCTTCCAGGAGCCCCTAGGAATCCATGTAGGGCGCTTTAATTGGCACATTTTCAAGCCGATGTAATGGTGGGGATGTCTTAGTCATTACCCTAATGAGGTAACACTTTCCCTTTCCACAGCCTACTCATTATCACGCCTCTTGCTCCACTTTCAAACCACGAAGAGGTATTCTTTTATTTAAACAATATATCACAAAATCTAATTAAAAATACGTTTATGTCAACGAAAGGTACGAACAAGCGCTCATGATGTGCAAAACACTCTCAAGCAATAAATACCGCGTCTATGCCTACAGTTTAGGAGAGCATTTATATGTAACCTATAAATTAAAAACGAAGCGAGTTTTACCGGGCATATGGGTGTCCCTTAATTATTGTTGGTTGGATCTTTAATCTTGCCCCTCGGTGATGGCGACGTGTCAAAGCGATGAATTTTAAGATGGTGTCTTGTGAACATGTGTAGTTTCAAAGCTGATGCATTTGGAAAAGAGTTATAACAAGGTTAGCCTCCTGTAAAGTGTGAATTGGGATTTTTGCAAAGAGGCTGTGATTGCTGATAGGCATTATGCTTTAGCCTTGCATAATTCTAAACCTGTATGGTCGAACAAGGTGTAAAATGACTTAATATTGTGGAGAATTATAATGCCGATGTGAGCTGCAGCGATCTCGAGAAAATAATGCCTTTCTTTGGAAAAGGTTAGGGCAAAAAAGTGTGCCGGCAGGTGATGTCGAAAAGGAACGAAGCCACAATGAACCGTATTGCTTACTTTTCACGTTTTGTGGATAAAGGGAGCAAATTACTTTAAGGCGAGTTGGGGAAGCTTCGAGTTCAGTTAAGGCGCCATTCGAGTAGTGTAGTCCGGTGTGGGGTTCAATTTGTAACACAGCAGAATCCGCCACAGCTGAGTGTCTTAGGATGTCACCAGCGATTAGCGTGACACGAGCACACGGTGCATGTGGTCATTTGACCACCCCGAGAGAGACACATGTATGCCTCCAAAATGCCGCCATCCTACAAATTACCGATCCATTATGGTCAGCCTTCATCCTTTTATTTAATTTCACTGCACACTCGAAGCACAGCTACATTTCCCTTTTCTAACATATAGTACGGAGGTACCTCACCGCGGGTCCTGCGATAAACACCTGTGAAATTAGATGGCAGCTGGGCTTTTGTGATCTTCATTCAGGACATCACAACAAAAGTATCTGGAAAAGTATTATGTATATGTGTAACACGGATGCACTTACTGTTTGATCAGATAACGTGTCTCAGGATGCTGACCCCTCTGCGCGTTGCTTGATCCAGCAATAAACTCGGATATAAGGCCGTGTCTGTAAGAATGCACCCTAACACCAAGCACGGTTTTGAACCCCTGCTCCTCGGCTACCTGTTCACCTTAGGCGTTTGAAAATCTTGGGTCTAATGCATCCTTCCGAGCAGGTCTCGCGTATCTGCAGTATCAGTTGCCCATGCCACATCATTATAGTTCCCTTTTAAATAAGTAATTTTTTTTAAAGCTTTACGTACAGCGCCGTGCTTGCATTATAATGCCTTTTTGCTTAGGGGGATAGCATGTGATACTTAATCGTAGCTTACTTGCCAATGAATGACAAATTTACATACGTATTATGTCAGCTGGCAATACTTTGTATCCTTAATTGCTTTGGCTTCAGGCATTCTGCGTCAAAAACGGGGTGTTGTGCTTCCAGGCAGTTGCTACTAACTCTTCAGAGCAACAAATTAATTATTCTTTAATTTTAAATCACTATTTCTTCCACTAGATTGTCCAATAACGACGATGTTTAGTCGTCTTCCATATTCATGCCTACCTGTATTATTTCTTGAGTGTTACCTTCTTGCAATTCCCTGAAAGCTTGCTCCCGTTTAAAGAATGGATGGTGCATTTGAGATTCAGGATGGTTACAGCGACTTATTAAATATAAATATAACGGATGTTAAATAAGAGTACTACCACAGAATGAAATTTATAAATGTTAATCTGCTCCTAAGAGAACGAGAACAGCCAGCGCTGCAGCGAGGAAGACAGAGGCAAAATAAAATAAACTAAAAATGACAAAAAATCAATTAATATAAAGCCCTCTGTCTTCTTATTTTTAGTAAATTAAGACCAGTGCTTTTCTCAAACTTTACTATTTAATCTGTATTGTAAGAATTAAAATTTTTATAGGTGCAAATTGCGGCAAAGTGACTCGTCTCGGAATTTAATATTAATACCGGAATGCAGTTGTGCTGTTAATTATATTATTTATCTGTAAGCGTGAAATAAAATGAAGTTAGCACAAATAAAAATCAAGTAGTACGAAAACTGCCTTAATATTCTGTTACACGTTATCCGTTGTCAAAGTCAGTTATGACAGTAAGTGGCCGTTACACTTGAGCGACCCAAACATCGAACTAAATCATTTTTCTAGTTTTAACTCCATTATCGTGTTTACAGTATGTTACCATATATTTAAAACGCTTTGCCTAAATTATTGGGTGTAAAAGCACTCGGGGCACATGCTGTAGTAGAGCATTATACTGCAGAGAGACAACAGCGCCATGTATCTTAGCTAAAGGCACCTTTTACAGATTCTTTTTGTGCGGGGCTCCTTGTATTCATTTATATCATAATAGCAATAATAAAGTACTGTACATATGTTGATATTTTACTTCTTTTGCACACACATTTTAATTTTGTTATTTCATATTGTAAAAGATATATTTTAACTTCCTAAAGTGACATTTTCATGCAAGTACTGTATGACTTATTGGGGCTCTGTGATGTATGTGTAGATATTAATACTCTTAGTGCACTTTATACATTCCAGTCTGTCTAGCCTTAATATGTTGATAAAGGGCTTGTATTGAAGCTGCTCTCATTAATTCCTGAGGCCATAAAGGGGAATGACTTGGTCACCTTGTCCATTTCAACACAAACAAAGATCTTTATGTTGATATTTAAGATACCATACAAAAATAGTTTGATGTTTTACTAAACAGGAGGAATTGACCATACTTTCTTGTATCATCGTAATGAAACCTAACCATAAACAATTACAAATACAGACAGTGTACATGAAGTTTGATTTTTGTACAACTTTGCAACATTATCTTATGACGCATTGTAAAATGTTTTCTATGACAAAAGAAGATGAAATTATCAGAGGAAAAGTCAACTCTTACAGGCTCACTGAAAGATTGTTTTGTCAGCAATTGAAAAAAATACACTAATTAAAAGATGAGTGTGCAATGTCCTCATTATAAGAATTGTTAAGTAATAGGTATTTTCATTTTGCACATTCTGGATGGTAAAGTTGTGCAGGGGTTAGCATTGCTGCCTCGTAGCTCTAGGGACCCCTGTAGTATTTGTAGAGTTTGAATGTTCTTCCCATAACCATGTCAGTTATACTTGGGGGACGCTGGTTTTTCTGTCCCAAACACATGCACATTAGGTTAATTGTTGACTCTGAACTGGTTCTGGATGAGATAGTGCGGCGTACGTTTGAGTGATAAGTGATGTCCCACACAGGGTTTCACTCAGCAGTCCTGTAGTGGAATAAGCAAGTTCACAAATAGATAGATAGATTTATTAAAAACCATCCTGAACTCATTTTCAAAAAAAATAATACAATTATTTTCATCCACACATTTTCTCACTTACATAGATCAATACATGGTATTGCATAACTCATTAATAAAGTAAGACAAACCAAACATTGCAATTAATTTATATAGATTTAACTGCCATAGTTTTGGACAAACCAAGAAAAGAAAGTTGATAGAAAATTGATATAAAAGAAAACACCTATTTATTGACTGACATTTGACATAAATTGAAATTTATCAGTTATAATCTAAAATTGAAGGAGCTCTAACAAAAAAACAATAGCTATCAGAATTATTAACAGTTTACAGAGGTAATATTCTGCTGTGACCAATACAATCTGGAAGATCTTTTTTCCATAAATACATTTCTAGATTATTTGAATCTTTCATTATGGGGGTTTAAATATGAACTATACAGCAGATGTTCTCCCCATGATTTAGAGAACTTGTTTAATTTGCGTGTGTTCTTCTGCATTGTGTAATCTGTAGATACAGTATATGCAGTGATCAATAAAAAAAGAAGAATTTCTAGGTCTCTTTGTAACAGCAGGGCACAGGACAAGGCCAAGGATCACTCTGTAGAGAAAGGTATTAGTTTGGGACAACTGACATTTTTATGTATATTGTAGACAGATTTGTCAGCTTGCCAAGAAATATTGTTTACAATTTTTGTAATAATGTATATCACATTTTTTTTGATGATGACCACGACTTGTGCATTTGTCAAGTTTAACCATTCTGTAAAACGTCCTTAATTCTTATGATGGCAGCTTTACAAAACATGTCAACCAATCAATCAATCAACAGATCAGCCACATTTACATTTTAAACAATGTCAACAGTGTTATATATTACATTTAATAATGTGTTTCATTTTTTTCTAAATGAAGTTAACAAATGAGGAGGGATCTGAATCTTCAGCTTGAAGCTGGAAAGTTCAGCCGTTTATATACTTACAGTACTCTGATCTGTCAGTAATGTATATTTGCCATTGGATTTCACATCTTTTGTGGTTACAATGCAGTATAAATCAGGTACAACTTTGTTTAAGTGAACGATACAACACACCTCATAAGGCTATAGTCTAAGACACATTTCTCTGCCCTTCCAATGAGTTCAAAGTCAACCAAATAAAACAGATAAGATTACTAATCTCACTGTACGTATTGTAGTTGCAGGGTTTACATGTCCTAGACCTCAAACGATGTAAATTTTCAATTAACATTTTAGTACAGAATTTGAACATTTGTGGGCATGCAGCTCAAATAGTGTTTAACAGTGAGGCTTTAGTGTTTCTTTAGGCCTCATTAAAGGTGTCGGTGAAAGACTATAAACTTTACATTAAAAATGTATAGTTGTGGTCTTTAGTGGTTGTAAGGTTTAAAACAACTTTTTTGTTTTGTCCACATATTTTTTCTAAATGTACTTTTGGTATTTTAAAAATAGCATCTTTCTTTAACAAAGACAATCCCAAGCCGTTTTACAAATATTAGTAGACACTTTGGTTATGTGACATGATCAAAAGCACATAGTAGGTCTAAGCTCGAAACTGAATCAGCATTCTTGGATCTAAAGTTCAGTTCCTTGGCCGTTACGCCACACTGACAGGTGTTTTTTTTCTCTGACAGCAGCCATTTAATTATCCTGTTTTTGAAATATTTAAGATATTCTGTGTTTTAAACTACTTGGTATGGTTCCTAAAAGTACAGAACAGAGTTTGTCTCCTAAACTGCAATATTTTAAAGGTCCTAAAATGCCTAAAGAGCCACCAGGGCTAAAATGGATGATGATGTGATTGGTTTTGCTACAAGCTGCTGAAGGTATGGATGAAGCAGTGATACTGGAGGCTACAATCTGCCTGACAGTGTAGATGTGGAAACAACCCAGCTATTGTACTCCACATCCAGCAATGGCCAGGCACTTAGTCAAGTGCAGTCAAAACCAAAAGCGACACTTGTCAGATTCTTCACATACAGTTTGCAAACAACAGTATGGTTATTTGTCATCCAAGTCTGCCATTCCAAGAAAAACATGGACTGGCTACAGAAATGTCACCAAAAATTTAGTGAAAGAATATAGTGTTTTTTAATTTAAGGAGGTTGATAATTAAAGTGGCAATATATATGAGAAAAACAAATGACAGACAGATTGAATGATACTAAGCAGAAAATAAAAGCTGAAATAAGAAACAGATAAGTGATAAAAACATGTTACAAAAAATTAAAATTAAGATTGAAAGGGAAATAAACATGCCTTGACCCTATTATCGGTTAATATCCCACATTGAACATTTGCAAAAGATGGCAAATACTATGAAATTGTAACCATCTTAGAAAAAGAAAGTAACATTTTTGGAATGAATTAGTAGATTCAGAAGACACAGCATGTATAAATAATGGTATAATTTTAGGAATTCCAGAGGGTTTAGAATGGGGAAAACCTTGAAAATTCAGAATGTTTCACAAAACTTCAGTGGCATCTTCATGGAAAATCCTGATGTTGAAAAAGCATATCACCTTTCTTATGAACATTCTCTGAGGACATTCACTGTTAAAAATAATAAACAGCAATTCATTTTAAGAAAAATTGAATTTATAACTTTAGCAGTATAGTATGAGAATGTATAGAACCTACAATCTCTTGTATTTTATACTCTTGATCTCTAACTATGATAACAGGAGGAAAAGGAGGAGGTCAAAACAGCTGGGATAAAGGCAAGAGTGGTATCGTCTGTTGTCGGAGATGGACGTGTAGGGGGAGCTCCGTTAGAAGCGGTGTTATTTTAACCTTTTTATATATCATTTTGAGATATCCTGTATTTATTCATCCCAAGGGGATTTAATAATACTACATGTAAGTACAAATAAGCATGAGTAGCAAACAAAGGGCCCAGAAGGAAAAACAAAAGCTCCATCAAAGTCTAAGCTGGCTTCATGTTCATTTTACAGCCTTTCAGAGACTGACCTGAAACAGATGGGTGAAGGTACACACCTGCCAGGACTTAACACGGCAACATTTGCTCCAGCCAAGAGCTTTAGTGGGAAGCGAAGCTGTAAGTGAGGTGGGCAAGGAGTATTCGTTGTCTCCAGGAGGATCACTGGAACCGAGCATGGCCTTTTCAACCTCACTGTCAACTTCAGCTAATTCCCCCTGCAAGTCTGCCACACCATCTCCTATTGAACTCGCAACTCCACCTACGGAGATCGGGGAAGACTGAAACAGACACTCTGAGCTGAAGGTAATGATTGCCCGGGGGAACATAAATGATATAATGTGAGATGCAAAGAAGAACAATAGATAAATAAAGAATGAAATAAAGAATGAAATAAATGTCCTAAACGAAAGAAATGAGAAACTGCATCAGGATATAAAAGACCCGGAGCAACATTTAAGTACTAAGTTTACTATAACCTTTACATGAAATGCTATCAAAATTTAATGAAAAAATACAGGAAAATACAAGTAAGTTAGAGAGTAATATTAAAGTACTTTCTGCTCAGTTTGAGCATGTTAAGCAAATGTTCACGACCTGTATTGAAATAGTTGAGCAATCGGCTTCTGCTGCGGATGAAAAAGCAACGGCTGCAAAATCAGAATGCAAAGTGCTTACAGACAAACAGGCAGGACAGGAAAATAATTATAGAAGGAGCAATATCACAACTTAAGGTCTTCCTGAAAAATGGGAAAGTCAAACTCAGTGAAATTCACTGCTGAACTATTTTCTAAAATACCTGGAGAGGACTTTAAATTGGACATTGAGATCTCTGCAGCCTAACATATACGTAGATTGAATGCCTCCAAACCAAAAAGCCTAATTTTCTGTTTCAATAAACTACTGGCCAAATAAAATCTCATGTCCTTCTTCAGACAGAAAGACAAGATTATTTTTGAAAATACCCACATTCATATGTTCCCAGATTTATCACGTGAATCAGCAGCTAAATGCATTGCATTCTATAGCATTAAACAGTGCCTATGTAGAGCTGAAATCAGATACAGCCTCTTGTATCCAGTCAAACTGAAGGTGGTTATTGAAGATCAGTTTTACAATTTTAGTTCTCCAAACGAAGCAGATAAAGAGCCGAGGAGACTGATCCTGACTTTCTTTTGAAACACATGATCATGTGTCACACTGTGTTCTGGCAAAGCAAAGAAGATTCTACTTGAAGCTTGCATTTTGGGATATGTGTATACAGTATGAAGCAAAATTTGCTGTAACTATATAATTTATTTTTTCACTTTTTTAATACTTTACTTATTTTTTGGCAATCCCTTTCACCTTTTCATATTAAGCTGCAAGTATTATATTGCTAGTTCTTTCATTAATGATATGCACAGTTGGGCCATTTATGGCTACATCTTGTCTAATTGGTTAGCAAAAAGTAAGCAGCTATTGTTTAAGCCTCAGTTATTATATTGAAATTTCTTTCATTAATTATATGCACACTTTGGCTATCACAAAGTAACAAGCTACTGACATTTTGTTAAACTTTAAGTAAGCAGCATTTTACAGTGTTTTTTATAGTTTTTTTTCTTTAATATTATACCCTTGGTTTATTATATTTGGACTGTTTAAGATTATATCATTAGTCTATTGTATTTGGACTGTATCTTCACAAGTCATCTCAGTTTTAACCTTCTTCACACCACTGCTGGGGGGTTCATTTCACTCTAGACATGCTCCTTCTCTTGGTATGTCAGAGGACCAGGGACTTCATGTATAAACGGTGCGTACGCACAAAAATGTTGCGTAAGCCTGTTTCCACGTTCAAATTGTGATGTATAAAACCTAAACTTGGTGTAAAGCCATTCATATTTCCACGGTACCTCATATTCTGTCGTGTGCAAGTTCTCTGCTCGGTTTTGCAGACTTGCGGCACCCAGCGTCAAAGCAGTGCTACTGTTTCTGTGTGGTTTATCTTTCTTTTTCAGATCCACATCCCTGACGCGGCTTTATAAATACACTGAAATTAACCGCATATTGTTTATTAGTTTAATGCATCTGATTGTAATTAACCTGTAACAATATAATGGTCCACAGAATGGCCAAACTATTCCAAATACCATAGCTGCTTTAGCATTGTTACTCTCCCTGCACCTTCTTTTTCTGCTGCTTCCATTAGGGGTTGCCACAGTGGATCATCTTTTTCCATATTACTCTCACTGTACCACTCAGAGCAGCTGATCGGAAAGAGAATTATCGGTATACAGCATCAAGCACACGCTGCCTCATCCATGCTGCCTATTTGAACTACTCTCACATGGCAAATGCTTCAAAACCTTTCCTGTATGGACCTCGTGGTTCAGAAACAGTTTCATCCCAAGAACTATAAACATACTCAATCAGTCCATCAACTGCTCCTTGTAGAACTGTTTGTACTTATTTGTACAATCACTTCACTGTAAACTTGTGATACAGTTATAATATTGCACAACCTGAGCCACTTTATAAAGCACGTATTTACATATGATGACGATATTTTTAAGGTGAAATGCAGCAAAATATGTTTATTATATTATACAGATAAAACTTTAATTTCATTTAAATAATCTATATTGTTAATAATTAAACATTTGAGAACACGTTGTCGCTGTGCTAGCAAGAATGTGGCACTCCGTTCACGGATTGTTCATGCCTCACGCTGTATGCTTGCTGGGACTGGCGTGACACTGGAAGGATAGAATAATTACACATGTACTACAAACATATTTCAATGTTCCTTAAACGTTTTACATAATCGGCGTTCTAAGCTTACAGATGGCTTAACATCTGTTACAGAGCTGATTATGTTGTGATTGGGTATTTGGAGAAAGAAAATGAAGGACAGGAATTGGGGGTTGATACGTGGAGACAGTACTGTTGCAATAAATTATTTCATCAAAGGTCGCGCACAATCACTGCGCCACCATGTTCCCATGTTTAGCATGCTTTAACTCCTTTCATCATGAAAATGATATCATGTATACTTCTCAGTATTTTAATTATTCAGAGAGCTGTAATATTATGAATGTAATGGATTCTGTGTCCTGTCGGAGGAAGAGAAAGCCCGGAAGCACGTAGTGATTCACACACATAGAGCACATAGAAGATCAAATACAAAACACAGCATTTAACGTGCTACTTTAGTTACGATGGGATTTGAGAAACTAGTAAATTAAACAATTTTAAGATGAAGTTTATGATGTTCTACTTTAATGACAAAATAGACTATTTGATTAAAGTGTAAATTTCGAGATTAAAGTTGACATTTCGTGCTTTTTTCCCACTGTGTGCCTATAATTTTTCTCTGTACCCTAATAAGCTTTCATTTGACACTCAGACAGTGGGCTATGACTCGCCTTTTCATGGCAACTTTGATATGTGACAACTTTTTTATTTCGGGCACTGTGCGACTTTGTGAACTTGAGCTTTCGAGTTTCTCTGAGACTCTATGTCACTGTATATCACTGTTTAATTGCTTCCACTTGGTATTCGCTGAACTTCTTCTATTTCCCCCTCGCTTTTGCCATTGGCTATTCACAGAACGCTGAGCTTAAGGGTTATTTATATTGATTTGCATATTCAAAGAGGTGTAATTCTGGGAGGAGATGGGGCGGGACAGCAGGCACATGCACGTGCGTTACTTTTCACGCTGACCGAGATTTATGTAGCGGAAGAACATGGAAGTTGACGAATGCACAGATTTATGCATCTGGATTTTTTTGTGCGTAAGCACATTTCCGCTTTTGTGCTTACTCCTTGTTATAGTGTGAATTCTACGCACGGCGTTATGCATGAGGCCCCAGGTCTTTGTGTGTGGCTTGCTTCACTTGCACAGACAAAGGCTGGCATGGAGGGGGTGGGGGTGGTGGGGTCTAGGGGATGAAGAGAAAAAGATCAATGCTATTTCTATTTTACCTCTTATACCCCATTAGTGACAACATAACAATGCACTCCATATCTGTATCACTTGGCAATAATATGAACTCTATGTCAAAGCTATCGTATATACAATGTACTACCTTAACCGAAGACTACAAAATGTCAACAAAATTTAAGAAGAAACATTTCCACGAAAAAATAGTGAACTTTGTGGGTTGGAATGTCAAGGGTCTCAATAATGGATTAAAGAGGAATAAAGTACTCTCGCACTTAACAAGTCTAAATGCCAAGATAGTATTTTTACAGGAGACTTTCTTATTAAGCAAGGACCAGTTTTGGTTGCAAAGAGAGTGGTCTGGCCAAATGTTTCACTCTAGCTATACAAAGAATACCAGGGGTGTGGGAATCTTAATACACAGAATTATCCCATTTGTAGCATCAGATGCAATATCTGATTCTGAAGGGCGATATGTCATGGTGACAGGCAATTTATCTAATACTAAAATGATTTTGATTAATATCTAAGCTCCTAATGCGGATGATAGAGCTTTCTTCCAAAATGTATTTACATCTATCCCTAATGTCAACACTCACAAAATTATAATAGCCATAGACTTTAATTGTGCTTTCAGTCCAGACCTAGATAAATCCTCAATGGCAATAACATCTAATACTGAAAAGATAATTACACAGTTTGTATTGGATCATAACTTACCTTACCCATGGAGGTTCTCAAATCCTAACCTAACAGCATACTCTTTCTTCTCACCTGTACTTACTTCCTCATAGACAAATCATTTTTTGACAACTATCAAATCTTATAAGTATGACGCTATCATTATCTCTGACCATAAAGAGACATTGCAACACCTATTTCTTTCCCCCTCATGTCCTTTCAAAATGGTCCCCATAAGGCAATCACCAGACTCATACTCGTGACAGCAGCATTTGATTAGCACAGCAAGCAAAAAAGTCACTGTATTCTGTACTCATGACAATAATAAACCTATAAATCCATAACCAAAATGGCGGCACAACCAGCTGACAGTGAAAGATTAACAATAAAATCCTTTGAAATTTCCCTCCATGGTCTAGCTGGGGTGGACTGGGTTGTAAAAGACAGGAAGAACATTCAGCTGCTATTTTTGGACCTGTTGCAAACGTTGCTCAACTATACATAACATTTGGCATTTTTAATTTAATGTGCCACCAACAATAATTTTGATTAATTTTGTTAAAAAGTTTTAAGAGCACCTGGGTGCCCATCTAACAATGAATTGTGCACCTGCATAAGTTCCTTAGAACAAGCTTTATCAAGTGAAAATTCTGAAGATGGAGTTAACTCCTGTACAGGTTGACACCTTCTTAAATTATTTATTTCCTTTCAGAAAGGGTTTTAGTGTCATAATTCTATCAGGCAAAGCAAAGAGCTCTTGTTCCTTACTGCATTCTGGATCATCAAACTCCAGAGACAGTATATCAGTATTTAATTCCTTTCCCCAGCAAGGTATAAAGTAAAAAATGTATTGGCTGAAAACTAAAGACCAGTGTGCCTATTGAGCATTCAGTCTCTTTAAGTGTGTTTGGTTTATATGGTCAGTAAGTATGCCAAAATGGGACTCCATTTCTTTCAGCAAGTATTGTCAGTCTTTAAGGGCTAATCTGGTGGCCGAAAAATTTTGATTCTCTGCACGACAATTCTGATATGTTGGCATTAATTTTTTAGAAAAGAAAGCACACAAGTGCAAGTTTGTCTTTCCTGGCAATAGAAGCATCAATGCCCAATTCAAATGGGTAGGTACAGTTGGAATGAGGCAAAATTGGAGTTGAAACAAATAATTCGGTCAGCCTTGAAAATTCTTCCTGAGCTTCATATGTTCAAAACATTTTTTTTCCGTTTTATTTATGAATTATTCATCAATCTGCAATAATAACTTGCAAAGCTCTTCACTTGTTTTAATAAGGTAGGAGGCTTCCATTTTAGAATAGTATTCACCTTATCATTATCCATTCATACCCAAATGGGTAATTTCATATCCTACAATTATATAATGGAGGAGTTGTGACATATGTGCCTAATTTCTAAATAAGTGTCTAATTTCATAAAAAGATTGTTTTCCACCAGATGAAATAAAACATCACAGCCATGCTTTATGTGAGTAGCTGTATCTGGAGAGAAGATGGGTATATTTTCAATACTTGATTTGATTTTGATTATATAAACAAGAGCAAAAATTCCCAATATGTCTCAAAAAATCCATCCATCCATTATCCAACCTGCTATATCCTAACTGCATGGTTACAGGGGTCTGCTGGAGCCAATCCCAGGCAACACAGGGCGCAAGGCAGGAAACAAACCCTGGGCAGAGCGCACACACACACACTCACCCACACAACAAACACACACTAGGGACAATTTAGAATAGCCAATGCACCTAACCTGCATGTCTTTGGACTGTGGGAGGAAACCGGAGCACCCGAAGGAAACCCACGCAGACACGGGGAGAACATGCAAACTCCACGCAGAAAAGGACCTGAGAAACAAACCCGGGTCTCATAACTGTGAGGCAGCAGCGCAAAAAAATTTAACTCACAATTAAAATAGTGACCGGTAAGTTTGCCAAGCCATATGGCAGGACCAGGATCTTGAAGTGATCTATTAAGATATTACAGGCAGTCTTTAATTGTATGCACTATGAAGATCTGTGCTTTTGAAAACAGTGGATCATTTACCTGAATTAAATTAATGGATTGTTTTATCCAAATTTTGTTCATCTTATAATCAATGCAAGAACATAGTGAGGTGCTCTGTTTCTGGAAGAAAAAATCCATTTCAACTGGGCTATTGAATTGGCTAATAAAACCATTTGCCAGATTTTCTGTAATAAATGAAGATGAGGGTTTAGCCAAAATACAGTTCCTACAGGTTGATACACAACTTGCAAACAATTGAAACTCTCTGAAATCCAAAACGCTATAAACTCCTTAAAAATGGTAAATCTGCAAGTCCCGATGGTTATCCAGTAGAATTTTTATAATAGGCTGTCAATACACAATCAGTAACCTTGTGTCACCTCCACTGCTACCTGCACATATACTTCTGCCACTGGTTTTATTTATTTACTTATTTATATTCATTTATTTATTGTGTGTGTGTTTTTTTTTGTCTATGTTCACTGTCTGCGGGGGCACATGCAAGCAAGCATTTCTTTGTATATGGTACTTGTACTTGTACACATGACGATAAAGAATTGAATTGAATTGAATTAAATGAATACAGTTATTAAGAATCCTGGTCAAAATATTATCTAATATTATAACAGGATAAAAGTAGATTTGTCAAAGGTAGACATTTATTGTCAAACCTTCAACAATTCTTTGATGTAGTATATCTACAGTAACCCTACAGTATCCAAACTTCCAGAGGTTCCACAATTTCTGAAAGCTGAAAGGCTTTTGAAAGGTTGAAATGTAGATATCTCTTTTCTGCACTACATGCATTTTGGATTTTATTGAACGCATGTGCTTGGATCACATTATATAACCTAGACTAGACACCCTTAGAAATAACAAAATTCGCTGTTATCACTGAATAGAATATAGTGTCGAACTAGGAGCTGTTTTGAGTCCTATAGGGTGATGAATGCCTTAGGTAAAATAGAAAAGGGGCATCTCAATTAATTGCTCAGATCTGTGAACAATGTCATCAAGCACTGGCCTCACCTGATGTTGTTTTAATAATTTCCCCAAGCTTACATCATTTTGTGGTAAACTATTTGCTTATGTATCATATGGTTTTGTGGTTAAATTGCTCATAATTTTTTTTACCTTATTTTGAGTAAAACCAGACATAATAAGATTATGTAACAAGGACCCCTGTACACATTGCTTGAACATTAACTTATTTTATTTAACTAGGAGAATGCTAATCCACCCTCCATTCCTCATTGAAAATGCTATGTCTTATCAATCCATCTATGCATTTTAGGTCTTCCTTATCCTTCCGTAAGATGGTGTGCAGAGTTCTTTTCTATGGATAAAGTGACACAGAAAGAGGGGTAAATACAGAACAACAACAACAACATTTATTTATATAGCACATTTTCATACAAGAAAATGTAGCTCAAAGTGCTTTACAAAATGAAGAATAGAAAAATAAAAGGCACAGTAAGAAAATAAAATAAGTCAACATTAATAAACATAGAATAAGAGTAAGGTCCGATGGCCAGGGTGGACAGAAAAAATAAAAAAAAAACTCCAGACTGCTGGAGAAAAAAAATAAAATCTGCAGGGATTCCAGACCATGAAACCGCCCAGTCCCCTCTGGGCAATCTACCTAACATAAATGAAACAGTCCTCTTTGTATTTAGAGTTCTCACGGAAGGACTTGATGATGATGGTCATGTAGACTTCTGGCTTTCAGTCCATCAATGTTGGAGCATCATGATGCTTTGAGTAGATGGACACCGGAAAAAGAAACAGAAGAGAGAGTAGGGGTTAGTACAGATTTTAGAGCCACCATGAATCTATACTAATAAAAGGCAAAGCCCTCACTGACTCACTCACTCACTCACTCACTCACTCACTCACTCACTCACTCACTCACTCACTCACTCACTCACTCACTCACTGACTGACTCATCACTAATTCTCCAACTTCCCGTGTGGGTGGAAGGCTGAAATTTGGCAGGTTCATTCCTTACAGCTTCCTTACAAAAGTTGGGCAGGTTTCATTTCGAAATTCTACGCGTAATGGTCATAACTGGAAGCTGTTTTTCTCCATTTACTGTAATGGAGATGATCTTGAAAGCCGTGGGGGTGGAGTTTCGTGTGACATCATCACGCCTCCCACGTAATCACGCAGTACGTAGAAAACCAGGAAGAGCCCCAAAAAGCGCTGAAGAAAACATGCATTATATAATTGAGAAGGCAGCGAAACAATTAGAAGCGAGCGAGTGACATATACAACCATATTCATGAGTTCTGCTACTTCGGAAACAAAGCACGATGTAAACCTAAACTTTAAATTAAGTTCATAGACAGGCTGCTGCTGGCGTTTGTAATTTAGTGCCTGTCCATATAAGGCCGTCCGTCAGCGGCAATCCAATAGCAAACTGCCACTAAATATTCACGGGTGAAGGACTGTGCTTATGCAGAGGAAGATAAGATGGTCAGGGTGGTGTTTGGCACAAACTCAGCGAAACTGCGAGAGAAAGTTTTAAGTGCCAGGACTTCGGTAACATTAAATACAGCCATGGACATAGCACGACATGGCACCAGCACAGCTGGGAAACTTCGATGCATGTACACCTAGCGGCTCACGTGAACTGACGCAGTGTACAGACAAAAAGCAACAGTTCCAAAGAGCGCTGAACAAAAACCGAATTACACAATTGAAAAGGCAGCAAAAAAATATGAAGCGTCTGATACATACAAGCATATTCATAAATGCAGCTACTGCGGAAACAAAGCACACGGTGGAAAAAGTCAATGTCCCGCTAAAGGAAGACAGTGTAAAAAAAAACCCGTGCATGCAGTGTGTCAGGTCTCAGATAAAGAAGAAGACGAGCTGTTTATTGATGCAGTAAGAAACGAATCGATGAATGAAACCTGTCATCTTTACAACGATTGACAAACACGGAATGTAACTTGAACACAACACATCCTACAAATACGAACCTGATTGAAAGAAAT
>JANRMT010062856.1:91999736-92016825 GCA_026402145.1 Polypterus bichir lapradei
ATATATATATATATATATGACAGCAACACTCATCACTCATAACAGTGACAAAACAATTACATTGACAATCATGTTACGTTATTTTCAAAATGTTTCCTTTTCTTTTTCATTGCTTCTTTAACACACTACTTCTCCGCTGCGAAGCGCAGGTATTTTGCTATATATATATATATGTATGTGTGTGTATATATATGTAGATATGTATGTAGATATATATATATATAGATAGATATGACAACAACACTCATATCAATGACAAAACAATTACATTAACAATCAAGTTATGTTATTTTTTAAATTTTTCCTTTTCTTTTTCATAACTTCTTTAACACAGTACTTCTCCGCTGCGAAGCGCGGGTATTCTGCTAGTAGTTATTATAATGAATTAAACATACAGAGTATCGGATTAAGTTAAAGTGAAGTTATAAGAAGGCCATGTTAAAGTAATGTGTTTTCAGCAGTGTTTTAAAGTGCTCCACTGTATTAGCCTGGTGAATTCCTATTGGCAGGCTATTCCAGATATTATGTGCATAACAGCAGAAGGCCGCCTCACCACTTCTTTTAAGTTTAGCTTTTGGAATTGTAAGGAGACACTCATTTGAGGATCTAAGGTTACGGTTTGAAATATATGGTGTCAGACATTCCGATATATAAGATGGAGCGAGATTGTTTAAGGCTTTATAAACCATAAGCAGAATTTTCAAGTCAAGATAGGTACAGAAGGTACACTGTTATACAGTTTTCACCAGTAACATACTAGTTTACCACTAAGAACCTCCTGGTTGCTTTCCTAGCTGCAAAGAGAGTTAATATCTTGAAACTTCTGCTGTTTTGTATGTAATCTGTTGTATGGCATAATACCAAATATCTTATGAAATCCAGATAAATATTTTTTCATTTCTTAGAAAAATTCACTGCACCAGTTGTCTCATTGAAGACATCCAGTTTTCTGACAGGAAAAAAACATGCTGGTTTTTCTCCAAAAAGTTGAATGCCTATTCAGTTAATTTATAATCAAGCTTTCATTGCTGGAGAACATGCTGTAGTACTCAATAGTATATTTTGCATTTAATTAGGCAATTATGAAAGTTCTAGTAGTATTTTCCACTTTTCAATGACTTTGTACCTCAGCTATTGCTACTGTTCAATGAAACTTTCATAAAAGAGAAGCACATATAGTATAAATTCTCTGCTTTTCTTTAAAAAAAGAGGCAGTAAATGATCCTTATTGAATGTGGAAGTGGTATTGTGAAGTAAGGCAAGGGGGGTGGGGTTGGGGTGTAAGTAGACAACTCAATTGACGTCATTAGGAAGCACTCTGCTTGCTGTGTTTAGGAGCAGCACCTGTGTGGCCAAGGTAGGAGTTCTTCTATTACATCAGACTGATAAGGGACTTCTTCTGTGGTCCAGTTGTTGTGGGTTCATGGCTGACCACTGGCAGTTACATAGTGAAAATCTGCATGCTAGGATGGTTCTAGTCCATGGCAATACATTGAATTATATAAATAGTATTAAGGCACTCAGGGCTTAAAGTATCTACTCTGTGATGGGTGGCCGGGTCCCATGCTTGGCCGGGACGCCCCTTCAACACTGGATCTGGGGGAGGAGCCATGGGATGCACTCTACGTCCCCCGGAACGCTTGGTGTCAGCCCTCCTGGGTTACATCGGGGCCACAGGTGTGGGACTTCAGGGCTCAGACCTGTTGGGCTCCATGGTCACCACCCAGAGGAGCTGCATGGCTTAACGAGCCTCTGTGGGCTGGAATGCAGCCACACCCGGAAGTGCAGCCTAATTAGGCCAATTACCACCTGGAGCACTTCCGGGAGGGCTACAAAAAGAGCCTGCAGCCGCTACTCAGGAGCCAGAATCAGGAGGAAGAGGAGGATGAGGTTGCCTGGAAGGAGTGGTGCCGCCAGAGGAACAGTGTGAGCTGTGACTTAAGTGCTTTGGGATTGTGTTGTGGCTGGAGAATTCACAGGGAAGACGTGCCCTCCAGCTGAAGAAGAAAAATAAAAGTTTTGTGTTCCTTTTACATGTGCCTCTGGGTCAGTCTGTGCCGGGTCGGGTGCAATATAGCGCCTTTATATTACAACTCTTATTAAGTTATTTCAGTGTAACAAGTTTCATTAGTTAAATTTATTCACTTTATAATTTTAAGTACTCTTATCAGGTATCATTTTAGTTTTTATATGCATAGTTTGAAAGATACAGTTCATTTGATCTTTCATCACAGCTCATTTCCACCAGGCCCCATTTAAATTTGGTAACTCTCCCCAGAAGTTTCTGTATTGTTTATATCCTTGTGATACAAGGATTAAATATAAACAATCTCTCTCTCACTGTATATGTATATATATAATATATATACTAGCAAAATACCCGCGCTTTGCGGTGGAGAAGTAGTGTGTTAAATAACTTATGAAAAAGAAAAGGAAACATTTTAAAAATAACGTAACATGATTGTCAATGTAATTGTTTTGTCACTGTTATGAGTGTTGCTGTCAGTAAAGATTTGATTATCGTTATTTCTTTCAATCAGGTTCGTATTTGGAGGACGTGTTGTGTTCAAGTTACATTCCGTGTTTGTCAACCGTTGTAAAGATAACAGGTTTCATTCATCGAAGTGTTCACTACCCAAATCGCTACTCGTGAATCTAAGATGTTTAATAGGCATTCCCGGTATTAAGTTGTGGAATTGCCTGCGAGTATTTAGCGACAGCGTCTCTATGAACTTGTGGATTTGCCTGTGAGTATTTAGCGACAGCATGTCTATTAACTTGTGGATTTTTCTGCGAGTATTTAGCGACAGCGTGTCTATTAACTTGTGGATTTTTCTGTGAGTATTTGGCGGCAGCGTCACTAAGTTGTTTGCGTCTAGCTGCATCAGAAAATGTACCACGACGTCTGACACGCCTCATTTTTACTGTTTTCTCACAGCTTGGATTGCTGCTGTCATAATCGGTTTGAGTTTCATGGTTTGTTTCAATTACGTTAGTATTTGCAGGACTTGTGTTGAAGTGACATTTGGCGTCTGTCAAGCATTGTAAGCATACAACTGGCTTCATTGACAACTTCGCATCCAGCTTTTGAGAGTTGCAACATTCAGAAACATCAAAGTTTCCACTACTCAAATTGTCACCTATGAATCTAAGATGTTTAAAAGCCATTGGCGGTTCTCCAAAGGTGTAAAATATTTTTCCATTTTGGTAGACTTGAAAGCGACAACCGAACAATTCAGCGGCAGCCATCAACTCACATGCAGAAGCATAGGTGGAGGGCTTAAGCATTTCACTCTTATAGTGCCCCTGTGTAGTATAATTATCTCCTGTACCGTCATCAGTCCACACTTTGAACCTGTCCCAGTCAATCAATACACAAGACACAATGTTCCTCCAGATATCAAGAGTGAGCCTGATATGGCCGTGCAATATGTAAGACAGAGAATGTAAAAGGCAGGCGGCATCTCCGGGCATGGAAACCACTCGGTATGTGACAGTTCTTTGATCGATGGTGATCACCTCGATAGACATCTCACTACCCAAATCGCTACTCGTGAATCTAAGATGTTTAACAGGCATTCCCGATATAAACTTGTGGATCTGCCTGCGAATATTTAGCGGCAGCGTCTCTATGAACTTGTGGATTTGCCTGCGAGTATTTAGCGACAGCATGTCTATTAACTTGTGGATTTTTCTGCGAGTATTTAGCGACAGCATTTCTATGAACTTGTGGATTTGCCTGCGAATATTTAGCGACAGTGTGTCTATTAACTTGTGGATTTTTCTGCGAGTATTTGACGGCAGCGTCACGAAGTTGTTTCCGTCTAGCTGCATCAGAAAATGTACCATGGTTTCATGGTTTGTTTCAATTACATTAGTATTTGCAGGACTTGTGTTGAAGTGACATTCGGTATCTGTCAAGCGTTGTAAGCTTACAACCGCCTTCATCGATAACTTCACATCTTAATAAATGAACAATAAAACAGAGGAGAAGCCATAGATTAAATAAAAAGGCTGCAGTTATCAGTAGGGAGATGTGAATACCATGGCGAAGCAAAGAAGGGAATGAAGAGACCGGAGTGACGGAAGGCCTTATATGGGCAGGCAGTCAATTACGTGGGAGGAGTGGGGATGGGGGACGCAATGCCACCTTACACGGCGACCGAGCTGCAGGCTATGGACGTATATATGTAAGTAGGATTCAGTTATGACCATTACGCATAGAATTTCGAAATGAAACCTGCTGAACTTTTGTAAGTAACCTGTAAGGAATGAGCCTGCCAAATTTCAGCCTTCTACCTACACGGGAAGTTGGAGAATTAGCGATGAGTGAGTGAGTCACTCAGTGAGGGCTTTGCCTTTTATTAGTATATATATATATATATATATATATATATATATATACCTGTATATACTAGGGGTTACCCCCTGCTCGCTTCGCTTGCCAACTCCCCCTTTCTGCGCTATGCGCCAGCCACTTCGCATCTCTGCCACTCGTGTTGTGAAGAGGGGGGCTGAATGCACCCCAAGGAGATGCGGTCGCTCCTCCGAAACCCATTCTTAAATTGTGATACAATTTTTTTTTTTACCTCCTCTTTGCTCCATCAGCTGCTGGATAGCTTCTCCTGCTGTGCCATGTGATCTGCATCTCCCACAGTGCTTTGAACATTTCAAAGCCTGTATAGCAGCTGTCTTTGTCATCTACTCTTTGTCTTTTATTTCCGGCCCTGGGCGTGGTTAAATGTCTTGGCACAAAGTCTCGTCTCGTGGGATGTGAGTTCTTGATATTTTTTGTTTTTAATTTAAAAACAGAATAAGAATCTGAAAATCTAACAACATCACATTAAAGTTTGATAAATTCTGAAAAGAATGATGCCAAACATATATATGTAGGTTTTAAAATATGCCCGATTTAAAGCGTGACTAAAAACGTGACATAAAATCATTGAACAAAATCATTGCACTTTTAGACTTAGGATTTTATATATATAGAGTAGATATAGTAAGGTTTCTAAACTCTTTTGGAACTCCCCCCAACAGGATGACATGATAAAGAGAGTCCCAAAGCACGATAGTTGCGTCTGTGGAAGATAGTTTCTCCATTGCTGGGGCAACCACAGGCTCCCAGCACTGTAGTGGCTTGCTGCACATGCAAATCTGATCTGAGGTCGCGCTATAACCACTTGTCGTCGATGGGTGATGCAAGGTTCATTATAAATGCAGGGAACAGTATTACTTGGCCACGACCCTGCTTGATTGCTGTGCCTGTGTATAAGAGAGTGGTAGATCCCGCTACTATAAATAATCGTGCTGTTCCTGTTTCAAGCTATAATCGTGCTGTTCCTGTTTCAAGCTGAATAAAGCTGGTTTTGCTAAAGTACTGAGACTCAGCCTCGTGTTTTGGGGTGCAAGACAGGGACTCACACGTCACAATATATAAGTAAAATCCTGTTATAATAAAACTCATGGGATCATAAAAATATTTCTTTACAACAGAAATTTTGTTATAATGAATATGGGGAAAATACGTACGGTACTGTGACCATGGCTGCCAGCGATTCACCATATCTAATGACAGCAGTGCAAGGACAGCTCCGTAGCTGCTCTGCTGCGTCTGTTCAGAAGAAAACCAAGGGCAAAGCAATTGGTTGACCTCGGCAGGATCACGGCTTGTTGCACAATGTTTAACATTTAATGCCGGGCTTTGATCTGCTCTTCCTCACACTCTCCTGATCTGTCTTCTCCAGACCGCGTCTCCCACAGCGGAGATTCTGAGCCCCTGGTGTTCTTCTAATCTGAAGATGGGAGCTAAAACAGAACGATTGCCCGTGCCAGGTCTCCTAACAGCATCTGTTCTTAACGAATTCTTGAGGCTGTACCTGCCTTCTCTATGCAGTAGTGAAGTAGCCGTATTTTCCTTGTAAGCCTGGACTCATCTTCTGGTCTCTCGTGTAACTCTGTGACCCAAGTTTGACAACACCTGTATCAAAAAAGCGCTTCTTAAACTTCAAATAATATTTCATTTGACAATGAGACATTGGATGTAACTTTTGTAATAGAAATATAGGCATGAAAATACAGAATGTAAATGAGGTGTTAGATGTAACTTTTTTATTAGAAATACAGGTATGAACAGAGAATGAAAATGGGAGGCTAGATTTATTTTTTAATAGAAATACAGGTATGCAAACAGAAAGAAATCAATATCTCTCTATTATAAAAAAAATCTTGGGGAGGCAGACTAGGGAGACGAGACATGATCTTCTCAGAAGACAATTTGATGTCCCGCAAGAGACACTTTAACTTGCTCCCAACTCTTTAAACAATGACAAGCGACAAGCAAAACACGCAGCTCGCAGCAGATGATCCAACCACTTCTCCTTGCGTGCATTCAGCCACCCTAACCCCCCCTCTTCACGACGCGAGCAGCAGAGACACGAAGTGGCAAAAAGGACAGTGGCTGTACAGGCTTTAAAATGATCGACGGGCAGCACGACAGCAGCTGCCCCCCCTTCACAACACGAGCAGTTTTATACATCCTGCGAGAAAGAGATTTAACCACGCCCAGGGCCAGAAATAAAGGACAAGTATTGTTTTTACAACATCACGCAAGACAAGGCAGTGAGCCATCATTTAAAACAAGTCCACGGACATCTAACCTAGCAGTTGTTAGATTGCTTTTGGAAGACACACATCATGTGCTCCCAGCTTTTAAAACAATGACATGCGACAAGCAGAACAGGCAGCTCGCCAGCAGCAGAAAGACAGCAGATGATCCGACGGCATCTCCTTAGCTTGGGTTCAGCTGGTCCCCCCCCCACAACACAAGCAATGTTATATGTCCTGCGAGAAAGAGATGTAACCACTCCTGGGGCCGGAAATAAAGGACGAGTATTGTTTTTACAAAAGTTTTTAAAGTAAAAGTGAAAATAATGCATATGTAACAATTCCCATGAAAATAACAATCTCTTTAAATTGTATATCCGGTAAAACAAACAGGGGGGTGGGCGAGTGAAGTGAACAGGGGACAGAGCCCCCTAGTTTTTTTAAAATATAGAGATACATATATGAACACAGAATGAAAATGAGACTTAGATGAAGATGAAGGCGTGATTCCAAAATGCTTTCGCCACGTCATTTTTCTTCATTCAGTCAACTTTTTCCAGGACTGTTAATTTTTCTTTCAGCATAAACTTAAACAGTTTCTCACTTTTTTTTTTAATCATTGCAAAGAAGACTTTAAGAAATGCTATGAAACTTGGAACAGTACAGTATTCCCACACAACACAACTACCGACGCTGACACTCGCTGGAGCACTGTCTCAGAATTTGACTATGTGTATGATGTCATGCCACATGCTCGCGTGCCCAAGACTGCCCGAGACCGGAAACTTCACAGCAGACTGTCTTCCTTTCTTTAAGACAACCTGTTGCAGGGTTCCTGAGACTTGGAGCAGAAAGTGTAGGAGCGGTATTGTATTTTTTCCAACGCATTATTATTATATAAAAAATGTTTGTTATACTGAGATTTATATTTTGTTAAATTGAGATTCGTTTAACATGATGGTCAATGAACGTTTGTTCAGGCCCACAAAAAGTATTTGTTATTCTGGAAATTTCGTTACTTCAGTATTTACAATAACGGGCTACAGAGATAAGATGTCCATCCATCAGTGTTTGTGCCCTTGCTTGGGCATAGTGTTATCTGACGTCCACAAGGAGGGCGATGTCGGATGAACCAAGGCAAGTGGCTAAAGTAAGACATTACACCGTGTAGCACACATCCATGTGTCTGGAATGCACAACAGTCCTGCAATAACTGCAGAGAAAAGCAACAAGAAACAGAGGGATGTTAGGCATATCTGGTGAACAGAGGTTTGTAAATGCATGATGTGATCGAAACAGGCAGAATTATATGCTATGCTATTAGAAAAACAATCTAAACAAGAACAGACCATTCAGCCCAACAAAGCTCGCCAGTTCTATCCACTTAATTCTTCCAAAATGACATCAAATCTAGTTTTGAAAATCTCTAAAGTCCTATTGTCTACCACACTACTTGGTAACTTATTCAATGTGTCTATGGTTCTCTGTACATCATTATGCCTATTTTAATAAACAGCTGTTTTGCTATGCCATCATATTCTATTGTATGATGCCCCACAGCTCGCCATATAGTCTAGCATCCTGCTTGCCTTTGGATCATTTCTATACTCTGTACAGTGGTGGACCATAATGAGTCAACTACTACCACTCGGACCTTTTTGTGTATGTTTTAGCTCTGTATCTCCTGTTTTATAATTATATCTAACATTTTGCTGTCATACTTGCACAAGTTTATATTTGTTTACATTAAACTTAATTTGTCACCTATCTACTCAATTACTTATTATTTTCTAGTGACATGTAGACTATCTGCACCTAATTTACTGCTGTTTTCAGATTTAACTGAATCATTATTATGCTCTTATTTTAATCAGTTATATCATGTAATTTGGAGTAAACCTAATCAGAATATTCCAAGTAAATTCATCTTTAGAGTTTTCATTTTCTAGAACTTTATCCTTATTTTTCAATCCTCTGTTTTATATAGAATCTTGGTCACTGGTTCTATGACCTCTTGACTGCATGCTTTTTGCCTTCATTGAAACTATCAAATCTCAAACAGACTTGTAACTGGTGATAGCTACAACTAACCAACATAGTAACTTATCATGCTTGGGTCCTTAAGACAAATTCATGATTAACCTGATTTTTTTAATGGGTGTCTACCCCCTTATATTTCTGTCAATATCTTGCTCCTTAAAAATACTTAATCTGCTATGGTTTTGCTAAAATATTATGGCAGTTTTCATTCTCCTCCCATCTTGGTCATGCACCTACTGTAAGTATCGAAATGGCTAAATGTGTTTCTGAACTTAATATTTCATTCTCTACTTTAGGACCTTGGGAACTTCTGTTTTAAGAGAAAAAATCTGGATACAACCAAAATGCAGATTAACAGTTCCCCATAATGGAATGTAGCTCAGTTCAGTGCATCTTTAGTAGGCAACATAGAGTGTGTGTGACATTGCTGCCTCAGTATCTCTGGGATGGATTTACACCCAATACTCAGGTCAGTCTCTCTACTGTGCATGATAAGTTAATTGGAGAATCTGCATATATCCTGATATGAAGTGAATGTGGCAGTGTGCTAGTGCTCTTTAAGGGCCTGGAATCATTTTCTGCATGCCTGTTGCTTCCATGATAGAATAAATAAAAGACTGAGAGAGTTTGTTTTCTTATAACTTAACAATGAAAAAAGAAATTGTTATTTCATATCAGTTTGTGTAGATTGTTTCCCTTATGTCACTCTACTTTTTGAAGAAGATTAATACAGCAGTTATCAGAGCCTAGAAAATATGGGTAGTCTCATGAACTAGGATTTAAGAGCCTTGATTACTGGCATTACTAGTAAAACTCTTTAGTTCAGTGAAGATAAAGGTTTTCTATAATATGTTTGAATGTATCATATAAAAACAAAATTCAATTCAGCTTTATTTTTACAAGAATGCAAATAGCAATTCACAACTTTTTTTTTGTTTGTTCACAGAGTTGCTTTCTTTGTAAAGACTTCCTATTGGAGCTAATTAAGAAATACTTAACTTGTGAGCACAGCCCTACTCTACACTGTGTTGCCAATTGACTGTGTTTACTCCATCTGATGCTACATTGCAGATTATAGCAAATAAAATGGTGAATGTTTAATTTAGTGATACTAGAATTTAAGGTGCCGTGAATTCAAAATAGCTTTAATTGACAATTTTCAAAACTATGAAATTAACAAAAACAATGGCAGATACATTTTCAGAATGTGTGATTTAGTGTGGGTGACTAAAACGGTATTGTATGAAAGTTTTGTCATTTTATTCATAACATTAAACTACTGTATGCTGGCATTCACATTAACCCTTAGAGGCTCATGTTAAAAGTAATAAACTAAATCTTCTTCCTCTTCTTTATTTGGCTGCTCCCATTTAGAGCTGACCACAGCGAATCATCCGTCTCCATCTATCCCTGTCTTTTACATAATTTTTCGGCCAAACTGACTGCCTTCATGGCCTCCCTCACAACATCCCTAAATCTTCTCTTTGGCCTTCCTCTTCTCCTCTTGCCAGGCAGTTCCATCCTCAATATTCATTTCCAGATGTATCCCTCATCTCTCCTCTCTCACTTTGTCACCAAACTGTTGTACCTCTGTTGTCCGTCTAATATATTCATTCCTAATCATGTCTACCCTCGTTACAAAAATCGTAGCATCTTCAACTCTGCCATTTCCAGCTCTGCCTCCTGTCTTGTCGTCATTGCCACTGTCTCCAAACCATACAGCATAGCTGGTCTCACTACCATTCCCTTTCCCTTTCACTCTTGCAGGTACTCTTCTGTCATACGTCACTCTTGCCAATCTTCTCCACCTAGTTCACCCTGCCTGCACTCTCTTCTTCACCTCTCTGTCGCACTCTCTGTTGTTTTGGACTGTTAAACCCAAGTATTTAAATTTGCCAACCTTTACCACCTCTTTTCCTTGCAGTTGTACCCTTTCACCAACTTTCCTTTTCATTCATGCACATGTATTCTGTCTTACTCCTACTGGTTTTCATCCAGCTTCTCTCTAGTGTGCACCTCCACCTCTTCAGGTTCGCCTCAAACTGCTGTCTACAGATCACGATGTCATCCGCGAATGTAATAATAAAATAAATACATGAAATAAAAAGCATTGACACCTCCTACCTATAGAAATCTCTCATGGTAAAAAGAATTTTTGAATTTTGTTTGAACTATTCCTTTCTGACGAAACACCGAAAAGCACAAGAGTACAATATCAAGAAATGTGCTTAATGCAATTAATAATGAGAAGTTAATTATATATAAATGGGAAAGGAAACTGACAAGAATGCATTTTGGATTCATAAGGTATACATACAAATAAAAAACAAATAAACATTTTAAACTATAAACATGTAAAGGATCCAAAAACTATATTTTGTACTAAAGAAAATATTGATTTCTGTTCTAAATTAACATTTTTGGGGTTAAGTGAAGTAAGCAGAGACATCAAACAACATGTGCTATTGCTGTACTATTGACACTGTCCCTATAATTTACATTGGTGGCCAGACAACCAAGTGACATGGACAGTTCCCATCGTAATAAATAACTGAAGATTATGAAAATGTTCTAATAGATTGCCCATCTAATAAAATATTGCTCCGCAGAAACAAAATTCCTCACAATATCCTTAGAACATGTGTGCACAAATATCCAAGGGAGACCCCCACCTCCCCATACATCAGCTCCTAGTTTGATGTAATATATGCATAAAAAAGCAGTCAAAACTATGACGAGGAAAGCTTAATTAAAAACTTGTGTTAAATTTGAACAGCATCACCAGGACAAACAAATAGCCAACAGAACAGACAGCACTGCCATTTATTTATTTCCACTTCAAGCACTGTGTGGAATCATATGTTCATTTATGAATGTGTGTTGTTTGTTTGTTTTTTTTTTGCCCATGCCCTAAATTCTCATCTTTGATGATGAAATAAAACTGGCATTAAAAAAACGAGGATGGGCTTTATGTGTGGACATACACACTACAAAAGTGTCCCAGTATGGGACATTGAAAATCAGGTCAACCTATAATTTATCATTAGAGTGCAACATTCAGCTGATATTCATAATGGTCACTCGCTGTAATAACGTTTGCCAATCACTTTTGTTATTCCTTTAATACAGTGGCTCTCAAACTGTGGGGCGGGCCCCCCTAGGGGGGCGCAAAGTAACAAAAAGAAGGGCGTGAAGATGTGAAAAAAAGAAAACAAGAATCGAAAATATGAAAAATACATCTATTGAAACCAAAACAAATTAACTTAAACTACATTCTGATACTAGAAAAATAAATATAGAGTTAGATAAATGTTGATAAAACTTAAGTAGGTACAGTATAATAAAATATGCATCTATGATATATCATTAATTAAAAAAGAACAAGTTGGTATCAGTGGGCTCCTTTCAAAAAAATGTTAGGGGGGGCGCGATTAAAACTGTTATGAAAACTCGGGTTGCAAATACGTAAAGGTTGAGGAACGTTGCCTTAACATTTGTTATTACTAAATAGCTTTGCAAATCCCAAGTCATTACTATGGCAATACCTGCTCAAGTAAATAAGGAATTCATTACAAAGGTTTTTATTTATTTATTTATTTTGGTTATTTACATTGCCAACTGCAAATTGTCACTGTGTGTGAATATGGTGTGTGTGTGTATGAGTGAGAGCGATCTTTGTGATGGACTAGAGTCCTGTGCAAGGCTGTTCTCACCTTTTTGTCCAATCCTACTGAGATAGCTTTTGGCCCCTTCAACTGTGCAATGGACTAAGAAGGTTCCAGAACCTTCCTACTGAACTCAGACCATTGAAGACTACAGTCCCTGTACAGGCCTCAAATGTACATGAATGTTCCGCCATTGCATACATTTTATAACTTGTTTCCTATTGTTCAATGCAAGACATGGGTCATGAAGAAACTGATTGTATTATAGGATAAATACTATATCTACTTCTTAATGTTTACTTTGTTGAAAAGTTTATTTAAAGTTTTAATTTAACTTTAAAAAAAATTCAAATGGTATTTTGAATATTTTCATGTTGCTCATTCTGTGAAGCACTTGTTTTTGTGTATATTTTCTTTCTAATTGTACCTTTTCCTTCAGTAAGTAATTTCATGAATATTGTCTGTATGCACTTTATGTGCTACCTCTGACATTTCCTGGAAATAAATTTGTGTTTGATTTTTAATTTCAGGGAAGAGATAAGTAAATAAAGCAGTAGTGTATTAGACACTGAGGAGGATTGGGACCAAAATTTTAGAAATTTATATTGATTAGATAGTCTCATATTCCCAAATCCAATTTATCTGGATAGACAACTTACAGAAATGATCAGAAGTCATGTATAGCAATATCTTCACATTGGTAAATTTGTTTGAGTCCTTCCCCACAAACTGAACAGAATGGATTTTAGGTGTTTCTATGCTACACTGACTGCCAGATTATTGTGACAATGATAGGCTGTTTCTAGACTGCTGGCGAGGGAAAGTTGGGTAATTGTGCAGCCATGATTATCTTGAAGGTAATGCAATTTATTTCTAATTTTTATTTTTCGCAAACCATAAAAACACATTTCATGTGTGTAGGCAGATAACAAAATAGTAATTGCTAGTTGTGCTACTCATCCAAGAAGGGTTCGAATCTAAGTAATGCATGTAGATCTCAGAATTAATGTCTGCAGTGCACTATCTCTTGGCATGTACAGTATTTTGTAATGTATGTAGTAATAAAAAATATTACTGTAAATGTTTGTGTGACATCATTTGTTGGAGTGACAAATGCAATGCATATCCTCTGTTATATGCTATTTGGTATGGAATATTAATGGTTTGTTTTGGAACAAAAAAATGCAATGCATTTTATTACTGTAAATATTTGTGATGCATGATCTGTTGGAATGACAGAGACAATGCCACTGGACAAACACACAGATACACAGTCATATTCTATGCTATTTATGAGTGTAACCAGCCATAGTTTTACTTTTTATTACAAATTCAGTTAACGTAAGAAAATATTACAAATTTATCCTTCCTTAGAGTTTACTCAAACATTTCACAGTGGTAGAGCAGAGCAGTTGCTATTAAAGTGCAAGAAACACATTAGCTATTAGATTTTAAAATAATGAGATCAAGCTTAGTAAATGAAGCAGCACATGAAGCCAATAGTCTCACTCTGCAATTGACATGAAAGAAGTGAACACCTCCTTCACGTACGGTGTTATAATGATATCTTCGTTGTTAGAGATTTCTCATCACTTTCTGTGCACTTTAGTGATTCCTTCACATTTTATCAACAATGCTCACTAAAACTGATGGATGGCACAGTCGATTTCCATGTAGTCCCAAAAATTGTGAAAAAATGAGCATATTTTCCTAACACCCTGGAAGGAGGTTTCACATATGCATACTGTCACACAAGTGCGAGTAGGAGACAGCTAAAGGGCCTGAGTAAATATAATACTACACCAGACCAGGGGGTGGCAGAGTGTGCTGACTGTCCCTCTCAAATTCTTGCAGACCATTCCTGGGAAATCTCACCAGGTCCCGGCACCTCTGATGACGTCACTTTTGCTTCCGGCATAGATAACATAATTTCCTTCCCCAGCTCTTAAAACTGCTATCTTACCTCCAAGTATTCAGTTCTGTTTTGGACTCAGTCTTGTGAACATCTCTGTTCAACAATTTCAAAAATTTTGCACCCGGGATATAATATACGGGTGGCTGCCCCAAACCTTTATAATGTCTCTAGATTCATTCTTCACACAATACATATTTCTTCTCTAACTTTGTTGGGAAAAGAGTTAACCATTGTTCCAAACCCTTAAGTTTTCCTAAGTACAACGTGCATGTTGTGAAAAAAATACAGCCTTACTGCAAACAAAAAGATGAGATAAATATTCACTTAATGGCAAGCTGGCCACCCTGCTAAAATCATTGTCCTTTTTACTTTATTTAAATAATATTATTAATCAGTTGTTGTCACTGTGCTATAGCTCATATAAATAGTTAATGTGTATGTATTTTACCATTCTCTGATGCCACTGTTTCTTCTTCTTCTTCTTAGCATTCACTTATATTTTAAAGTAAGTGTTTTACAAATACAATAGATGCGCCAGCAACATGGCATAACTCATAAGAGTTATTTTTACTCCATTCGCACCCCATTACCACTGCATGAGCCCTCCTGACTCCACTGAAATCACCTACCTCTCCTCATGACAAATCCAGAAAAAGAACTGGAAATTTTTACAAAGAAAAATGGTCTTTTTTGTCTGTCCAGGCATTGCAAAAAGAACACAAAGCGTGTATGGTGTATTTTGTAAATTATAGGCGGATCAAATGAAGTAATCAATGTTCTTCTCAAATCAATATTTGACCTAAATCATCAAAGTATAAACATTTTATTTTCCTGTATTTTAGAAGTTGATGCTGGTGGTGCAATTGTTTCACCAACTTACTTTGATCATTGTTAAATAAATTCTATTGATGATATATTGTAAATGATTAATTAAAGTTACACTCCCAGGTAAAACATTTCAATACTGTATAAGCAAAAAAAAAAGATAATGATTAAGAATGATGGTGAAGAGTTCATCTGCTTATTGTCGTGGGTGGCAATAATGGAAAAAAAATTCACAAAAGATGACTGCTTCTGTAAGACTGCTACTGATAAAATACTGATATACATGGTGAGGTGCATGTTAACTAATGCTAACAGGAATATAAAATAAAAGGTGACCACACTGTACGGGGCACCCAGTCAGTACTGGGGCAGTAAACAATGTAAAGTTGGAACGCTCAATCCAAAATATTATCTAAGTGAGATATTTTCTCATGACCCTAGAGAGCTGACAAACCCTTACTTAACAAAGAGGGTAGTGGTAGGAAACTCAGGATCATGTATTTCCAACATGTTGTAAAATGGAGAATGCTACAGGATTCTGTATGTCCACGTAGGGCAGGAGTTTTCTGAGCCTAATATCAGGGTGGACTTGTATACGGTGCATGGGCTCCACTACACATTAGAGTGGGTAGATGTCCTGAGGGTTCACTGGCTCTTTCATAGTGAAATGGGGTATAAGGTATTTGTAACACCAGCAGCCAGTAGGTGGTATTGTAAAATGATGCCCAGTAGTTCCAAAGGCTATATCTTACGCTAGAAGTTTCCCAAGGACATGCCCTGAAGGGATTCTGGCCTAGGCTTTAAAGTCCCTTCTGACCCATTGATTATGAAGTTTGGAGTTGGAAAGATTGTAGGTGTTGTAGGTGTATAACAGAGTCCAGAGTTAATGTAAGTGAAGTATGCAAGGTGAGTAAAAGGAGTACTTGGTGTGCTACTACTAGATGGGAAACCAAGTCAAGCACTGATTTAGGCCGGGGAGAAAATTAAGGTACAACAATTTAATTGTTTTCCTTAGATGTGTCCTTTGTATTAGTCCTTGAGTTTAGCAGTTCCTGTGTGCATGTTTTATCCTTATAATAAAACCAATGTCCTTGTATTTCTTTGGCCTCCTTGATGTTATTACTTTCCAGGGACAAACCTGAGAGGACAATCAGCCATGCAAAATAGTCACAGAGCAGTGTGGGCAGAGTGAAAAAAATCATCAAATGTGACACATTTCAGTGTCACAGCTGTAGTAACGCAGTGACATAGTGCAAAGCCAAGTTAGGTTAGTAATATGTAAAGCAAAGCACCTTTGTGAAGGCACGCTGTGCTCTGTGAAGTTTCCATTTCCAGTTTATTTTGTCTGGACTGATTCAGTACAAAGTGAAATCACTGCTGCTGTAGTGGATATTTTAGACTGCCATGTCCGAAATACACATTTGGAAGCCATGCATTGAATATGATTTTTTGAATTCTAACTCATCCTAGGAGATGAGCCAGACTTAATGCTCACAGTAGGTCTTTTACTGCAGTTATATCAGTTTTTTACTTGCTCCATCTAACCCTATGTCTGCAGGAGCTTCCAGTGGTTTTAAAAATGTGATACCTCAGCTGTGATTTAAAGAATGATGGGACATTTCTTACCTGTGGCTCTTAGGTTGTTAATAGTTAATAGCTTTATGGAGAATGCCATAAAGCAGTCTGAGTTTTTATTAAATGTTGGACTACTGTAAAATAATATTCTGCCAAAATAATATTCTGTGCAGGTGTTCCAAAGGAGGTTAGGCACATAATTGCTAGTAAGCGGAAGATTATAAAAAGTAGAAACCTTGATGGACTTCACTTTTTTAATGCCTAATGAAGTAAATTACATTTGTACTACCAGTTCTCAATTTTTTTGTAGCCATCTCCATTTTACACAGCATCCAAAGTATTTTGAGCATCACTTTAATAACTTAGCACAGCTATTGCAGATTATGCAAATTTCCCCCTGGGGACAAATAACATTTTATCTATCTATCTATCTATCTATCTATCTATCTATCTATCTATCTAT
>JANRMT010062856.1:92016835-92099227 GCA_026402145.1 Polypterus bichir lapradei
TATCTATCTATCTATCTATCTATCTATCTATCTATCTATCTATCTATTTCTGTCTGTCTGTCTGTCCATCTGTCTGTCTGTCTATCTATCTATCTATCTATCTCTGGATGCTATATGCTTAACATTTTAATCAGAGACTCTTCATTTGTCAGGTATAGCTATAGTTAGGCTTACTAGAAAAGGAAGCTAATATTTTTCAAGTAGCCAAGGCTCCCTGCAGGGAGCCTGGCCATCTGAAAAATGTTACTTTCCTTTTGAGTCAACATGGCTAATTTCAAAATGTTTTGGGTCAATTGCAATGATAGAATTTTTCAGTTAGCCTGTAACATATACATTGCATCCTGTTGTTGCTTGCTCACCTTTACCTGTGACACTACTGCTACTACATGAGTGATTACCATGAAGATCTATGCCTTTTTTAAAATAATTACAATTGGATTAATATAAATGGGTGTTATTAAACTTTCCCCAAAATATAATTTAATTCAAGCTTTGTATTATATATTTGCCATTACAGGGTATCCTGGGCAACTGATTTTCAGTTTGAGTAGTCCGTTTCACTATTTTAAATTCAGTAATTGATCAGTTTTTTGTGAATACATGCCTTGTTTAAAACGAAGAGTTTGTGTGTCAGCAGTACTGGAGATAGTGTGGCGGACGGCTGGGACGCCCCTTCACTATATATTCAGGGGGAGCAGCCCTGGACAGTGCAAAACCTCCCCCCGGACGCTGGATGGCTGGCCCCCTGGGTTAGAGCGGTGCCTCAGCCTCCCGCAGGGCATCATGGGGGATGGAGTTCTCCACAGCTCCGTTGGGTTCTGCAGGCGCCGCCAGCGGGTGCTGCAGCAGGAGCTGCTGGCCCCTTTTGGGCACTGATTTTGCCATACCTGGAAGTGTAGCCGGATGTCAGCAATCAAGCACCTGGAGCACTTCCGGGTACCCAATAAAAGGAGCCAGCGACCACCACTCAGCGGCCAGAGTCGGGTGGAGGAGGACAAGGTTGCTATGGAGGAGTGGTGGTGGAAGAAAGAGAGGAACATGATTTGTTGGTGTGTTGTTTGGGACTGTGTTATGCCTGTGGGGATTACGGGGAAGACGTGCTCCACAGGTGAAGAAAAATAAACAGTTTATTTATTTTTTACGTGCCTCCGTGTGATTCTGTGTTGGGACGGGCGCATATATGGCTCCTTTCTTACAACAGGTAGATAGATAGATAGATAGAACTTTATTTGTCCCCAAAGGAAAATTTAGCATTTTTACAAGAGCTCTTTAAATAAATAAATACACAAGTAGAAAGATGTACACATACGCACACAATGTTCACTATAAATGCTGTATATGATATGCAAATTAAATATTAATATATATTGTAATATTATGATATTTTAATTGTTCGCCTTGCTTTTCTGGTGGACAACTGGTATTTTCTTTTATTTTAAGCATATGTATGTAGACTGTCAGCAGAGATGTCAAAGGCCCCTCTTTTCATAGACCAATTAGATATCTCATCAAAAGTGAATGATGTCAGGTTTCATTATGATTCAGTAACAGTTAATTGCTTCAAGGTTAAAATGGCAGATTTGAAGAAATTATATTGTCAATGGCAGAGTAAATTCTTGCTCTGCCAGCATTCAGTGACACATGGATTTCAGAGACAATACTGGATACATAAAGTTATTATACAGCCTTTAATGCTTTCTATGTAAATCTGTTCTCATTTTAAGCAAATAAATGTAATTAGCCTCTGCTGCTCTGTTCCATTTTCCAAGTTAATGTGCTATACGGTCGTCAATAACCCTTCCGCTTAATAAATGCTGTTTTGTTTCTGAACAGCCATGGTTATTAAATACCAACAGTGCATCCAGAATTAATTAATATAGCAGTAAGCTAATTGTGGCCCATGGGCACAGTACAAAGCCTGCACTCTTTAGCTGGTCAGCAACCTCTGCCAACTTGTGGACTCCTAATTATTTGTCTTGCATGTAACACAGGAGGCTTGCTGTGGCCAGTTTCCTACCATTTAGATTCACCAAGCTACAGAGATCTCCAGGAGTTTGATTTTATGTCAAATTGAAGGAAAAAAACATTGAATCATTTAAATGAATTTAGCTGGTAAAAAAAAAAAATTAGCTGAAAGTGAGAGTGCCTGATTCTTGGGAGCTGTTGGGATAATTTCTTTCAAGTGAGCAGTTGTTTACCCTTCCTTAAAGTGGACTACCCAGGCCTTTGAACCAGCAGTTTATTTAACTGCTATTGGGAACAAAGAATCCCTGAGGTCTGAACATTACTGAACAAGTGTTGATCTAAAATTGGATTAAAAATTGCCTAATGAGAAACTCTTCTGATAATTAGTAATTTTTTGAAATGTTCTCTGATAATTATGATCATACACCTCAGAGTAGCAGTGGGTTTGAAAAATGAGTGGGGTTAAACTAAATTACACAGCCTGTACTTGGACCTGTCTCTTTGTGTCTCCTGTTTTTTATTTTTTTTTTTAGTTGGGGGGGGGGCGGACACGGGTGGCTAGTAAAATAATTAGCGTAATGGTACAATTAAGCACGTTCAACATAGCATGAATGGGATGTTCCTGTGATTCTGTTCTGTACTAGATTTAATTTTGAATGATAATTAGACACCCTGAACTGTCTGATGCTTTAGGTCCAGCAGGAAACAAGAGCCCTCAGACTGACTCATGGGAAGGCAATGAGTTTATCCCACTGTGCTGGCACAGCAGTTTCTTAGAGACTAAAAACATGAGCTGTGGCAAATTGGATCATCATACAAGTTTCAACTAGCCCATTGTGTACAACCAGTAAATTGGGAGCTGATATTTCTGCAATCTATTTATTAGCAGTGCCATGTGAGACCTACCCTCGTGGCTGGTTTGTGTAAATAGATTTTTGCCAGTTTATTTGAGGATACAGTAGCACTTTTCTTTTTGTATATATAAGCACAATAAAATTCCGTTAAAGAAAATTGTAATAATTGCAAGATGAAAAACAGTGGAACTGACTTTAACTCATTAGAGCAAGATATTCTTTCAGCCCTCTTTATCTGTCAGAGCTGTGTTAAATTGAACTCTAACATTATTCTAAATGAATTGAGGCATGTTTGGTAGAACAAAGGGGCAGAGAACCAAACATGTTTTGTCAATTTCTGGATCATGTCTGGGTTAATTATATTTTAAATTGAGTGGTACTCTGGGCAGGCTGTAGCATAATGACACGGTGTGCCATTAAGTGCCAGAAAGGTGTGAAAAAAGAGGCAGAGACCAGTTAGCAGATACCTGAGGTACATGCTTAGACCTGTAACGTTGGATAAAATCTGATTAAATCTTGTGTGTTGTATTGAATAACTATCCAATATCTGTTAAGGTTAGTCAGCAGGAAAAGAAGTTGTCAATTGCTGTTGGATTTTCAGCTTTTCTGAAAGCTAAGGCTTGTGAAGGCTAGTTGCAGTTATTTTTTATCCTTCAGTTTTTTTTAAATGCAAAATTCAGGATTAATGTTTTTTTTTTACCAGCAAAAAGGCTGTAACTCATTTTTTATCAACCCAGGTACTATTCAGGGTTCGTGGTAATTTCAAAGAACAGTTTATGTAAGTAAATAATAAGTAACTGCTGAAGCAAAAAAGGGAATCTTAATTCTTTAGAATACACACAGAACAAGACACAAAATAAAAAAAAATAATCACCATTTCTTGCAAACACATTTGGGAAAGGTTGTTACTCTGTATGCTGCCAGGATATATTCTGTGACCATTTGGAAAAAAAAAATCTATATGTTAAATGTGAATGAACATCAACATACCTACAAATGTAAAGTCAGACGTTCATGCTTTGCAGTCCTGAGTTTACTGAGATGGCTTCTACACACTCCAGGATTCTCTTCAACTTAGGCAGTCAAGTCTATTCTTGGAGGAAATATAGCGAGGTCTGCAGAAGTTGAGTTATTTACAAAGAAAATATACTGTATAAGCAGTAATGTTTAGATTTTTCAGACTTTAATGTTTTTTAATGATGGAAAGATTAACGTTTTACGTTCATAAAATATCTAGCAGCTGTTCTTGCCAGTGACAGGACTATTGCAGATGGTGGTAATCAATTGTCAGACATGCCAACGTAGGCAGCACTTTTTGGATTTCTGTTGCACCAACACTGACACTGACACTGCCAGTAACTGTTTTGTTTGTTCCCCTGGAATAGCAGAAGAAAAATCTCCAGACGACTGCTGGGGTCACTTCTGAAAGCTAAATAACTCAGCTACTTCTTGTATCTCTGGTATTTAACCAACATAGCCACAGGAAACCACTGTTCATTCTTCGACCGTCTTCAGGGGAACATGGAACTCTGCCCCTCTGAATTGTTTTTGTTTTGCTGTTTTGCGACCCTTGTCAAGATGACAATCTCTTCCTTGCATGAGTGCGTGGTTTATTTTAAATACTGGACATAACCATTAAGTGGGAAATCCTCCAGTACCCCTACTCTTCTTATGTTGCCACAAATAACTGATATTGAGAGAAAAGAACATTTTATTATTATACCAGAAGAGAGGTTCCAGACGTTTGTTTTCAAATGATGCAAGCCAGGTCCACAGTAAGTGTTTTATCTGAATCAACAATGACACTTTACACTGTATATTGGACTATGTGTGGTGTATTTGCTATTAAACTAATTAAACTAAAATATGAAGCTGTGCTGTTTTCAATGAATATTTTTGATGGTATGCTACTACCTGATGTATATTGTGAAGTCAAAAAAGAATTTCATTGAATAGAAAGTTCTGAAATGATCAAAAGAGTGGTGAAGATGAGTGCTTCAGAATGCTGTTTATCTCTGTGAATAAAGTTACAGTGTGTAAATGAAAATAAAATGACTAAACACAATGAATGAGTGTTTGGAAAAAAAACATACTATGGAAGAAATATTAATAAACTCTGAACTAATTAACACACACATTTCAGCAAAGTCATCAAAACATTATGTGGTTCTAACGTATTCTTTTCACTGAAAATACAAGTAAATATACAGCCTGAATTACCTCAGATGGCTGTGTTTTGTGAACCATATTCTATTTGTCATCTAAATGTGTCCAGAACAAAGCATCATACAATTTGTAACTGAGGTGAAACACAATTTTGGAGATACTTATTGTTAGGTGGATGATATTTTACAATGGGGTACAACTCAAGGACAGAATGACTCCTCAGTCCATGCTGTGCAGGAGGGGATCCTAATAGTTGGCATTACATTAAACATTGACAAGTGTTTAGAGGTGACATCAGTTCACCTAATGGCATTACGTCATGACACATGAAAACTGAAATAAATGCTGAAAGTGCAAGTGCCATCAAGCAAGAGTGAAATAAGGTGATTCTGGAGAATGAAAAGTAAAAATGAAAACATTTCAGCCTCAGATAGAATAATTGTTTTTATACTGGAGAGCTGAACAGGTACAAGCTTTCAACACTCCAGCGTAGAAGATGTCATCTTCACTCTTCCTATCCGTATATGACTCAGTATATCGTAGAATTCAATTTGTTCTTATATAGTACTCCTTGCTGAGATCAGGCTCAGAATGCTTATACAGTTTTAGATACAGAAAAGCACATAACCATACAGTATTTATGCACATATCAATGAAGATAACAAAATATCAATTGCTATCTCATTCTACTGCTTAGGGGCAGAGCTGCTGTAGACATGGAACAAGTTGTGGAAACCTGCAACCTATGCATCACAATTACGATAACAAAGCAGAAAATATTCACGTGGAAAATAAAACTTTAGTGTTAACATAGACATAGCCTCATTGTATCCATTATTGTATAAAATATTATTTGATTTTCTCATTCACAAACGCTTTATTAAAAAGATCACATACCTCATCTGTGCCTGTTGAATGCTCAAGCACTAGACCTGGTTCCTATAAGAACTCAGCATTTCATAATGAGACTGAAGTGATGCTCTTGAACAGTTACACGTGAACCTTGGAAGATCTTTTGCATGGTATCAAAACTGTCACAGTTATAAACTTATGGTTCTATCATTTATTTTATGCTGATTTTTTACACTTTTGATTAATATTAGTTATTATTGGTTTTACAAAATGGTGGCAACCATTATTCTGTGTCCACGTTTTGGATGTTTCTAAAAAGAAAACAAACCCAAATATTATGACAGTGAGGAGTTATTATATCGAGTTAATATAATATTATGATAATATTCTTGACATAGTAAATTCGTCATTAGATACGGGGGTCTTCCCAGACTGTCTTAAGACTGCTGTAGTTAAACCCCTTCTTAAGAAACATAATCTTGACCCCTCTGCTTTTGAAAATTTTAGACCCATCTCTAACCTGCCCTTCTTAAGTAAAATTTTAGAAAAGGCAGTCATTATGCAGTTAAATGACCACCTCAATAAACATGCTATTCTTGATAAATTTCAGTCAGGTTTTAGAACAAATCACAGCACAGAAACTGCACTCGTTAAAGTAGTAAATGACTTGCCATTTATCTGTTCTCATCCTCTTAGATTTGACACCATTAATCATAATATTCTTAGAAATCGCCTTAGTCAATGGGTGGGCCTCTCTGGCAGTGTCTTAAATTGGTTTGAATCCTACCTGGCAGGGAGAAAATTCTTTGTTAGTTTTGGGAATTACAACTCAAAGACACATGATATCCGATATGGTGCTCCACAAGGCTCTATCCTGGGTCCGCTGCTCTTCTCAATCTATATGCTTCCGTTAGGTCAGGTTATCTCAGGGCACAACGTGAGTTAACACAGCTATGCTGATGACACACAGCTGTATTTATCAATAGCACCTGATGACCCCGTTTCTCTTGATTCACTAACACAATGTCTTACTTGTATTTCTGAATGGATGAATATTAATTTTCTCAAGCTAAATAAAGAGAAACTGAAATCTTAGTGATTGTCAATAATGGATACAATGAGGCTATTAGAAATAAACTGGATACATTAGGATTACAAGTCAAGATGGAGGTAAAAAGCTTAGGGGTAACTGTTGACTGTAATCTGAATTTTAAATCGCATATTCATCAGATCACTAGGACAGCATTTTTTCACTTAAGAAACATAGCAAAAGTTAGACCTCTTATATCACTGAAAGATGCTGAGAAATTAGTTCACACGTTTGTTTTCAGTCGACTAGATTACTGTAGCGCAATCCTCTCAGGAATACCCAAAAAAGACATAAATCGTTTGCAACTAGTGCAGAATGCAGCTGCTAGAATCCTAACCAGGAAAAGAAAATCCGAGCACATTTCTCCAGTTTTAATGTCACTACACTGGTTACCTGTGTCATTCAGGATTGACTTTAAAATTCTGCTTATGGTTTATAAAGCCTTAAATAATCTTGCCCCATCTTATATATCGGATTGTCTGACATCTTATATTCCAAATCGTAACCTCAGATCCTCAAATAAGTGTCTCCTTAGAATTCCAAGAGCAAAACTTAAAAGAAGTGGTGAAGCAGCCTTCTGCTGTTATGCACCTAAAATCTGGGATAGCCTGCCAATAGGAATTCGCCAGGCTAATACAGTGGAGCACTTCAAAAAACTGCTGAAAACACATTATTTTAACATGGCCTTCTCATAACTTCACTGTAATTTAATCCGATACTCTGTATATCCAATTCATTATAATAACTATTCATGGTGGCTCTAAAATCTGTACTAACCCCTACTCTCTCTTCTGTTTCTTTTTCCGGTGTCCATCTACTCAAAGCACCGTGATGTTCCAACAGTGATGGATTAAAAGCCAGAAGTCTGCATGACCATCATCTTCAAGTCCGTCCGTGAGAACCCTAAATACAAAGAGGACTATTTCATTTATGTTAGGTAGATTGCCCAGAGGGGACTGGGCGGTCTCATGGTCTGGAATCCCTGCAGATTTTATTTTTTTCTCCAGCTGTCTGGAGTTTTTTTTTGTTTTTTCTGTCCTCCCTGGCCATCAGACCTTACTCTTTTTCTATGTTAACTAATGTTGTCTTATTTTAATTTCTTATTTTGTCTTTTATTTTTCTTCATTATGTAAAGCACTTTGAGCTACTTTTTTGTATGAAAATGTACTATATAAATAAATGTTGTTGTTGTTGTTGTTGAGTTAGTTTGAAGACCTTTTGCTTAGTTCTACAGACTTTGACTTCAGTTAGTGTTCTGGGTTTTTGTGTCTTGTCTCTCTTGTTTCTTTTGATGTTCGGGCTCCTGCGTCTTTCTAGACATCATCTCATTCTTCTTATTTCTCTTCATCCCCTAGTCTGCGATTTATTCTTCTTTGGTTGATATTACATGGCACTCACTCTTTATTTACATGTCCATAATACATGTGCTCTTATGAAGAAGAATTATGCCTGTGGAGACAATAATTTGATGAAAAATATGCTGACACTGCCATAGAAATCGAGTAGCACATACCTAAAAAACATAGAGGAGTGCCAAAAATATTGATGGCATGCATTCGTAAGTCATATAATTGTGTAGGCATACACAGCCTGAAAAACCAAAGGCGAAGTGACACTTATTTATTTTATAGTGCACATGTAGTTGATGACAGCAAATGACCGTCTTCTTCAATTGGAAAAAGTGGTCATACTAACAGTCCTGAAAAGTGATGTCCTCACTAGGGGAACATTAGAGAAATTGTGACAAGAACAGGAAATTCAGACCAACAAGCGTGTCTGTCCTGTTCAGCCAAAGTTCTACAGAATAGCATGAAGTTGAATTCTGAAGGTTCCTAAAGTTTATTCCCTTTCACACTACTTGGTAATTTTTCTATGGTTCTTCACATGAAGAAAAGTTTTCTAACATTGTGAAAAATCTGCCCTTAACAGCTTTCCTATCATTTTCTTGTTGAAGAAATAATTTTAGAGGAAGAGCTGGATCCAATGTAGTAATTTTAAACACTTTGATCATGTCACCTCTCAAGCTCCATTTGTTTAAACTGGAAAGGCTCCTCCTATATTCTCCCTTATAGCTCATACTTCTCAGTCTCAGAATCAACCAAGTGAATTGTCTCTAAACTTTCTCATTTCTGTAATATGGAGACAAAAACTTTACACAGTACTACAGGTGAAACCTTACTAGTTACATTATATAACACCAATAACGGCACGATAATGTGCAGTGAATACACTTTACTTGAGCATTCCTAGTTTTCATCCTCTTTCTCTGTACCTTTAGCATTCGTTTGCTCAGAGGTTGATGCTCTTGCTGCTTCCTGAGCAGCTCTTTTTTTCTCCACCCTAGCAGCCCGCTAATTCTTTTCTTTTGTTGGCATCTTTTCGCATTAAAACTGATTAAGTCAGTGTTTGTGTTGCAATTAGTTAGTATGTTTTCTTTGATTTTTTTATTTAAGCTGGCACTTAAGTCTTCAATCTGTCTCAAGAATGATTTAAGATACAAAAAGGTAGGGGAAGTTATGGCGAAGTTGGTAGGGATGAGAATGGCAGAGTTTATTCTACAATAAAATAAAATAAAAATAAAAAGAGGAATAACCTTGGAGGTCAATCATCACCCCAAAAAGCGGATAATAGACGTCAGGTAGTATATGTGTACCAAATATCAGGTCAAAAGGTCAAATGATTTGCGAGCTACAGGTGATTTAAAATCTGGACAAACAAACGAACAGCCACGGTAGCGTATTACATATAAAGATAAGCATAACTGCTCTTGACTTGTACCTGGCACACTGACACAGTCCACAATGACTCTTAGATCCCTCTAGTGGGGTGTATTTCAAGCTTTAGACATTTCATTGTGTGTTCAACTCTAATATTACTACAACCTACATGTAACATTCACTTATGTTGAGTTTCATCTGCCCAAGTCTGTAGACTGTCCAGGTCTTGTGTAAAAATTTGGGTAATTGTTAATAATAATGGTAATTATCTGCCCTTCCATCTAGTTTGTTATCATCTGCAAACTTAACCAACTTATTGATTATACTGTATCTAGACTGTTTATGTATATTTAAAAAAGCAATGTTCTCAGCTCCTGAGAGATACTACTTTTTAAATCACCTAATTCAAAAAACATTTCTCTCACAATAACCCTTTGCTTCCTGTGTTTAAGCCAACTTTGTACCCACCTACACACCATACCTTGGCATACTTTGCATCAGGGTGCACTACAGTGTCTGTAATATGTTGACACCACCCGAGCCAACAACTGAATAAAGTTAGGGTGAATTGCATATTTTAATATGCAACCAACATTGCTGATTTTCTTCAAAGAATGAACAAAACATTTGAATGCATAGTGTAGATCATAAAGAATATCTTCAACATGACAATACAACTGTACCTCTCACTAACCTCCTGCATGGTAACTTCTCTCCAGAATTAAATACACCCTATTGTTTTTTTATGTTCTCAATGCTTCTAGATCCATCATTTCATAATAAGAGCATTATAGATCTTAAGAAATGAGAGAGAGTGGGGGACAGAAGGGTTCAAGAATCTTAGCATGTTCTTCACTGTTAGATGGTAGAAGTGAAGCAGCGGAAGTCAGTCATCATGTTCCAGTTCTAAAGTAACTGCTGGCCAGAGATCATGCATAGAAGCTGACAACTGAATTGCTCCTCTACAGTCTCTAGTGTTGTCTTCAGCATTACCAAAGATCACCTGGGCTTATTGTTAGTCTTTTAAATACAATGCAAAAGAACTTTAATTAAATTTACCTAAATGTCTTTACCTGTGTACAATTTCCCATTAAAAACATAGCCTAAGAAAAAAAATGCAGTAAGAAACACAATTGATTTGGCCCACATTAAACTTCATAATTATTCTGAAGAATTTACAAGATACAAAGAACAACACAACTTTCAGATTAAGCTCAGAAAGGATTGTCAACACAAAATGGTGATGTTCAGCTCCCATTGCATGAATACTCTGCATAAGGACTTCTGCTCAATTAATTCCCCTCTCTTACTTTGCTACAAACCTATAAAAGCTATGCTATCTGTTTTACATGCTGCAGAAGACGAAATGAAGTGTTGTGGTTGGTGTTTGATGCTCTGTACTAATAAGACTGCTAAGTTCCAATAATAAAAAAATCCATCAGTAGGACAGTTTACACCCGTTTTCAAAATGTAGGTAGCTGTTAAGTGGTCTATTAAATGAATTGACTCAAGTGTATATTTGCTTGATTTCAAACTTGAGATATGTATGAAATCTAGACACAAACCTACTTCAAATATTTTATGTCATTTAAGTTTTAAAAAGAGCTTTTCACATGCAGGTTATACTTAACACTTTTCTATTAATCTCACAAATGTTGCAGGGAGTTGGAGTCAATTCTGACAGCACTGCTTCCTTGAAAGCAATCATTGTCTCATTGTAAAGCATGGGATGAAAAGACTACAACATTTTACATCTTCACTGCTTATGAAAAAGCATATTATACAGCTGCCTTCACTGACTGTGGATGCATTCATGGTATGGTCATCTGGGGACAGCTAAAGGTATATACAGGTACTGTAATATCAGATAGGTAATGAGGGTGACACCAAAATATTGAAAACATATAACAAACATGGACTTTCCTTGGTGTATACCACAGGTGTCAAACTCCAGGCCTGGAGGGCCGCAGCAACTACAGGTTTTTATTTTAACCCTTTTCCTAATCAGTGACCTATTTTCACTGCTAATTCACATTTTAATAGCCCTGTTAGAAGGATTCAGTCTTCTGAATCGATTCATTTCCTCATTAAAATGCAGCCAAACAGAAATGAGACGTGAAACGAGCCATCAGATGACCGGCTAAACTGGGGCTTCAAACTCTAACCAGTTTCTTAATGAGAAGCCAATTCTTGCTGTTAATTAAACTCGTTATTTAATTCCACGGCTTGTTGTTGCTCTCATTCTGCCACAGCTGACATTTCCAAAACTGTTGATTTTCTGTTTTTCATAACAACATTGTCAAAGTGTTTTGGTGAGTTGAGATATCAACCTTACTGAGACTTTCACCTTTCTTTATTTTCAGATATTGTGTGATGTGGCGGCTTGTTTTGTGTCTTATTATTATTTGGTTGCTAATGAAGGAAAAAGAAACTACTAAAGGGCCTGAGTCAACTTAATTAAGAGAAGTAATCAACAGCAACAACTGGTCACTAATTAAGAAGATGGTTAGAATGAAAACCTGCAGCCACTGCGGCCCTCCAGGACTGGAGTTTGACACCCCTGGTGTATACAGTATTTGTATGTGTGGGGAATATTTATCGTTTTTCAACCTGCAATAGTATAATAGTATAGTATAATAGTATAATAAGACTGACTTGACCAACATCATACTTTCTACAACCACCAAATCTCTCAGAGCACAGACTTGCTTTTCTCTTCTTAATGTCAAGAAATTAACATATTGCTTGATATTCTCTTCCTGCTGATATAAGAGCAAGGCTTCCCAAAGAAAACACTGGCCTTTAGCAGCAAGTAGTGGAATTGCAAACTGCCTTTTGCTATGTTTAAGCTAGAGTTGTTTAAATTTTTTTGTGTCCCTTTTATTCTTTTTTATTTACTATTTATGATATTTTCTGTTAATATTGTATGTAGTTATTATTTGTTTATTATGTATTTTCTGTTAATTAAATTTTTTATCTATTAAGTGGTAATCATGTTAAATTAAGTTCAGTATGTTTTGTGGTGGATGCCCCAAGAGGCGGAGCCACCCTTACCTCACTGCTAAGGAACCGCCTCCAGGTTATAAAGGCAGGCTGGGAAAGACAGCTGGTGGTTTGTTCGAATGTTCTTTGGTGGAATTGTGAGTTGCATTTGAGTATTGCCTTCTATTTATTTTCTTGATTTTCATGAATTTTGCTGTTCTTTTGGATTTTGATTCATCTATTGGAACTTGGTCACTGTGGATTGGCTTTTAGGTAAAATGCTTTTGCCTTTTTACTTTTTGAATATTATGTGGTTTTCTCCTTTTTATGCTAATTAATACCCTCCCTCTTTTATAAAGATTCCTTTGGTTTCCCTTTTTTGCACAAGCCAGGGGTTGACAGATATCCAGCCTCTGGTGGAGCATTTTGATTATTTTGAGATGTTGCTTTTATTTTTAATCTTTAAGAGCCAAAGCCCCATTTGACCTGGTGTTGTCCAAAGCCAGCCTGTACAGTAAGAACTCTGGCTGCTTTGGAATTTTATCTTGTCTGGACAGGCTGGCAAGAATTGTTGCCTGTTTTGGGGTTCCACTTTTAAAGCTGTCATTTTTGTGTTGCTGAATCAAAACACCTATGCTAAAAGTTTAAGTACCCTCCAAATAGCAATATTTGAGCCAGAGTGTAAAATATGTAAAACATGAAAATATAACAGATTGCCGATCAAAGTTTTGTATTTCTGGCAAATTAAAAACATCAAAGTTGATCCTGTTTGATGGTGCTATGATGTAAATAACCAGAAGCATTGACAAAAAATGAAAACTATGAACAAAAAAAAGCCTAAAGAAGCAAAAGGGGACTTTCCTTACTTTCAGTGTGTGGCCTGCTAGAAACATGATGGACCATTACACTGCCCCATAAGTGAATTTACATAAAATTTTGTATACTTCAATTTTTGGTCATTTTATTGAACATTATGATAGTGTGAATATACTTATGAACAAATAATACTAAAAGATTCATCCTGCTATGACTATTGCACTTCTCGTGAGTATCTTTATGTAAGTAAATGGTTTGGTAAAAATCATTGATTATTTAAATATTTTTGATTGTCTGTTTAAATCCTTGGAATTGAAGTTGCTAACTTCCTTTACATAATCCTACTGGGCACTTAAAAAATATGTTAATAAAGTGAGGAAAGTTAATAGGAATAGGATTTGTTTCCCTGCACTATGCTGGAATGGACTGAAAACTTTGAACGGCTCCTGTGATTTGCTAGAAAAGACTGAGTTACTAACTGTGCATGAATGGATTCCACAACTGTTTGTGTTTACTGCAATATACTGTTTGGATGTGGTGGCCTTCTATGATGTGTGGAAAGGAAAATGCAGTTTCATTATGGGTACATATTGCATATCAGTAGCTACTTTCTGGACTGGGTGTGGCAGGGTGAGCTCGTCTGTCTTGCTGCAAGGACTGTTGGCTCCAGCTGCACAAAAACGATTTAATTCATAAGATGATGAATGCCAAGGGGTCACATTCTTCTGAATATCTTCTGAAAGCTCCCCAAACTATCTGATTGAGCCCTGACCTGTGCAGGTAGCTTAGGTCTATGCTTGTGATCAGACTTCCTCTCATGCCACTACTATCTCATCTCACCAAGATAAGTGTTTACCTGTGTGGCCAGCCTGAAATTAAATGTTGGTTGCCATTTTACATAACACACTACATTAGGAGGTTAGATCATGAACTGCCATTTAAATTCTATGCTCAAGTGTTCTCTGTGTGGAGATATTTCCTGAAGTTCAAAGATGCTTTCAGATAGACTTAACCTGGTGTGCGTGTGTGAGTGTGTGTGTGTGTGTGTGTGCATGCGTGCGTGTGCGGTGAGAACGCTAGCAATGAACTAGCATCCTATTCAAGGCTATTTCATGGCCTGAACCCAATCCTGAGGGTGATGATTTCTTTTCTCAGCAGTCCTTGTGTAATGTAGGCACATTAATGTTCTTTGCTATGAAGTTTTTGTTTAGGTATTTAAATTTGTTCTCTTAGTAATAAGAAAAAAAACTTATTTTTCCACTGTAAACCTTTTTCTAGCTTCTAGCCATGAATATCAGCCTACATATCACATGGATGAGTTTATTTATTATTTTGTTAAAGTTTTAGTATGACTCTTTCATTGTTCAGTAAACAGCATCTTGGAACATTATAATAGGATTTCCTTCATATAAACACTTTTTAGCAGTTGTCATATGCCTTGTAGTGATGAGCTGATTGATGTCTGTGAACTGTATATATTAAAAACCTGAATCTTACAAGTTTTCAAGCAAAGCATTTTCTGCTTCGCCTTCATCAAATGAAACAGCTATATAGGTGTGACTCACTGCAAACTTCTGGACCCCATAAGGGATTTAGAATTCAGGTTATCTAGAAATCAGACCCCTAATTGGATTCTACACTGAAAGTGAAAGTTAGCCTGAAAAGACGGCATTTCAAAATGCGTTAAGTAAACATGGACCTCCTAATAGCATGCAATTTCTCTTTAACTGTGAAGTACTCAGTGAAGTAAATGTACTGGAGTCCTCTTTACATTCTGCAAGATTATTTTTTGCCTGAGGTTTTTTAGTAAATATATGTTTTTTGGAAACACTCAGTATTCCACTGCTATATTCTTTATCAGGAAGCTGCTTTAGATTACTAATTATTATTATAAATAAATGTCATACTAAAGTGCTCATCTATAGTATATTGAGAAGTTTAATGTACACATTATTGATAATAGTAATTCATCATTCATTTTTATAAGGTTTATGTAGCTTTAAAATAGATTTACTGATTTAATTGACTGGTTTGCAAATTGAAACGCAATTTCAGACTCCCTTAATCTAGTATTAGAGCTGTGTGGTGTAGGAACTGACTCTGGCTTGCTAACCGGCCTATCACAGAAACATTTACTCACACACCACCACTTACTTGAACAAAGACAATGAAGGGTTGCCAGTCAGCCTAATATAAACATGTCTTATTTGTGGGAGAGCAAAACAACTATGTGACAACATGCAAACTCAACAAAGATACTGAACAAATCCAGTGCTTTAGAGGCAGGAGGTAGCATAATTAACTGCTGGTCTTCCATGTTATCCTCTTATAAATGTATTGTATCTTGCTGAAATACAATGAAAATAAATTAACACCATTGAATTGTTAGTTAGAGCACAATATATATTGTAAAGTACAAAACTGTTATCATCCTTTACTAGGGCCATAAGTCATGAGAAAGTACAAATAATTGTTTATCACTACAGAAAAGCTTATCAGGTAACCAGTGCCAAATTATGTAAAGTGTACTGCTTATGGTAATATAATGTATATTTTTCTAAAAGAAATTCCAGATGCATTCTATAATGCTTTACAGTATGTAACAATTTGGTGACAGTTCACTGGTGATGGAATGACCAGATATTTGTACCACCAAAGCTGATCAACAGGCTCTCAAATGTAGCAGCGTTACTTCCTTCACATTTGACTCTTAAAGATTTCACTAGGTAGTGTGCTGTGCTCTCTGCTTTACTCCTTCTGTGTGGCCAAACTCTGTTCTAGCTCCATTATAAAACTGAATGATAACTCCACCATTTTAGGTCTGTTCAATGATGATGATGATGATGAGATAACAAACTGAGAAGAGATTTAGCTTCTGATACAGTAGTGCCAGGACAACAATAGTTGAATAAATGCCAAGAAAACCAAGAAATTGTTCAGAGATTTCATGAGGAGGAAGGGCAGACTGCACTTCCATTTGCATTGAAAGGAATGCTGTAGAAAGAATAGGCAACTTTAAATTTATTTGATCCTCCGTTAATAATGACATAAATTAGATGTGTGTTTACCGAGCCTTTTTAACAATAGTCAAGATATGTTATCATTGAAGTATGTAGCATTATAGGTATTGTTGAAGCATTCTGTACATGTGATGTTGAAATGTTTCCAGCGTCCAGTTAAACCTGAATAGAAGGAGATGGTATTGTCAATGTCCATTGTGGGTGCCAAGTACGTTTTTCTCCCCGGCAAATTCTAATAGGGAAATTTGCTAATAGCTTTTTTTGTCATGTCAATTGTGTTATGTTCCAGCCAGGATTCCCCCTGGCCACAGTTCCAACTCTTATTTTATATCTGTGTTGTTCATTTTTAATTATTTTATTTTTGTTACTGTTAATTATTTGTATTATTGTTTGTTTTTGTCTCTAAGCCTTTTTTACGTGCCTTGGTTCCTCAAGAGGCAGGACTGTCTGGGCTGTATATAATATAAAGGCAGAGAATTTCCCACCATTCCTGGCAGCTCATTCAAATGCACTTGAGAGTTGGTGAGTGTTAATTGTGATTCTGTCTGTGCTTGGTAGTTGTGATTTAATAGATTTTTTGACCTTTTTATGCCTTGATTTTGACCACTCAGTTGGAATTTATATTACAAAATTTTACAGAACTTTTTTTGTGACGATTAAATCATTTTTGCAAATATTCTGTCTTAGTTCTTGTTACTATCTGGGTTTAAAAGTTTCCCCCTCTAGTGGGCATTTTTGGAATATTTTGGGACCTTGTGCTTGTGAACTTTTGAGCAAGATAACAAAGAATAATTAAATTCTGTGTATTACCAAGTCATTCAAAGAGGTCAGCCATTCGCAACATCGGTTAGGCATCAACATGGGAGATTTGGTTCCATTGTTGAAAATCATTAGAATGTGCCAACTATGATCATGTTTTGGCACTTTTAGACTTGAGCTAGAACTTTCTTCTATAACTCCCATTTCTAGCATTCCTTTTATTTTCAGCTCAACTTCTGCCTTCTGAACCTGAGAGGGCTGAGACAGTCACTCTAGAACTTTAATTCCCATCTTAGTCACAATGTCATGTGCAATGACTGGGTTTGGTATTAACAACATCCTTTATAAAGAAGATAGCTGTTTCCGACTTTCTTTTGAGGAGTCTTTGATTTAATTCCAAAATTAGTAATCTCCCAGGACCAGAGTCACCTCCCATTCCATCCACAGAATCAAGAGAATTAACACAGTAGATCTGCTCCTTCGGGTGTTGGTTAGGTTCAGAGATGAGGTAGTTAATCTGTGGCCTGTGGCCTTTCGTCTCATATGGACCGTACTAGTGGCCTAATGACTTAGAAAGAATCTTTGGAATTAATACCATAGCTCACTTGTCCGAATTAAAGACACATAGAGCAACCCCTTTATTATCTAACAAAAGTTGTGCCCTTTGCGCATGTTCTATATGCTTCCTAACCAGGGTTTGCATCTTTGAAAAGCAGTCATGCAAAACTGTAATTTCTTTTACTACACTACTAGCACATAGACTTATTTTGCTCAACTGGAAGAATCCCACTCCAATACTCTTAAGTCAGTGGTTAACCGATGTTCTATACTATTTGAAATTGGAAAAAAATCAAATTCTCACTTAGAGGATCTGTTCAAAACTTTTTAAAAATATGGCAGGATCTAATCAGTAGCAAGCATCAAGCACCTCTTGGAAAGCAAACAAAATGAGAGGAAAGAGCTGTCCCAGTCTCTCTTGTATTCCTTAATTACTCTATTAAGTAGCTACTTAAGTGTTTTGTTGAAGCTCTCAGCCAACCTGTCTGTTTGTGAGTGATATATAGATAGTAATCTGTTTGCCATAATACTGTTGCCGCAAAATATACTGGCTGGCAACAATAGTAGTGTTGCTGCTGGAATTGACAGTTGGTGCCCATTTATTCCTGCAGTAACTGTACAAGAATTAGAGAGAGGGTTTAGCGCAGCCATAACACAGTACCTGCAGCCATGAGTTCACCCACACTCCATTGGCTTGTCCAGCAGTTGACAGCCATGGGCAGTTGAGAGTCATGTGATGCAGTGACCTGGAGGCATAGAATGTCGATGTTCCTTACAATGTGCTCCTATCTCAGATTTCTTGGGCTCTGGCTCCATTTTCATTAGTCAGGCTGCTTGATGCTTTCTTTTCTCTTCTGGTTTCTCTACTTGAAGAGCAGTTCTGTGCCTTACAATTACCTCAAGAAGTCCTGACACATTTGTCCAGGAGTGGCATCTGATGGGACGCACTAAGCTCTCTGTTTCAATCACTTGTCAGCTGTGTTTTCATTGTTTCTCAGACACTGGACCAGGTTCTCCCCAAAGGTAAAGGCTTTACTGTGAATAGAACAGGTTGAATCTCCAGGCTCAGCACTTCTGTGGCTGACTACCTGGTGATAGGCCCTCGCTTGCCAAGATTTGTGTAGCATTGGAGGGGTTAATAGAAAGACTTAATATCATTGCAGAGGCACAATGAGATGAGTAACTGTGCTGGGCCCATAGCCTTCTCCTCCTTTGGTGCTTCTCAGTCATTATGTCACCTCTTCGCCTCTGTTAAATCTGAGTGTTGATTGGTGACTTGTATCTGTAGTTGCCATATTTGTTCTTCTGTACCTTGGATTACTTCTCCAATGTCAGATTGATCTGACTGCTGCTTCAACATGCCACCGTGAAATATAAAAAGAAGAAATAGTCAACAAAATGAGTTTGGGTACCAAATGGTCATGCCATTTGATAACTGGTGAAAACAAATGTAAAGGAAAACAGAACATGAAGGTGCATAAACAAGAAGAGCAAATCAAAGGTTCATTGAAAACACTCACGCTTCTTCAAAGACAGGTTCCAGACTGAATGCTGACTTTCTGAGCCTTCCATGTTTATATGTCAGCTGCCTGGAAAGGGCAGGATTTATTGCCAGAAGAACTGGATTACAGATCCACCAGAGGTCTAGCTTTGGAATCATGGGTGAAAAAGGAGAGATGATCAGTAACAGCATCCCCCTTAAAGCTCAGAGTGGTATTGTTTACCTTCTGGGAATCCTGAAGATGTTCCCTTAGCACACTTGCATGACAATATATATAATGATATGTTCAGTATGTGATGTATTCATTGGTTTGTTGGTATTGATGTACGTCTGTAACAGATTAGTATAACAAACAAATTCATTGTATATTTTTAACTGTGTCTTTACATTTTTAAAAGTAACAAAGCTGTTCACCTGAGACACTGAAAAGTAGAAACAATTTACTGAAAATTGGGCTTACAGAAAATTATTTTAATTAAAATTCCAGTTTGTAAAAATTTTTAATTAAATCAGCTTTTTTGAAAGCTGCAAAATGATAGATGAATTTGAACCCTTTCTTTCTTTCTTTCTTTGTTTCTTTCTTTCTTTCTAAAGGGTGATGTCCAGTCTATGACTTTTCATATAACAGAGGGTGAAGCTTAAGCCTTGATGTGAAGTGTGATGCAGAGCACAGCATAGCTAAAGCTTGAAGATTGACTCAACGACAGTTAAAGTCTGATTGGTCGCTCTTTGAAGAAAGATACAGCTTCAAAAAGGCTGACACAAAACTTACAAAGAGGTAAAGAATGATGCTGGATTTCTGATCATTTCCTAAAATTGTCACCGTAGGACAGTGAGTGGCATCTGAGAAATATTTTTTTATTTATAAAAGTTATTTATAATAAGGAGTTGTAACACAATGGTAACAAAATTTGTTTATACTGAGTCAATTGATCAAAGTTTATTTTATTTAGCACCCTTCATAGAGTACAGCCTGACAAGGTACTTTACAAAACAAACAAGAAAACGTTTCAAAATACCTGTAGTAAAATTAAATAGAATAACCTTAAATACAATGTAATATTACAAGAAACAAACTTAAGAACACAAGTTAAGATGAATTGAATAGTTAATTGTACAGTAAAAGGTTAGCATTATGAGATGACAGGATAGAGAAAATGTAATCAGTAAAGTTGTTACAGAAGAACTATATTAGGGAATGCAGTTTTGGGTAAAGCTGATTGAAATGCAAAAAGGAATTGATTTGTAGTTGAAAGTTAAATAATCTCATTGATGGATCTTTACAAACAGGCAGAGTTCTGGAGAGCAGAGCAAAACCCACAAATGAGTTTAATTGCTTGTTCCTGTTATGTACTTCTTGTTACTGAATTGGTATTGGAATTGGAATTTGACATCTGTGCAAGCCTTCATTTGAAAAGTGGGCAGAGATGGATAGGCTAATAAGTTAACTACAGAAAAACAAAAGAATAATTTTCAATTGTGGGGTAAAACTCCTAAGCAAAGGTAAATCTACTAATAAGAAAACACAAAAAACTATCCATATGTAGTCTTGATGCAATGAGCATGCACTCAAATGGTGAAACAGCCTGTTTATTAGAAGATGTTTATTTCAGTTAACATTAAAATACTGAATAATAAAATAAACCTCACATAATATCAAAAGCATGCATTTCAAAAAATGTCTAAACCTATAACATAAATTGTTTTTTTTTCTATTAGAATCCGTAACTTATTTATTAATTTGTATAGTTACAAGCAGCTATATATATTTTGATTTATGGACAAGTTTCAAAACAGTTCTCACTTTCTCATTGAGTTAAATGCAATGCAAGTGACCATCACATTTTATATCTTTTCACTGCTGCTCTTTTTTGTTGCTGTTTGCTTTCTAACTTGTAACTAAGGTGTAAATTAATTTATTTTAATAGCACATTAAAGAGGTGTGAACTGTGTGAAACTTCTTGCTGAATACTTTGTTTACCTCTTGCAGCGTAATAGACATTGGTTAAGGAGGCAGTGTATGTAGATTAAACTGTACGTTCAATGCCCAGATGAGGATACTGTGTATCAATTTGGATGTTCAGAGCTATGGTTTGCTCTGTACTGGTGGTACAATACTTTTCAACTTCCTTCACTTCATTGCCAAAAAAGTACTATGACTAAACTGATTTTAAGTAATTACAGAATTGCTCATTGTTTTTCTATTAAAATGTGAATGAGGATGCTTGGGTCCAGGAATAGGAACTGAGTGTTTATTTTTTTTATATTTATACATTATAGTTAAATATAATTACATATAAAATTATAATAATGTATAACTTAGTCAGACCATATAAGAGGTTATCTGCTTTTTCACATTTGACAAAAATAAAAAATCTTTGGTAGTGATTATTAGTTCAGCCTGTTTATGATGCTTCAAATACATGACCATAACAATATCTCAGTGGTTTTATTTTTATATAGCACTCTTCACTGCGAGGGACTGTGATCTGTCCAGGGTTGGTTCCTGCTTTATACCATATGCTATCTGGGATCGGCTCTAGTGCCCCCTGTGACCCTGGTCTGAATTACGCAGGTTAGAAAATGACATGACATGATCTAACACTTTTTCTTCGGAGACTCATATCTTTTGATGTATGCAGCAAGCTGTTGGAAATGTTCTGTCAGTCTATAGTAGGCAGTGTGGTGCTCTACACTGCAGTCTCCTGGGGAAGTAACGTGAGCTCAAAATAAGCACAGTGCCTGAACTTACTTATTAGGAAAGACTTCTCCATCACAGGGCCAACCCTGGACACACTGGAAGCTGCTGTGGAAAGGAGGATGGTGGCAAAATTGGATGCCTTCATGAACAAATCCCTTCCATCTCATCTGGGAGTTCTCTTGAAGCAGTTTTAGCCACAGACTCATTCCACCACTGTGTGCTAAGAAGCACCTCTGGGAGTCTTTTCTGCCCATTGCTATCAGGCAATTACATGCTTCCTTCTGACATACTCTTTAAGTTCATCTGTACAATATACATTTATTTTTATTTATTTACTAGCTGTCCCCCATGGCTCCACTTGTGTAGTAGTGAAACAGGACAAACTTTAAAAATCAATAAACAAACGAGTATCGCTAGCTAAGCGGAGGTAAGGTACACTCCACAATGTGGTGACGGGTAGACCGACTCGAACGGAGGCTGGCGCGTGAGTGAATAGGGCCCGCCCAGCTCCCCATTCCTGATGTCACGCTTCCCCCTCCTCTCAGCCCACAGCCTCTGTCTTGGATTAACGTGAATAAATCACTCCTGCAAGTGAACTATGATATTTAGCGCGATGAGAGAAGTCGCAAAATCAACCGGAATGTTCAAGCAAATTATTAAAAAAAAAAAAAAAAAAAAAAGCAATCTAAATCTGTTAAGTAGTTTTCTTGACAAAAGCAGACAGACAGATGTTGGATTTTATATATAGAGAGAGATTTACAAACCTCAATTCCAAAAATGTTGAGCCAATTTCTAAAAATGCAATAAAAACTAAAATCTGTAATTTGGTAATTCACTTGAACCTTTATTTAACATGCAAAAGGACAAAGAAAAGATTTTCAGTGTTTTCACCAACAAACTTTATTCTATTTGTTAAATGTAAAGAAATTTAGAAATTGATGTCTGCAACACACTCCAAAAAAAGTTGGGATAGAGGCATGTTTACCACTAGGTCGCATCCCCTTTTCTTTTAATAACACTTCTTAATCCTTTAAGAACTGAAGAAACTAACTGTTGCAGTTTTTGAAGTGGAATTTTTCCCCATTCTTGCTGTATACAAGACTCGAGGTGCTCAACAGTCCATGCCAGGCCAGTCAAGCACACGGACGCTATGTCTGCGAAACTACACTTTTGTAATTAATGCAGAGTGTGGCCTGGCATTGTCCTGGTGAAATATACATGGATTTCCTGGGAAAAGATGTTGTCTTGACGGGAGCATTTGTCTCTCTAAAATTCCAATGTATGCCTCTGCATCAATTGTGCCTGCACATATATACAAATCCCCCATGTCATGGGCACTGATGCACCCCCATACCATCACCGACGCTGGTTTTTGCATCTTTCTTTGATAACCGTCTGGATGGTCTTTTTCATCTTTGGCAGGTAGAATCTGATGTTTGTTTTTCCCAAAAACAAGTTGAAATGTGGACTCATCTGACCACAGAACACATTTCCATTGTCCTTCAGTCCTTCTCAGATGAGCTTGGGCACAGAGAACTCGCTGACATTTCTGCACAAAATTGAGGTAGGGCTTCCTCTTTGCATAGTTTCAGGGAGCATTTCTTGATGCAGCGATGGAATGTGTTAAGTGACAATGATTTCCCAAAGTACTCCCGAGCCTATGTGGCTATGTCTGTCATGGTAGCATGACAGTTTCTAATGCAATACCACCTAAGAGCTCGAAGGTCACGCACATTCAGCATGGTTTCCACCCTTGGCCAGGAGATTTTTCCTGACTCTCTGAATCTTTTGACAATGTTATTAACTGTAGATGGTGACAGAGCCAAATTCTTTGCTATCCTGCACTGAGAAATATTGTTTTTAAATTGAAAGATAATTCTCTCATGAAGTTCAGCACAAAATGGTGAGCCACAATGCACCTTTGCTTGTAAAGACTTTTATACCCAATCTTGATACTCACACCTGCTACCAGTTAACCTGCTAATTGAGGAACCTTCCCGAATGTTACTTGTATAACCTTTACAGTTTTACTTTTATCAATTTCTAAATTTGTATGTTTAACAAATACAATTAAATTTATCACTGAAAATCTTTTCTTTGCCCTTTTGCCTGTTTAATAAATGTTCAAGTGAATTACCAAATTACAGATTTTAGTTTTTATTGCATTTTTAGAAAGTGTCTCAGCTTTTTTTGGCAATGGGGTTTGTATTTATTGATTGATTGATTGATTGTATGTATTATCAGTCCTGTGAGTCTTTATCCTTGTTTTTTGTTTCTGCTACCGTATGCATTAGAATTTCCCCATGAGATTAATAAACTTAATCTAATCTAATACGTTAACATGTTAGAAACTGGAGAGGCAATTTTGTCCGATGAAAAACAAACACAATATTGGGTTTATTTCACGATTTAAGGGCCTATGGCGTAGTATTTGAATATGAGACTTCCATATGAATTGCTGAATCTAGCTAGGGCATCTCAGATGTCACTTTTGTGAGTACAGTAGTTGAGACCAATGGTTGTAATGATTTAGCTGCTTTGATTTCAAGCATTACATAGCACAACTGCCAGCTTGTCAGACCCCTGGATATCTGCATACAGATAGTTTGATCTAGAAATAATACTGGAAGTAAAGGTGCTATACAGTCATGGGACTGTGGTCTCCCAGAGGCGTATTTCAACAGACACCATCAGCTGAAGGGTTTGTTTTCTTCTGCTCCATTGCAAACTGGGCACATGGTTTTTCTCAACATATTTTGTTTTTTATTTATAACTTTTCTTTTTTTTTTTTTTTTTACTATACGAATATATACTTATTTTCACATTGCCAAAGTGATCATAGACTAGTAAATACAGTATATTTCTTTTTATTATCTGACTAAAGTGTATGTAACTTAACATGTATGCTTACTTGCATGTGACTATTGCATTGTTATCTATTTCGGTGTTATATTTTGTAGTAAACATTTGTGTAAGGACTCTGAACTCTCCTTATGAGAGGAGTGCTGCCTGAAAAATGTTTATTTCAGTGCTGGTAGAACTGTTTAAAGACCCTGACAGAAATTAGTTAAATGGGAAATCTCATAGGCTGGTGTTTGGTGCATGTGTTGTCAATGAGTGGTCCAAACAAAAGATTTGTGAAATTATTTTTCGTCACTGCTCCTGCAAAGTTTTATCTTGCAACAATTTAATTTCGTACAAGTTAGATTCTGAACTGGGCACCTCTGACAGAGTCGACAATCCATTTCCACCAGTATACCCACAGTCTATGTACATACTGCTTCCAAAGTTGGCAGGGCTGAACATATTCTTAATCTTCATCTCTTAGTCATAAATGTATCTGACCTGTGATGGAACTGTGAGCACAAAAGCCAGAGTTCAATAATGCAAAGTGCTTAGCCACAGTGGGCTGCAAGCCTACATGTCATCCATTTACGACAACTTTAGAGTAGCCAGTATAACTTAATTGTAATAATTTTTGACTTTCCTTTGCCACTGATAATAGAGCTCATTAGCTTCCTCTGTAAGGAATACTCCACCAAAAAATATTTTTTATATTATTATATTATATACATTACTAACATCACATAGTTTTTAGTGGAAGTGCAGAGTGGAAAGAAAGAAGCTTGACATAATAAATTGCAATGGTGACCAGAGTTGTATAACATCAAATGGTAGGAAAAATATCCTTGGAAAAAGACAAAAAAATCATGTTACTTATGTTGCATAATTCCCACATCTGTAATCCAGTCGTAATACTGAACATTTGAAAAGCTGTGCTTTTTTGCTAAAATATTCTTATACAATTTCTTCAGCAGACACATAAACAGGAAACCTAAACCCTCTTGGGAATTGGACTTTTGAACTGAAGGCAGGTTTCTTGACCAAAGAATAAGAGGAGAGGAGGATATTAATTTCAAAAAGGCAGTCCCAAGCGGACATAAACATGACATTAAAACTTTTTCTCAGCCACCACTACAAAGTACCTGGGGTATGTAACATATATGAAAAAAAATGATCATTATTGGGTGTAGTACTCTTTTAAATTACCTTATTTGTTTGTAATTATAAGTTTGACTTTGTAGCTCTTACTTAAATATAAAATCTATATATTATCACATATGTGCATCAGAGTGTCATCTTCCAGGCTCATCAGAGGTAACCACTACCACCCTGGGACACTAGGGGTGCAATTGATGAGCCTTCTGTTTCTTTTACCATTTGCAACTCCTAGAAGATGCCCATTGTGGGCAACTGACCCAGACCCTTCCATCCATGAGCAATAAAAGCAGGATGCTCCTGTAACGAGGCGTCTCAAACTGGAGATGACCCAGCTGTGCTACGTAGCACCGACTTTGAAGCCTGACCACCCTCCAGAGCCTTTAAATTACAGCCTTTGGCTACATTTTGCTTTTATTAATTTACCACGCTATCAAGTGCTTATTATTTTGAGCCATCTTATTGTTTCAAGTAAATATGGTGTCCCAGTCGACACTCCCAACGTTTCATCTTGACTCCTGTCTTTCCTTTGACCGTCAATATATTAAAAGAATATTGCATATTTAACAACTTGTACTTTTTTCATAATTGAATTTTCCTGTAGACTGTCTCTTGACTGAACAATCTAAGAAATGTCATGGTGAATTGGAAATTGACATTGCCAAAGAGGAATGGCAGAAGGAAAAAATGAGAAACAATGCAAAAAAATCTTTAAAATTTGTTGTGTCGCAGTACAACAAATTATTGTGAAAATGTATTTGTCTGAATCACAATTCAGAAACTATATCATATTGTTAAAGAGATTCTAATATACCCTAATAAAGGAAATACCATGATGACAAAAACATCCTCCTCCATGAACTTGATATTTTCTAATTATTTTAGACTGTCTAACATGCTTACTGAATGTAACACCACACATGTAAAAGTATTCCCTCTTTCCTGTCTAGAGTTAGATACTCTACACTATCTCTGAGGGATCAGTCTTGTGATCAGTGGCATTTTTTACATGGATATTGTGGTGTTACCATAGAAAGTTCCTTTAATTGTGCAGACATCTTTAACATTATCATTAACTAATATATGTTCCTCCTCAAATATTGCACAACTCGAACTCTCAACTCTGAAGCTGCCCAGTAGCAATTCTTACCATCATGTGTCAGGGTTTTTGCAGGACAGAATGAGACCAACAAACAATTAAAACAGTGATTACATACATACATACATACTATACATGCTATACATACTGTGGAATATGGCCCGGACACAGACAGACGGACATCGTTGGCTCCACCACACACTGTTTATTTACAATACTATTTACAAATCACATGCCCAACAAATCCCAGTGCCTCCAGCACCGATTCCCCCAATGTCCAGGCCTCACAGTCTTTGTGCCTTCCTCCTGGCCGCCTCCAGTCCTCTCTCCAGCTCCGTCCTCTTCCACCCGACTTCTGCCTCGAATGAAGGGAGACAGCCCCTTTTATTCTCTCCTGGATGAGCTTCAGGTGGCTCCCGGCATTCCCTCGTTGGCCACGCCCCAGCGTGGTGGAAGTGCCGGCTGTTCTCCCGGCAGCTCTCTGGGTGTCCTTCCTAATCTTCCCCCCAGCAATTCCTGGTGTGGCGGAAGTGCTGAGGGAACAGGTCCCCAAGGCATTGGGGCGTCTCCTGGCAGTGACCACGGGCCCCTACAGGGTGGGGCTTCCATGCCCTTAACCCGTGGCCCACAAAGCAACCCGGAAGGCGGCCCCCACGTAATCCAGGGTGGGCGCAGACCCACATCCGGTCCCTCACGGCGTCCCGGCCGGGTCGTTGCCCCTGGCATCCCTGACAATACATACATACTTTTTTCCACTGCACTTCTTTAAAACATGGGCATGATACTGCTGGTGGCGTCTTAAGCACACATAACCTCCTCTGTGAAGCATGAATGTGAAGATATTGATCTGCTTTCTTTTTCTTCAGATTCTTGTCTATCTTAAGGGAGCAAATGGCACTTGACTTTTCATACCTCTTCATTGGCATGCACTAAATAGTTTTGACTGGGCAAACTTTGAACCAGAAATACCAACGCACCATTAAAAAAAAAAAAAAAAGAAAATGAAAGAAGTGGTCCTAATGTTAATGCCAAGAATAAGGGGTTAAACCCCTTTGCTAAATGGGAAAGTTCAGGATGCACATGAGAACACAAACCCGAAGGTAAGCCTAGAATAGTTCTGAACCAACAGAGCCTCATGAGTCAGGAAAAGGGCAGAGAGACAATTATAATAATAAAAAAAAAAAAACTACAAGAAAGCAACATTATTCCAGATAAGAAATTACATTGAATCAAAAAATTTGCTGAAGAAGTTGAATTTGAGGGTTATTATAAATGTTTTAATAATATGTTAAATTAGTGAGGGAAATATATTACTTATTTTGCAGAATGTCTGGTGGAACTGTGCCCCACTGGCCCTAATGCAGAACACCAATATTTTTCTTGCTGAATATTTCTTCTGTTACGCAATTAATAAACTACATCAACTGCATGAAACAGTGGATGACTGAAAATTTATCCTCAGAAAAACAATTTTTCTTTTAGCGGATGGACTCTCACTCCTGAAGATTAATTTTAGTTATGCAGAATACCCTTATTATTTAACCACTGATTTTGATGCTGACCTGTATTTTATTAATCTCATTACTACACTATCTATGGTCTGTCTTGCCTTTTTAGAAATATTTAAATATTCAATTCAAAATATTTTTGAACAGCACTCTTCCATATACTTAATATTATAATCAAACAATAAAGGACAAAATCTTACATTTGCACACATGAACACACATTAACTCTTTCAGGGCTGATGTAGACTTTTGTCAAAAGGAGGTGGTAATCAACTGTAAACTGTGACAAACCCAACCATTACGTTTTAGTTGGACTCTCTCTGCTAGAAGGAAAGTTAGATTCATTGGTTTGACCGAGATTTCCTGTGCTCACGTGAGTAGCAAGGCGCACACAACGGCAAAAATGGCACTGACATCTGGCGAGAGATGAAAGCGAATGCTTAAAGCAAAATACTCCGTGGACGACGTTTTGCCTATTATCTCTAAACTGGACTATGACTTGTCTGAGTCAGTTTTTGATACAAGTGATCGAAAACGAATGTGAGGTTCCAGCTTCAGCTGATCGGTCCCCAGCTAGTCGTGGTACTGATAGTGTTTGCCAGGGAGGACTGCCACCTAACAATGATAAGAGGTAGAAACCAGATTGTAATGCACTGCAACCGTGTCTGCTGTTGCTGCTCTCCCAGCCCCACAAAGACAGCCTGGCAGCAAGCCTGCCGCACATTATTGGCAAATTGGCAGCCACAGCATGCAGCAACAAACGTTTTATGTTGATTTTTGAGTAAAACCATTGTTTTTTGGAAAAAATATTCAGCCCTCAAAGAGTTAAAGTAACCATACAGTAACTCTGAAATGTCAATAGTTAAAAATAAACTTTTTGGTGTCTCTTTGTTTTTGACTGCAGCTTCTCCCTTGTTTCAGATTCCACCCGTGTCTTCTTCTCATGGGTTTTCCCCCCAGCCAGGTCACTATCACAACACTTGCCTTCAGCCAATGACTTCTTTACATCACTGAGGGGCTAGTATATTATTCATGCCTGCCCAATAACGAGATGGTCCCTCATTTGCCCTGAGAATAACCTGAATTGTTCAGGTAATTGAATCAAAAGGCCCCATAGTTATGTTGACTCCATGTGCTTCACTTGGTTTCACAAGGTGTGTGTTGTGGTATATCTTCTTTGGAACCATGGTTGCATTTTGCTATTAGTTAATCATCAGCAACCTATTTTTTAATTTTTTTTTTACTTTGTATTGGTTATGATAGCTTCTTTCAGGCTCTTTCATCAATGGTCTGTTTCCAATCTAAAGATCACAACTGACCAAACATTTTTTTGAGTTGCCTTTTTTCAATACACCTGGAGCACTGTCATGCGCGAAGCAATTGTGAGGAAATCAAAGGTTTTGTCAAAAGAATACAAACCCATAAACTAATTAATACTCCAAAATCACTACAACATCATGCAGTGTTTTATTTTCCTGTTGTCATCGAGTGGAGGATTGACACAGCCCAGAAATATGAAAAATTGGGAATCCAGCTGGATTGTCCCATTTAATTTCAACGAAATGAAAACTAAAACCGTGCACAATGGCACAATCCCAACCGTGAGCCTCAAATTAAATGAAGATAGCCTTAATAGTTGGGAGTTAGCCATCCTTTGTGCACATCTTTGTCTAAAAAGGAAGCTCTGTCTTTTGCTGTTAGTCAGTCCAATAATAGAAACCCTCTTTCTGGGGAGATCAGGTGTTATAGTGCTTCAGCAGGAAAGGGTAGAGTCAGTTGCCTTCACAGAGCAAAAAGGAGGGAAAAGGAGACAACGTGGTTAGTGACAGCATCCCTTCTGTCCTGAGTTGGTATGACATACCCCTGATGAGCCTCATCCAATGCACATGAGTGACACTGTACTAAGGAAAGTTCAAAACAGGAAGCATTGAGACACACTTTAATAAACCAAGTAAGCATACAAATAGACAAATTGTGGCTAGAATGTACATGACAGAGTGATGGCATTTGCCAGTAGGAGTTAATGGTGCTCCTGAACTACAGTATGTCATTGCAGCTCAAAACTTGAACATGTAAAAGCTAGAACAAACATTGGAACAGCAAAATGACAGAAATATCCCACAATCTGCACTCAAATGTCATCAGATCTGAAAACTCCTCAATATGCAGTAGATGGATGAATATGCTGAATGGTTTTCTGTATTTTACTGTTGCATATTTAACACAGCATTCTCAAAAACTGCTTAACAGAATTGGATTGAGCAGGTTTGAAAATGTAATGTTATGCTACATATGTAGCATTTTTGTAAACCTTTGCAGCACTATGAGCTTAGGAATAAATTGAACTGAATTATGAATCCTTGAAATTACTAGATAACCTGCAACTACAGCAGCTTCGAAGGAGTGTGACCTCACAAAAACAATCCATGACAATACATGTAAATGTGCTGTATTCCATTACGCTTGAGTTGGTTTAGATCACCCTTTCTTCCGGAATTCCTTGAGGTTTTGGATACTTTTACAGTTTTCTTTTCATTGACACATTCTGTATATTAAATTTAACCACTGATTTTGATGCTGATCTGTATTTTATTGATCTCATTATCACACTATTTATGGTCAGTTTTGCCTTTTTAGAAATATTTAAATATTCATTTCAAAATTTTCTTGAATAACACTCTACACTGAGTGGAGGCTCTTACATATATTATAATATTAGAACAACAAACGACAAAATCTTACATCATTTGTGCAATTGAACACGCATATTAAGGTAACCATACAGTAACTCTGAATTCTCAGTGGTTAAATATAAACTTTTCGGTTTCCCTTTGTTTAAGACTGCAGCCAGTCCCTTGTTTCAGATTTTGCCTGTGTCTTCTTCTCATGGGTTTTTCCCCCAATCAGATCATTATCAGGACACTTACCTTCAGCCAATGGCCTCTTAACAACACTGAGGGGCTAGTATATTATTCATGCCTTCCCAGTAAGGAGATGTTCCCCCATTTGGCCTGAGAATAATGTCAATTGTTCAGGTAATTGGACACTTTTACAGTTTTCTTTTGATTGTCTCATTCTACATATATAATAAATGCTTAATTCAGTGTAAATTCTGTGCTCATCAGTGGCAGACTAGGCAATTCAAAGTATTTATTATTCAGCTAGAAGCAAACATTTTATTATGGATATTGTATGTGTGTGTGGGTGTGTGTGTGTGTGTGTGTATCACTGTATGTGCATGCTAAAACTAATTTTATGTTTTCTAAAACCATTGAAAATTGTTCAGATTAAATCTATGTTATGCTGCAGTGTTACGTAGAAGAAAGCCAGAAAATAAACATTAGCCACAGATAATTGAATGTTTGGGGTATCTTTATATTTTAGGCAGAGGTGAAAATTGGGAAGCTTGCTCAGTTTCATAGTAAGAACAAAAGCTCTATTTCTAGATTGTCTTTGCTTTCAGCAGCCGTGAACAGTGTCAAAGACAAAGCTTTACCACATTAAATTTGGAATATAAGAAAAGCAATGCTGCAAATAAGTCAAGCCAAGCCAGCAATTTTCTGAGCCTGACTGTAAAAAACAATACAGAAGTGCGGAAGATGAACATCTGATTTGTCACATTTGAAACACTAATGTTTAAACCAAAAGGAAGAACACATTGTAATGTGTTCATTCATCTGCATAAACACCACCTGGCCCTTAACAGGCACATACTTAAGTACCAAACTTACTGCCAGCTAGTTCAATAAATTATTATGTTTCATCATATATTTACATCCCCTGTCATCAGTGTGGAAATGTACAGGCATTAAAATAACAAACACAAGTTCCATGCTTATGTACTCCTATAACACAACATAACATTCTCAGACCCACTTAATCGAATTCAGGGTTGCTTACACCCAGCAGATCATATCCAGAATCCAGGCAAGAAACATCCCTGGACAGGGTGCCAGTCTGTCGCAAGGCCGTTTTACTGTACGGAATGATGATTTCACTCATCGATGTATAAACAAATACATTTTCTCAGTATGAAGCTTCCCTTTTCAATATTAATCACTTAACTGTGTTTTAGAATTCTGGGCTTGGCATATATATGTTTTTTTTTTTTTGCTTTTAACCAGGCATCAATTTATTTTTTCATTTTTTTGCTATGGCAGAAGCCAAAGCTGCTTTTCTTCTGTGTGATCATGCATTTAAAAAACAGAAGCAAAGATCACAGATTCTGACCACTGACTAGATGACCATTTCCATTAACACATTCCTTAATTTATTCTTATCTGACAGTATCACAAAATGTGAACTAATCAGGATGTCTGATGTATTTTTTTCTGGTAAGATTATTTTTATATATATTTTTCTAGACTTTAAAGCTATGCCTGTGACATCAAAAAGACTTTTATATTGTGTAGAAAATGAATATACTTTAAACTTGATTCAATGGCACTTTGCCTTTGATTGCACCACTGCATTAAAGTGATATCTTACTATTTCTTTGTTATGGACACGTACTTTAGGAAATCACCCCTACTTAGATAGAAGGGCTGCAGAGCCTTTCAGTGAAAGCTTTTAAGGGAAAATCAGGGATAACTTACCCTGTTCCAGTAAACACAAATGCTGCATGCACAGAACAAAGGAACAATTAGAAATCATTTGGTAAAGAAGCCTTTTATTGCTTTTGCTCTAAAGGCTTTTGTCTTTTGTTGACCTTTTTTAAAGTAGCAGTTTTCCAGAGACCTGGGGAGAAGTGGGCTTTCTGGTCTTTAATCTAAGGGTTGAGTAAAAGCCTATAGTAACTGTCTGTGGTACCACTTTAATCAACTTAATGTAGCTTGCAAAGCTGTCAGCTTTGGGCTACTACAAAGAGGCACACAGATGTAAACTCCTGAGTGGATGCTTTCACTGAGCTTTGGATGTAAAAACAGCGATCTGAGATGAGAGAGCCAGTGCAAGAAGAGTCAATGACATGGCCAGGCAGACCCTGGCAAAGAGCGCAAGTGATGGTGTCAGTCGGGCTATGTCTGCGCAGACCAGCTGGTCCCTCACTCCAGACCCATCTTATGTACAAGGTACATGTGAAATGAAGTGCACCGTGATGGACCTTTGTTTAGTTCAAAGGTTTTGTCGCTCTTTATTCCAAAGCTCCATTGTGAATTCACAGGCCTTAAAATATGTATCACTGCCCCTTTTATTTCAGCCATCTGAGAGAAATCAAAGGAAAAAAGTTTCTTCGAAAGTCAGTTTGAAATTTTAAGGTATCCCCGTATGTATGATATTGCACAGCTCCTCATGTTGGGTTAGTAACATCAGTGTAGGCAAGTGGTTCTGCTTTTCATATTCTGCACTTTCTGTTCATAACATTATCTGGAAAATGTTTTCAGTCAATGCTAACTGTGAGGAGAAAAAAAATACATAGGAATTTCTTTTTTTTTATTAGGGATATTATGAGGATTAAAAGATAGACTTCAGGAAGAACAAGAAGGACAGTTTAAAATGCAAAATTCACATTTTTTTTTTGGCACAGTGGTGTCTTCAATCTCAATATTGTTTCAGAGGCAAAATATATAATGACTGTAGCCCATGTATTCTAAGAAGTATACATGTGCCCTGTTACACTGTAAGAACCTTCCAGTTGCTAAATATACAATTCACATATTTGTCTTTTTAAGAGTGCCTTCTAAAGATTGCATAACTATTTTTAATGAGTACTAATCGGCATTGACGGGTCAGGTAATTAGTATTATATGCATATTTATCAAGGCATCAACTGACAACCTTGAAGATGGATCCAGCTCATTTAACTCACAGGTAGAAAACTGCAGAAAAAAAACCAGATGGTAAGGTGTACAGCTTGAAAAGTAAGATCTGAAAGGATAAAGACAATAAAAGTGATAGGGAGAATTAGTTCAACAATCATCAGGTTTTAATGTTAACTCCATTTGTGTTTGTGACTAAAGGTTTAGGCGATGTACTGCATGGGTGATTAAGAGATTTTGAGCATAGAAATTCCCTCTGAGCTAACATACACTCACCATCCAATTTATTAGGTACACCTTGCTAGAACTGGGTTGGACCCCTTTTTGCCTACAGAACTGCCTTAATTCTTCATGGCATAGATTCAACAAGGTGCCAGAAACATTCCGTAGAGATTTTGGTCTGTAGTGAAATGATAGCATCACGTAGTTGCTGCAGATTTGTTGGCTGCACATCCATGATGCAAATCTCCTGTTCCACCACATCCCAAAGGTGTTCTATTGGATTGATGTCTGGTGACTGTGGAGGCCATTTGAGTACATTGGACTCATTGTCATGTTCAAGAAACCAGTTTAAGATGATTTGAGTGTGTTATCCTGCTGGAAGTAACCATCACAAGAAGAGTATACTGCGGTCAAAAAGGCATGGACATGGTCAGCAACAATACTCGGGTAAGCTGTGACATTTAAACGATGCTCTAATGGTGCTAAGGGACCCAAAATGTGCCCAGAAAATATCTCCCATACCATTACACCACCACCAGCAGCCTGACCTGTTGATACAAGGCAGGATGGATCCATGCTTTCATGTTGTTGATGCCAAATTTTGACCCTACCATCTGAATGTCGCAGCAGAAATCGATGCTCATCAGACCAGGAAATGTTTTTTCAGTCTATGATCCAATTTTGGTAAGCCAATGTGAATTGTAGCCTCAGTTGCCTGTTCTTCTGACAGGAGTGGCACCCGGTCTTGTCTACTACTGCTGTTGGAAATTTGCTTCAAGGTTTGATGGGTTGTACATTCAGAGATGGTGTTCTGCACACTTCTTTGTAACAAGTGGCTATTTGAGTTTCTGTTACCTTTCTATCAGATTAAATCAGTCTGACCATTCTCCTCTGACCGCTGACATCAGCAAGGCATTTTTACCCAGAGAACTGCCACTCACTGGATATTTTCCTTTTCTTGACCATTCTCTCTAAATCCCAGAGATGGTTGTGCATGAACTCCCAGTAGACCAGTAGTTTCTGAAATACTTAGACCAGGTCATCAGGCAAAAACAACCATGTCATGCTCAAAGTCACTTAAACAGCCTTTCTTCAACATTCTGATGCTCAGTTTGAACTTCAGCAGGTCATCTTGACAATGTATAAATGCACTGAGTTGCTGCCATGTGATTGGCTGATTAGATATTTGCATTAACAAGCAGTCGAACGAGTGTACCTAATAAAGTGACCAGTTAGAGTGCAGTAAACCAATATACATTGAAAATGTTGATTTTATTAGAAACACATAATGAAGAGATTAGTTATGGGGTGGCTTGATGGCACAGTGGTCAGGACTGCTTCCTCACATCTCCAGGTAACCTGGTTTTGATTACCAGACTGCTCACTGTGTGGAGTTTGTTTGTTCCCCCCATGAACATATGGATTTTCTTTCTATAACTTTGTTAAATGTATGTTGAATTATTTGCTAATTGTAAGTGATATAAGTTAGTGTGGCTTTTTGCATGGTTGTGTACTGTGATGTTGACTTTCCACCTTGTGCCCAATGATATCAGAATACACCTATAATGGAGAATATGGGTTCAGAAAGAGGATAATTTTGACACATTAACTGCAGCTTGGCTGGTGAAAGTGCAGTGTTTGAGGAAGTAAGAAAAACATCTAAAAAAATCCTTTTAAGTCTGAGGTGACACTGCGGATGTACATGCTGTAAAAGAAGGATGCATCTGAGTATGTTTTCAGGCTGTTTTACTGTTTGATTATAAATCTGTGGTTAGATTGATCATATCTCAATGATCTCCTTTTCCATCTTAAAGATCACTGCATTTCTTTGAATTTACTACCTTTTGTAGTTTCCTTCATTTTTAAAGGGTGTTTATACACAGAAGTGATCCTATATAAAGAAGTGTATTTCTTGAGGACACAGCAATCATATGTGTTTATGTAATTCAACCCAATATCCAAAGACAAAACAACTTTTAATATTTGTTTTTGATTTATTGATCTCCAGTGGGTGTATTGCCACTGTGCATTATTGACCATTTCCTCATCCTGACCCGGGTCAAAACTGGAATATGCTGTGTTTCTCAGTGGTCCTGAAAAGTACTCCGCATTAGAACATTTTGTGTACATTTCAGTCACCCAAGCCCTTGTGCGGTGAGCTTGCTGCAGTGTTCTCTGAACTATTCTGACAAAATCAATTGTAATTTGGTTTGCTTTAAAACTTACATGGCTTCTGCTAAGGAAGCCACAAAATGAAAAAAAGGGACAAAAACAGAAAATCTAACAAACTGGAGAAACATATTTGAGTTATGGTAAAAATGCCAGTTCTCCCTAACCTCATGGTTTTTTTTTTTTTTATAAATCAGTGCTTTAAAATATTTTTGGAAATGTACATCTGTACCCTAGAATTGAGACTATACTACTGGGACATGGAATGAAAAAAATGTGTAATTATTTTATTAACAAATGCTTTAACACTTAAAAATGCAAGTAAAATGATTTATCTGTTGCATTTTTATAAAATGCTTAAATAAGAGATATATTATTTCCGAAACATAGTACCAGAATAGATTCTGTAAAGGACTGAAAGCAGTAATTCCTAAAACTGCTGTCTTTTTTTAAAATGGACGTGACAGAAGGATTTGGTTTAGGTCAGGTTGGTGGCACAATATTATAAATCAAAAACATTCTTGTAACACAGATTTTGTCAGTGGCTCTGGAGAAAATATAATCAGAAAAGAAAATAGGGCAAAATGGCACCAAAGCAGAAATTTTAGCCCTTATCCAATTTGAATGCTAATAATTCAGGTTTTGATATGCTTATAGTAGTTGCATTTTTTTTTTTGCTGGTCCACCATCACATATTTAAGAATAAGACCCTTAATAATGAAGGTAATACCCTGAAGTTTCAGAGTTTGTATTGAAGCAGACATATTTACAGAACAATCTCTCCATCATCTTTGTATTCTGTATCTTTCTTTCATGTTGCTTCTGTATCAGAAAGTAAAAGCCACAGTTATTTTGCCTTCACCTTTCAAGTGCAAATATTTCATTTCTTTCTTTCCCATGGTAGCCCATCACTTATTACAACTTTTACTTCCAATATCCTAATATTATTTATTTTGGATTTTAAGGGTAAAATATCAATGTTGACCTGTGTGCAGTCTACCAATGTTATTGTTGCTCAAGATTTGCTTTTGTCTTGGCTCCCATTCCTTAATGTCACACAAACGACACCCATGTGCCTCGCACCACAAATTTAATTCCACCATGTCACCATATCTGTTTTTGTTTAGCCTCCTATGTATTGATCGGAATCCTTTGGAATCAATGGTTCATGTGTTTAGTTTCAATATTTTTTAAAGTTCCTACTAGGCCTTGGTGTATTCATCAGAATGAAAATCTTGCTTGCAACTGTGAATGTCATTTCACAATTAGTGGGAATTTAATTTTAATTAGACAGAATGGAAACAACATATTAAAAGCCTTCATTTATTTGGGAATTTGCTCATGGAAGCTGGCAGTCAGCCAGACGCTCAGGTTTTAGTGCTCCATTTTCTTTGAAATAAAGCTGCAGATTCTTAATCCACGCTGTACATAGGTCCCGCATTTAATAATGTTTCCAAAGAGAATAGACTGCCTCCTAATGTCTAACTTTATAAACTACAAAAGTTTCAATAATGGCATTATAGCAGACCTTGAAAACTGATATTCTTCATATTTTAATTTGTCATTTTTAATGCATGCTGAAAGCTAAGGATATCATTATATTTTATTTAGTTTATTTTTTTATTTTTTTTAAGGAGACAGCCGTCTGTTCAGTTCCATTGATAGCACAGAAATCCATACAATGTGGATCATTCTATCTGGACTTCTCTCTTTATCAGTGGATTAAGGGTTTTTCATCCACATTGTTTTCACACCACTGAACTCAAGAACAACACACTCAATTGAGTTTGTGAGCTGCTTAAATGGAGCAGTCTGAAGTTTTGCACCCAGACATGGGACTCGTGCGGAAGAAAAAGCATTCTCTGCTGAAACTGAACAAGATATAGGAATGGGACCTTCTTGTGTCTCTTTAATTTTTCGTATATTTAGCCTAATGGAGCGGGCTGCTGCTGTGGTTTACTCCAATACAGATAAAGACAAGAGAAGCCTTCATTTCATTTTAATTTGATTTCAAGCTATCAGATATCACCTGTCACTGGTAGCACCTTCCTGCTTTTTACAGCTCTGGATCAGGTACAACAAGGATGTGAAATCCATTTTGTATTTGTATCCATTTGCTATTGCAAATTGTTTTTTCACAAAATTATTTGGCAAAATGAAAGACCTGGATTCTCTTTCAGCAATTTTTTGAAGATGTCATATCGTAATTGGTTTTAATATACACCTCCGTTTGCTATTTCACCCTCACATTTCACAGTATTTTCATTGGTGACGAATCTAGGAACACTGCAAAACTCTTCTTCTGGGTGAAATAGTCTAATTCCTACTTTGTCTTCTTTCCTCAGCATAGCTTCTTTTTCTGTATTGCAAAAGGTGCATTGTTTGTTATATTAAAATCTGATGATAATTTTGCATTCAGAAATTGTCTGGAAATGAACGTATTTAAGATAGTGATCATTAGTAGGAAAAAATAATTATGTGTTTGGAAAGGTAGTATGCACTGGAGAATAAGATTATGATTACTTACTTAAATCAGTTAACATAAATGTAAATAACCGAATTATGATAGGGACTCCAAAAGTTAATACTGTACATTAATAACTATGTTTTATTTACTGATACATTAAGCTTCATATAGCATTTGCCGTAATTACTATGACCCATCTTAACAAAACACACACCTGTTCAGTATTAATGTACTTGCATTTAAAATACAGCAGCTGTCAACAGTTTTTTTTTTTTTTTTTTGTTCTTTATTTCACCTTATACAATTTCTCGTATTAGGAATTTGTTAGTTTTCACATACCCCTTGGGGTCAGAGCGCAGGGTCAGCCATTGTACAGCACCCCTGGAGCAATTGAAGGTTAAGGGCCTTGCTCTAGAGCCAAGCAGAGTAGGATCCCTTTTGGCAGTGACGGGGATCCGAACCGACAACTTTCGGGATACCAGCGCAGATCCTTAGCCTCAGAGCCACCACTCCACCTTTAAGGGGAGAGAATCATGGGTGATGTGGTGATGTCAAACAGGAAGCAAATATGAGAGCTGGTACAGAGTTTAAAGAAACAGCAGCATAATCAAAATACAAATCAGCAAAAATGGTGAAAATGTGATATCGTTTCAATCATGAAACTTGCAATTGGTTTAAGACATTATCCTGTCCTCAGAGTATTAATGTATGAGTAGTTCAATGTGGGCTTATTGCTGCAGGGGTTATGGTCAACTGTTTTTAATATAAAGGATACTTACTTGTTTAATATATAATAATGTTTTCTAGATATTATTAAAATAACCACCCTTTTTAAGTTAACCAAGCAAAATTTTAATACATTTGTAAAAAAACTGAAATTTACTTTTGTAGGGTTATTCCTGTAAAAATTGAGGTTGCTGTCATTTGGTTTCATTACAGACACCTTCAGAAGCGAGTCAACCCGTGGTTAACATCTGCTACCTCACAGGTTCAAAGATCTGGGCTCAAATTTGGACCAAGTCACTGTCTGTGTAAAGTTTGCATAGTCTCCCCAAGTATGTACGAGTTTTCCTTCAGTTTTTGTACCACATCTGGGAGGTTAAATCGTCACTGTCAAATATCCCAATCTGATTGCATGTTGATGTTTCACTGAGCGTGCTCTGCAATAGTCTGGCATTCCAATAGAATTATTTCCTATCTTCTGATCAGTTTTGCCAGGGTAGGCTCCAGCTCTATGCAATCTCAAACTGCTTTTTGACTTACAAAATAGATGTGATGGTAAATCATTAGAATCATAGCAGCAAACAACAAAGACAAAAAAGCATCAGTCCTTACAAGATACAGTCATCCAAATCAGTAACCCTTTTTATTTCTTGCCTTTGGGAACAAGGGCTTTCTAGGTATCTCTGGTCATTTGCAAAAATGCCAAGGAAACCAGGGATTTGTCAGAATAGCAACATGTTGCTTTCAAAACACACCCATAATGGTGAGATGGTTACTAGAAAAAGGAAATTAAGGATCTGCCAAAACAAGAAGACCTTCTGACTAGACTAGACCTATATTCCTCAGGTAGTTTGCAGTGTCTAGCTTGTTGGGTAGATTTTTCATTTGCACACCTCCAAAAACTACAGTATTCTTCCTCTCACTTGTCATTGTTCTCTCTTTCAAGGCTTACTTACTTCTTCCAGGTGCCCTTGGTTAGCTCTCCTAGTAAACTGTGTTCCCCTGATGTGGTGGTAGACCTTAAAATACATTCAGATTCAGGGTCAACCCTATACAACTACAGGTCAACAAAATTAGGGCACCCCTCCAGTGTTCCCAGATGTTTTTGCAACCCTGAACCCAAGCAGGTTTCTAATTACTTAAACAGGACATATAACCTAAGCAAGAAACTATACTTTTCACATACTGATGTGAGGATGAGAAGTGACAGGGCCAATCATTTCTACCAACTTCTCCTGGCTGATCATATTGATGTGCAGTAGTGTACTTTGACTATCAGGGTGGATTTCTCTTTCTTGGTAAGGTCTTTCTAGAACTAATTTCCCTATGTTATCCCGATGTCACTATTGCTCCTGATTGTTCCACGTCAAATGATAAATCTTTACGTCTTTTACAGTTACTTTGCCAGCATAGGTGTGATCATAATTATTTTTTAAATTGCGTTCCTAGTTTAGTACAAAATTGTTGAGCATTATCATTAAATTCTATTATTTACATTTGAATCCAATTATTATATTATTTACCTTTGATTCAGACAAATTCCTCCTGTGGGGATGAGTTGCAGAACTGGTGTGTGTAAACTGTAGAATTCTGTGAACTACAATTAATTTAAATTCATTAGGTCTATTATGGGAAAGATTCTTGTGATTTTCTACCTATATTAGTCTTTTCCACAATCATACAAGGACACCCTCCCACATTGATTACCTTGTGTATATACATCTAGTGCAAGAGCGGCATTTGGGGGTGGCAAGTGGGGCGACCTCCTTAGGCCCTGTGCCTAAGGGGGCCTTGCTTTTGAGGTCTGCGTGTCCCGTTCGAGTGGATTTGTTTGTCAAGTTATATTCTCCAGTATATATATATAGTTGAGTTGCTTCTAAGAGGAACCCTTTTAAAATCCCTCTTTAAGGTCAAATTCCGTTCATGTACATCTTTAAAAACATTCCATAGTCCGAATATTAATGCACAAAAACATTATCGCTAATGATAATCGTTGATGACATCAACGTGAGTTATGACTATGACATGCATATCGAGACTCAGAGTATACATGCAATTTGGATACTTTTCTAGAAGAGGCCCTACTAATTTAATTTCCCCATGACACCGCATCGCATTTTGCACTGTTGTGGTATTGTCATGAATTATGAATTGCACTTTTTTAATAGATTATATCATTATATTTTGATAAAGTCCACATGTTATCTTGCAAAAATTTAGCTGAATACTGTAATGAGAAAAGCGGGTATATGTTAACATTTTTTTTATTAAATTCGCACGCAAGTTTATACATACCAGTAACAACATTTGACGTAACCGGCCCCATGCGAGGTTGGTCAGCCCTAGGCCTCGCACACCCATAAGGTCGCCTCTTATCTAGTGTGAATGGATAAAATCATGTATTTACATGCATTACCAAGGTGGGCTTAGTCATTTGATATTTAATTTGTTGCGCCTAGTTTCTTGCAACCCTGTGGTGGTGGAAAAAGTGGCTTTGAAAGGTGGATAGGTATTAAGAATTTTGCTGTTCCACAGAGTGCTGCTAAAGTGGCAGAGGTTATTCATGGCATGATAGAGGTTTCAAAATTCTCTTTTTTTTGTGCTTGTTTAAAATTTTACACCACTATTAACTTGAAGACCAAGACTTAAGAGGAGAAATTCTTAATTATGTTAACCATATTATTTTTAATGTATTTTAGCGCTTGACTTGATAACTTGATAAAATGTAATGTTAGATGATTTGGTTAACTGTACATATTTGCACAGTATTTTCTTAGATTATATTAATTTTTAGAAATGGGGTATATAGTAGCGTTAATGCTTTCTGTGAGACCTTGGTTCACAGTTTCATTTTATGTTTACAGATGCATTGGGCCTTGTAGCTTGATGGATCAATGTCTTTGTACACCCTGTGTTGTAGTGATGTCTTTTCTTGAGTTTATAGTAATTCAGTATCATATCAGTGGTTAACTGTCATATGCTATTGTGCCACGTGACACTTGCTGGGACAATGCAGGCAATACTTAAATCACACCTCCTGTAATCACTGTGCAGTCATTCTGTCTTAATTCTCAAATGTATGTAAACAGGCTCTTGGCACATAGTCACTGTTTGCTTACTGATTTGCTTTCTTGATTCCTGAGTCTCTGTATTTTCTCTAGCTTAGTGTCTTTCTTGTTTTGATCTTTGTTTGTTTTTCCATGACCATTTTTGCCTATCCCCTTTTGCCTGAACTTGATGTTTTCCTCCCTTGCTCCTTTTTATTCATTCTTGGTTATTTAAATCATTGCCCTGAACTATTACTTTTTCCCCAAATATCTTCCATTTGCCAACTTCTCATTTTTGAACCTGCTGTGTCATCAATGCCATGGGAGATTTTTGTCTTCTTACTCTGATCAATGTCTTTTTTTTTTTTTTAATCAAAGAAGGGGTGAATGTACAATGGAATAAGTTGTTCCTGTATGAAGTTCAGTAGACACTAAAAAATGTAATATTTGGGTATTTCAGTTTTGCATTCCCATTAATTTTTAACCTGCCTGTGTCATTCGGAAAGACACAGAACTTCTCGACTAATCCCAAATCAGACTCAAGTCAACTTCTGATTTAAAATGATGCATTTAAAGATAATACCATTTTCTTTTTAAGCGAGCAATGTCTATGCCCTCAAACTGGCAGTGGTGTTGCTGTTTTATCAGCTTAATATACTTTGTAGTGAATGAAAAACACAGATCATAATCGAACCCCGCTGCCGACTATGGCTCATAAGCTCAATATTTAGAACCCGCTGCACCCAGCCTTTTTATGTAACAAAGAAATTAAACCTTGATAACCAATAACTCAATTGATTTGATTTGTTATTCTTTAATCCCTTGAAAAGCCTCTGAAGGTTAACAAGCAGCTCTCTTGGGCAACTATTCTGATTACTGTGCCGTGGTACCCACTGTGGATTGCTACAAGCTCTGCCGACCTTAGCAAAAGGGCCAGCGATTCACAGGGCAGAAAATGTGTTTCCAGCAAACATCCATCATTTCTTTTATTTAATCACAGCAGAGAATTGTAAAGGTGCAACAATGTTTGAATTCAGCATTTCACTGTGAAAAGAAAAGCAATTCAACACAAACAGCATATTTATAAACTGGTCAGTGAATCTGCTGAGTTGGAGCTGCATTGGCCAGATGAGCTTCCGTTGTTCCACTAACTAAAAGGAGAAAGGAAGAGCGAAAAACAGACACAGTTTAATTATGCTAAAAGAATGAGCTTCAATGGTGTTTTTTGGGTTCTGCAACTGTTATATGTTCCTGTACTGTGAGCTGCTTGACCTCCTGATCACAAAGACCAAGACTCACCATAGGGGCATCATCACATCCCTTACTTTCTCATTAGAGAATGTTTAATTATGGCACAGTGGTAGAAAGAGTTGCTCAGATGGAAAACAATGATGCGAATATCCATATATTTGCATAAACCCATGCGAGAACAGCCCAAGTGCTGCCAAATTTGCATTTTGCAATGCAGATCCAATTGTGTGAAATTTTTTGACGTTGATGCAAGAATAGCTTGAAGGCTGAGTTCAGATAACTATTCGAATTTTATTTTAGGAGAAGCCTTTTAAAGGCTGCTTTTGTTTATCGTTTCTGTAGGCAGGGATGCTGAACCATGAATTATATGTAATGGCTTGGAAAGGAAAACCTTTCTTTTCTTTCATTTTTCTTGTTGTTGGAATTCTCAAAATGCATTTAAAATGAAATTGTAATAGGACTATTTGTATACTCGCAGAGTACGTCATTTTTGTCTGGATGTTTATGTTGGCAAACTTGCAGCATAATCATTACTTATTGCAAGCTTTTTTTTGTTGCCATGAGTTTTGTGCAGATGGCTCTGGTCAAAAGAATAAAGTGATATTTTGAAATGTGTTAGCCTGGCAATATTAAATAAGGAGTAACATTAAAATGACTGCATACCTATAGGTAATCAGCAAAAAGCTGATTAAGTAGCTCGGCAGCTCCCTTGCTGAAGTCTTTGTCAATGTATAAAACATATTAATCTCCATCTAGGATAATGACAGGATGAGCGTCTCTTCAGGATTCTTTTGGCTGTGACTTTTGCCATCAGAATCATAAGCATATTACAGAAAGGAAATTAGTAATATCCTAGGAGAAATATAATTCCTTTGCAAGGTTTATGTGATCATTAATAATTTTTTCCATCCCTTGCTTGTTAGGCTGGCTGATGCAAAGAGATGTAAAAAGCTAGGATTTTTAGATGCTGCCAGCTCACTCACAGACATTCACACACACACACACACACACACACACACACACACACACACACACGCGCGCGTGCGTGTTCATATAGCGAGGACCACAGACGGAAATTTCTAATGCAGACATTCTAATCCCTGCCCGCCTAAACGCCCTTCAAGTAATTCACTGTTTTTAACTTTAATTCTAATTTATGGAAAACTGAATTGTGGATATAAAAACTAAGTAAGTGTGCAGCTCATTCCTTTTGCATATACACACACACACTTAGAATTAGGGCAAATTGCTTGCCTTGTGCTTCAGGCCAATCATTTTATTAACAGACACTAGATGCATTATTCTGAATTTCAAGCTTTGTGTGCAAAATGCACTTGATTGATTAAGCAAACACTGACAATCGTGTTTATTATATTCACATTACCCTTGATGCTATTTTATACAGTTATAAGCAGACTTTACAGATTTATTTAGAATAAAGATGATGGAATGAACAAATGTAGTTTTTATTTCATTGCATCTTCACATTAAAAGGACAGCAAGTGACGGTTTGCAAAATGAATTAGAATTATTAAAATAAAATTATTTCACCACATTATACCATAGGAAATGGTTATTTAAGCACACTGTGATCACTCAAAAATTTCAATGCAGACGCATTGTGGCATTTGACTTTGCTATTAAAAAATAATTTTAAATGCTTTTTGAGATGTGGAAACAATGTAAATGTAAATTTTCATCATGCTGGAATGAATTAACCTATTTGTAAAATTCTGTGAACAAGTAATTACAAACAACTTTTAATATGTATAGTACCATCTTTCTTTAATGAGTGCCATACTTAGATACCTAACAATTTCAGATGTATACTTCACTTATTAATCTATATATCTAAATCCTTAACTTACTTTGTTTTGTAAATTTGGAGCATATTCAAGCAAACCGCTTTGCTTGAATAGGCCTAATATTTTAAATTTAAAATGCATCGGACCACACAGACTAAACTTGACACTACAATGAATATTCCTTTAAGAAATAATATAAATGATGAAATTAAGAAATGATATCAGTCTTCTAAATAATATTTTATTTTTCAATGTTTGAGATAAAGATGGACATTTTACTTTTAGCACTTGGTGCAGAACTGAAGCCATCACTAGTATAAGCACCAGCTCATGCCAAGGTTGATTCACAGACACACAAATCTGATTTGAATTCACTAATCAATCTAACAAAAGTTAAACTGGATTAAAAAAAAAAATTAAGAAACAGACACAAGGAGAATGACAAAACTCCCCATAGATAACAGATGAGGGGTTCTCACCCAGAAGGGCTGATCTATGAGGCAGTAGCACAAACCACTGTGTCACAATTCTGCTCATGTATTTAGAAATAAAGCCTGAAAATGTAATTTTGTTGGCAGAAGTTATACATTTCAAAAAGAGCTTTTACTATATCACTTGTATAACTTAATTTACTGTTATTATGTATTATTTTGTATAGTGAACATAATGACTGCAAAGTTAAATAAGGTTTAATAATTACTGGTGCATTTGTTTAAGGATGTGTTATTTTAATTTACTGCTGCTTCAGATTTGTTGTGGCTTAGGTTTGAATGTTGGTGTGGTCAACGGGTGTGTGGAATTTGCATGTTCTTCCATGTCTACGTGAAGCTTTCTACAACTGCTATGGCCTTCCTCCGCCATCCCAAAGTCTTACAAGTTAGTTAGCTTGGTGTAAGTAAGTGCATGTGTGTGAAAGTTTGCCCTGCGATTCACCAATATTCTGCCCAGAAATATTCCTGTTTTCAAACCTAACTTTTAAAATAGGCCTGGTGAATTTGAATTGGGTACCGAAAATGGATGGATGGATGGATACATAGATGGAAATTTGGATGTGCATCAGCACAGAAAAAGCATTCCTGGCAATCTCATTCCCTTAGTTTAGCAGAGAGTGTATAATAATTGTGCCTGGAATAATAAAAAGCTAGCATTTAAGATTTCTAATAATACATAGCTACCCTGTATTTTAAAATAAAATTATAAATTAAATCCGAACTTTGATGCATAGACAAATGTTCACTATGTCAGGTTCTCAAAGAAGAGTAGACTGTAGAATAAAACACAAAAGTATAATTTCATGGCAAGCAATTTAAAAACCACAATAGCTTTTTCCTCTAGTGTCTTATGAAGAATTTACTTCTGAAAACTTGTCAAAATAAAATTCATGTATTGCTTTATTTTGGAGACTGGAAAAATATCCAAAGATTGCCTTTGAATAAGGACTTTATTAAAAGACAATGAAAGTACTTGAAATGCCATGCTTCTTGTATTAGAACATATAGAAAACACGAGCTCTACTGTGCATCATTTCTTATTCATGATAAGAATGAATTGTCAAAGGGTGTTGATAGAAAGAGTATGAAGGAAGCGTAATGTATTATATGTTTTCAGTCCACTTACTAATATTTGGAGTTGACTTTGATTATAGTGTTTCTGGTAACTTTGCCATTATTTAAACACCACATTTTTTAACATTGCATAATTATATACACAAATAGGTTACAGTTACTTTAAGCGGAAAATGTTGTATGATAAATGATTTACTTTCTTATGAAATATTGTAGTTATCTAATGTTTTGTTGTATTTAACAAAAAAAAGTAAAGTGGTGCCTTACAGTTTCAACCAATAAAGTGTTCTTTCATTAAAAGTTAAAAATGTCTCTTTTTGATGTTTTTTCCTTTTCAGGTAGTGAGTGTCTGATTGGAATAATAAACACTGTGAAGAGTTTTGGTAACTCTCAGGTCCATGACCTGCTGGAGCTGTTCACTGCCTTGTGGACCCAGATGCTTCCCCCACGGGCATTATGCTGCATTGCTAGCTATAGGGGTCACTGTGGTACACTCTGCAATGCAGCACCTTCTTGATCTCTCCTCTGATCTCCTTTGCAGCATAAACTCCATTCAGTTTTATCTCAGAGATCACTGCTTTCTAATTCATTTTGATATACTGCATAATTACCAATGAATGATGCATCATTTTTCTTTTGCTTTTATTGGATCTTTTCTGACACACTTTAAATCACTAGAATAGCTATACACATTTTACAAATTTCAGATTTTCATTGCTTAATCCACACCATTTACCCCAAAAGCAAAATGCATACCAATGCATTTTTTATGTAATGGTTAGTATCCCATAACAGACACAGATAGATATAGATATAGATATAGATATATATATATACACACACACACACATATGTAGCATTAGCTATATCCACTAAAGATCCCATTTACTTACTTAAAAAAAAATTCCAAACTTGGATTTGTACATACTTACTGTAACTAGAAAGCTGCGTGAGTAAGTTTAATATTTTCTTTTTGAATATTAGTCAGCAAATGTTTATATAGTGCATTGTCACAAAGCATGATAAATAATAAGCATGTAAATGCACAGCTCTGGCTCCCACCCACTTGATTTGTTTTACTTTTAAAAGCTTTTGTTGTTTACTGAATGTTAGCTCTTATCCTGTGGAGAACACGTCCATGTCTAATCTAATACTTCTGCTCTGTAATTACCATTGATGTATATTGAGACCTGCTGCTCTGCATCGTTCATCTTTAACAGGTTCGGCTCTAAAGTAAATTGATACAGTCAATAAAACTTGACAGGAACGGCATTTTAGCAAGGAAATTTGTAATGGAAAGACAATTTATAAACTAGGCAAAATCATTCATTCATGTTGTCCACTTGCTTGTCTATTGTTTTACCTGGCTTATCTAAGCACTTCTCAAAAATCGGGAGAGTACATGTTTGAACTATGAGATTGGGTGGTTTGTTTCACCTTAATAAGATGGCCTGCAGGGTTGCCAGTTACTTGGATGTAGTGTTTGCTCAGGAGCTCCTAGAGTTTGTGATTCCATTCTTGCTGATGCAGGACTGAGCACACTTTTAAAAAGCTTTTTGCTTTTGCAGTATGAATTTAGAATGGTGATTGTTTAATCAGGCTTTTATTATGCACTTATTTGGGTATTGCTGTTGCCTAAAACATCATGTATTAGCAGCAAAACATGCCTTATGATGTCTTATGTGCTAATTAAATACCCAAAACTGTAACAATTTCTAACAGTGACTGCATAATTAAGCTTTTATTCCATAATAATTATGGGCTTATTTGGGTGTTAGTGCCGCCTAAGCATGATGTATTAGCAACAAACTGTGCCTTGTAATGTCCTAAGTGGTAATTAGCTTCAAGTATGGGCATAATAAATTACCTAACAATACAGTCACTTTTCCAAGCCATTGTCATTTTTTGTATATGTTTAGTATATTAGCATGAACAAAGCTTAATAACTATTATTGAAATTGCTCAGGTTCCACTCTGTCTTATTCCAGTTACTAAATTGCACTTTGTGAAGTGTCCTATGGACAATAGCAAGCATTTTAAGTAGTATTTCAATTGAAAATGTCCATCTCAGTCCATTTGAGGATGCCATCATTTGGAGATTGCCAAGGCAAACAAACACATTAAATGATGACAGAACATATTACATCACAACATTCACTATGTCATTATGTTACAGAAGTATGATCCTAATGACAAAATGAAAAAAAAAAAAACTGAATAGACTGGAAAATGCAATGAAATTTAAAGGAAAATGTATAAAGCCTCTTAAGTCATGCAAAACAATCTAGGCAAAGAACCTCTAGCCATAACTGATATGGCTGATGCATTTCCAATGATACATTTTTACTTTTCTGTTTTTACCTTTTAAAGTATGAGCACTTTGTAGTGCTGAATACACACTTGCTTAAAACGCATTGGGGCAAAGTTTAGTGACATAGTGATGGACATGGACATTCGATTTCAGGAAGTTTCTGTGGTAGATCACCAGTATTTCCAAAATATATAAAAGATCATTTTTCACATCTGGTTACAAAAACAGCTCCCAATACGTAAATGGAAAAAAATAAAACATGATTTTCACTGTTTCTGATTTTTTCTGAGTAAAGGAAACTATGATGCGTTTTATCCATCCATCCATTCCATAACCCGCTATGTCCTAACTACAGGGTCACCAGGGTCTGCTGGAGCCAATCCCAGGGCACAAGGCAGGAAACAAACCCCAGGCAGGGCACAAGCCCACCACAGGGCGCGCACCCATACACCAAGCACACACTAGGGACAATGTAGAATCACCAATACACCTAACCTGCATGTCTTTGGACTGTGGGAGGAAACCCACACAGGCATGGGGAGAACAGGCAAACTCAATGCAGGGAAGACCTGGGAAGCGAACCTGGGTCTCCTAACTGTGAGGCAGCAGCACTACCACTGCGCCACTGTACCGCCAATTGATGTGTTTTAGCCACTTATTTTATTATATTTTAGATTTAGTCTTTAAAATATAAAGATGGGCAAGAGTGGTAATGACAGCTTAGCAATTCCGTGGAAAATTTTGTGTTGCCAACCGGGCCATCCAATTTGTTGTCCGGAGATAGGAATGCAAATCAAAGAAAACAAAAATTAGATGCTCACAACCATTGTCCTTTAGCAGGATTTTCATAATAGTTATTGAGGCTTTGTCTCTTCTAGCGGAGCTCCACTCACAGTTGCTCTGGCAGTAAATGATGCCTCCTTCCGGGATGCATGGGGTTTTAGGGTGGCTGGACTGGAGGAAACGGGGTTAAGTACCTTCCTTGGACGGCTTCTCGGCACTGTGGGGAAGAAAGGAGATAACATCATTAGCGGCAATGCCCCCTCTTGTTCTGGTGGGCTATTACATACCTCGACTGAGCCTGTGAGGAGGTCCTCCAACGTGCATGCATGACAATATAGTGTCTTTAATCACATTCATTTGTGACATGGCGATTGAGTAATCTTCTTTGCTTCCTCGCAGCTTCAGGACTACCTTTCAAGGGTTTTGTGTCTTCATCAGTATTTTCTGGCAGTTCTGGTATCTTCCTTTATTTTAAAGATGTCTGTGTTAGGTTTACTAGTGTCTCTAAAATGGCCCAGGGTGAGTAAAGGTGCCTTGAAATTGAAAAGACTAATGGACAAATGGTCTAAAAGCTGTAGTTTTAAAACAAAGCAAGAATAAGTTTAATAAATAATTAATGGATAAAAATAATTGTGCTTAAGCTGCATTTTACCTATAATTTTACTTAAATAATTGTATATTTTTTGTAAAGACAGCTTTGTAACTGGAAAATATATAACATTGAGTGAGAGTAGTGTGCAGTCATTAAATATCAGTAGAAGTAACCATAAAGTCACAAGTTTATTTCCTAGGAGAGACCACTGTCATCATGCCCTTGGGTAAGATGCTTATTCTGCTAAAGCAACAAGCTATAAATTAAATATTTAGTCATTCATTAAAAATAATCTATTAAAACTCATAGCATCATATTCTCAGACTCACTTAAACTATTCTAGCAATGATCCTGACAATTGTCCTAACATGCACACCTTTAACACATTGGAGAATGACTGAAGAAAACCCAAATAGACAGAAGGTGAACATGCAGACTGAACAATGCAATGATGCCATTTAAGAAATACAGCTAGTTTGAGGCGGAGATCTTGTAGTTTATTCTCACATTGGTATCAGTGGCTTTGTTTTATACACCAAGTGCCCCCTTGTGACTCCTTTAGCTACATGACTTCTGTTGGGGACCCTTAGACACACATTTATTGCACTAGGGAAGTTTTCATTAGGATTCTATGTAACCAGCCTTGGGGCTGACTGACCTCTTTGCAGATTCACTGAGCAGGTTGCTTGCAATTCATTGGGTTAATGTCTTTAGTGCATTTCTATGCTGCAGCACTTTATATATTCAAGGAAGTGTAACACAAAGCGAGCTTTCCAATCTGATATTTTCAGTCTGGCACCCTACGTCTTCTGGCCCTTGGATCATTTTTCAGCCTACCTCTCCTTATCGGGTTTCCGTTTGTTTGTGTGTATTTGTTACTTGCATGAGAAAATTAAAATGGATTTTTCTCGACTTTCTCACTTGTAACAATAACTCATAAAGCACAACTTAGTTAATAAGCAGGTGCTTCTAATGTATTATTTTATAGTTAAGTGCAAATGTGTGCCTCAGCAGTTGTGGCAATGCTTAGGAAAATACAGTTGACTGACAGCTGATCCCAAATGCCTAGTCTCTGCACAACTTCATTATCCTGGCTTACAACACATTGCTAAGCTTTTAGAGGGTCTTACTCCTGAAAAGAGAACAGCCTGGTCGCCAAAGTTTTTTAAATCTAAAAAATTAGTGCACTGGCATGAAGCAGTCCTCAAAGCTGGGCCCCTAGCAGTGAACTAGCAGAGTATTAAAATTTAAATTCAACTCTAAATAACCAATATAAAAGCTACTTCTGTGTGCTGTCACCCTTGTGCATGGGATGGTAACAGGGAGAAAACACCCTGATTAGCGTTTAGAGCAGACCACTACACTGTGTAGTGTTCAATACTTTAGTGCTTGATTATAAACTACTGAGGCAGAAAACTTGATCGAATTCAGACTCTTTGAATTCCTTGTTCACTCAATAGTGTGTCAAAAAGAGCATTCAGTAGCTTATGTAACAAAATCACCGCCTGTCTAAATTGTGGCCATTTCTTTTTTGCATATGGTGAGCACAAATATTTTCAGTATCTATTCTGTGGCAACATAATGCTTTGATATGGGTAACATTGCAATAACAGGCTGCAATGGGGAACTTATATTTTATTCTTCTTTTCAGTGTACATAAAAAAATCCCAGCTTAGTCCTTTTGTCTTTTGTATCCTTTGAACTCTTTCAATCTTTTGGAGACTTTTTGTGCTTTTGACTGTGGTGTGCATTCACTGTAAAAGCACTCAATGCCGCAATAAGACCACAAGCAAAACTGTGAGTATCTTAGGCGGAGACCACACAACTCTTGGGGAGCATTTGCATATTTTAGCAAATGCTGCTCATTTGGAATAAAAATACAGAGATTCCGTACCTTACCTAGATTCTGAGTAAACCATACGTCAGTTAGCATGCATTCAAAGAAAGACAACTGCTGTGTCATGTCTGGACTCATTAGAATTTCCTCCGAGTAAATTTTAAGCACTACGCTTCTGTTATGAAAGAACATTTGCACTTTGTATTTCAACTTCATAAAGTAATATATCGAATCGTAGACTGTCAATCCCTCAAAAAGAAGAAGAGAAAAAAAAAAAGGTGCAGACACCCAGAAGTCGCCATTCCCGTCTCAAAGAGAGCAAGGCCAAAGCTGAACTGCTCAGTTCATTTTCCAGTTCAGTAGCTGTAGTAATCCATCCCGGCCAGCTGCTAACAAGATTGGGTCTGAAGTTTACCTTCACAATGAGATAATCAGATTACCAGCCACAAAGATCAAATAATGACCCAGCTTTGGAGCAAGTTTAGTAGGCCCTTGATGGCACTGTGTGGTCCTTAAGGTTTATTAAAAATTAAATAACAGATCTGGACAAATAATTTGGATTTCTTTTTTGGACAAATCTGTTCTTACTTCTAGGTCATATCTTACTGCCAGCCACATTCGATACATCAGAGTGTGATTTGAAATGTGTTGCATGGGTTTGCGCTTGTATTGGATTGTTACATTTTTAACGTAGATTGTCATTTCAAAGGCGGTTCTACTATTAGAGAGCAGTCTATTGTAGGTATAGGGCGTCCTGTTATTACCTGGAGAGCTACAGGAGTGCATGAAGACCGATGTGCCACTGGGGTTAACATTTTCAAATGATGATACCATTTGGTTTTCTTTGTTTTGCCTGTATTAAAGTAACCCTTTTATCTCTTTCTTTCATACTTTCTTTCTTTTTTATTTTTTTCAGAAGTAACGGGATTATTCCAAGAGGCATACAAATGTGATTGTCTGACAGCAGATGGTGCGCACTGCTTCACCTTTGAGAAAAGTTAATTAAGCCAAGCATATTGTGCCTATAGAGAGGAAAATGTAGATGAATATTGAGCAATCAAATTCGGTGTCTCCTTTTCATGCCTTTGCAGAGGGACAGAGGAACCCATTGAAGGAGAATTATGTACAGAATCAAATTAATTCGCGTCCAATCCTCCTCTCTTCCCACGTTTTAACAGGGGTGCGCACCAGGCTCTTCAGAAGTTTAGGCCACACTCAATGGGCCACGCTGTTGTGTCTACTAAATTAAATGAATCAGGGCAGAAAAATCTCTTGTGAGATATTAAAAAGACGAAAGACTGTTTAATTCAAATCCTTTCGTAAGGCTTTTCCTGCCAGGGCCATTTTACAACGTACAGTACAAAATTGCAACAAGCATGCCATTTTTCCTTCAGGTTACACTTACAGACAGCAAAACAATGGCCACCATTGTGGAAGGGAGACATACCCTTAAGATTAATTAGCTCAAATGCCCCTTTTTACATTTCTTTTTAGCCAATTTTGGACTCAACTGAAGCTTCATCAAAGTTTCATTCACTTCTCACTCCATTAAATTGGTACAAATCCTGTCTGTTCCTTCACGTGTATTTAGTAGAAGTAAAATAACAACGGTGTAAAGCAATCTCTATTTTTACAAATATGTGAGGATGTATTAGTGGGAAGGATGAAGTTCAAACTCCCATATAAGTTCCTAACTGGGGTTATTGTCAAATTAAAAATGTATTAAGTGAACAGCTTTTTGGGTTTCATTTGTGCTTAGAAACAGCGTTAAGTCAGAATAACAAAATAGTGTTCAAAGTGCACAACATGGAGGAGGCAGCCTGCTGTGTGCAGTATAAGTACTGGGGTTAAGCTCTTTGTAAACTTCGGCTGCAATGTTCCAAAGGTGGATGTTACATATGATTAAATTACCAGCCACTACTGGGCTATTTTAATGGTGCTTCCGTTCCAGTTGAGCATTTCTAATTTGTTAAACCCTGACCACTGCTGGTATGTTTCTAGGCACTGGATTCTCTTTTAAATACCATCTAAATCTCTGCCTTGTTGTACAAATAATTAAGTTCTTGTTAGTCGCTTGTACGACAAGCTGGTGATATTTTTTTTTGCAACTGTGTACATCATGGTAAGAAAAATCTTCATTCATTCACTCTTAACAAGCACAAAGCTGGATTGTTTGGGGTATATTTATCATTTGTACTGCTTTTAGTTTGAATATTGTTGACTGGGTAAGAAAGAAATCTTTGATGAATGCCTAGCTGGTTGAATTCAAGGAAAAATCCCCTTTTTCATATATTTTAATGCTATTAGTAATAAGGTAAGCAGTTTTGCAGGTCGTTCAGAATAATATCAATATATGGAACTCGGACAGAGTCACCATGGTGACACAATGGCTGGCTCTGGTGCCTCACATTTTCAGAATTGAGTTAATTTATTTTCAATACCTGGTCCAGTCACTGTCTGTATAAAGTTTGCTCATTCTACCTATGTCTGTGTAGGTGTTTCTCCTGACATTCTGATTTCCTATCACATTTCAGACACAAGCAAGTGAGGTTAAGTAGTCACTCTGAATTATCCAATTATAAATTTGTGAAGGATTCAACATGTGTTTACTGACCCCCCATCCAGTTCTGGTTCTCACCTTGTGCTGTAATGGTCACTGGCCCACCAGGACTCTTTAATGGAGGAACAGGTCCACAAAATGGATCAATGACATGTAAGTAACACTTTACAATAGGGGCTTTAAAGGCCTGCTACAGTACATCCATTAGTCCAGCTTTCTTATATAAAACATAGCAAGCTTTTGTCAGGGTCTCGTTACATAGGGACAATTAACTGATACCCTACAGATACTGCTACTTTGAAATTCTGATAGCTTCTATAAGAAAAAAAGAAGTTAAAGAGAAAGGTTAGCCCATTTTGAGATCATTTAAACTGACTGCTGAAAATTGCATGATCATTCATCAATTTGATGAACCTGATCTGTTTTCCTTCATCACATGTTAATGCCCAAACAGTTCAACCACACAGCATTGGATACAAGGCAGGAACCAGCTTTGGATAGAATGACAGTCCATCATACATTTACCTTTAAAAAGATGAGCTATTTTCTATAATTGTCCCTATAATCAGCATAATTTTTGGCACACATATTATGCTAGGTGGACACCTGAATTTTCTTGTAAGTGTGCAGACTTCTCTAACATTAACATTAACTTACCTAGCTAATAATATCTGTACCTCTTTTACTACTGATTAGTGAAACAAACAGGTTTACTCACTATTCTCGTCACTCAAACAATGGGATGCTGGTGCCTGATCTGTCTCGAGTACCATAAGTTTATTGTGATAGCCTCTGGCTTTGGCATCATCTGACAAAATGCAGCCATACAGATTTAAATGTTAAGCAAAGTGAGAGCCCCGCAACCACCCACTGCTCATGAAAATATATTGGCTATGAACTGTGTAAATTAAAACTGCAATGCCTCCAGTTTAGAATTGGACAACTTTTAAGTGTAAAACAATTGAATTGAAAAAATATATACCTGTCCTTTCTGCACTAAGACTTGTAAGGCTGTCTTGGTGGTTTTTTAAAATTTACTGCCATTAGGTGATCCTCTTGAGCGGTGGGTGAGGATCGAAATGCTGCTTAGTTTAGTCAGTGTAATGCCTTGTGCTCAATGTATTCCTAATATTGAACTGCTTATTTATCATTTATTTTATTTTACTTTATTTTTCAAATTACTGTGGCTACTTGCTCAGCACAAACTTAACTAGGAAAAGCTCAAGATAGAAGTGGAAATGGAAAAGATGAAAAGGGTGCTCCTCATTTTAATGCTGAGAATAAGAAAGTTTAGGCCGCACATGCAATTGTTGGGCCGATTTGACCAAAGACATTTCTTATGCACAAAGTTAGCACATAATAAAAAACTGGAAAAGTTGTTTAAGATGGCGAGGGTTGTTATTTTTAATAAGTTAAATTATTGATGGAAGCGTATTACTTATTTTGCACAACATCTGGTAGAGCCATGACCCACAGGCCCTTAATGCAAAAAAAACCCTGCCTATAATACAAATATTTACATACAATTTTTTACAATTGAAAATCAGGCAAGTAGGTAAACTTAACAAATCGTAGGTCGATTCCAGGGAAATAAACTGGAAAACTTTGTGTAAAGAGTGATATAAATTCTGATACCACACTTATTTTTCTTTCCCAAAGTTCAATATTCTTCACATTTCTTTACCAACTCCCGCAATGTTTTGTCTTGTGAAGGGATGCTGGAAATATAAAATTGTCTTTGTCCAGTATCCAAGATGTTACTATTTCATTTTGATGAATTTTGCATCTTAAGAACATACTTTGCATCCTTGTGACAGGACTGACAATATTCTTGATTTGATAGATAGATAGATATCAAATCAAGAATTATATATAGTATCTAAGCAAATAGTAAAATGTAATTTTCCTGTTCAAGCCATCTTTATTCATCTGCCTTGCCACGTATGTATAAGCAGGTTTGTTTGCCATTTTGATGCAAGCCCACCACGTCTATTAGTTTGCCCAGTGAAGGGCTGGGCTAGTCAGCAGGTCTAACTATCCTAGAGTTTTTCTTTCATTGAGGATTGTGAGTCCCCAGAGGTTTATTTCACTTATTTTTATAAATCGTTTCACTATTACAACCTGGCTTGTCTCACAGACTGTAGCATAATCCAAATATTTGTATTTTCATGTTTTAAAAGTAGATCAGCGTTTGTTTGTAGACTGATATTTTTAGTTGTATTTGGTTGCCCTATTGTGATCACCATTATGTAAAATATAGATGGTGGCCATGTGCTGCATGCCGGATGGACATGCAAGCAATAATTTTCCTATACTCTGCACAAACTATGCTACTATGATTACTGCTACTGTGATATTGAATTGGAGTAAATAGCATTTATTGAACAGGCATTTCTTATAATTGCAAAAGATACTAAGAATAGTACATATAAAGAGTGCTTCCTGTAAAAAATACTATTTTAGCGTTTAGACCTGTTAGGTGAGAGAATACTTTCTTTCTCTTTAATTCGTGATTCAGCCCTTTAACATTCCAGCTCACAAAGTTAACTGTCCCATCGTGGAGACATTGATTCTTAATTTTTGATGTCATTTTGTAGTCTTAACTGGAAGTGAGACAGCTTTAACCTTAATTTCCAATTTTCCCACGAGTTATTGCCATGCAGCCTATTGTTACGTTGGAAGTTATAATTATAAGGATTAAAAGGATAGATTAGATATAGCTTGCTCTCTCTCCCCCCCTTAAACCCCCACCCCCCCATTGTTCCTCCCCAAGTGAGGCTGGACCCCACTTCACAAAGTCCCAGTCCTCTGACATACCTAGAGACAGAGCACGTCCAAAACAAAACAAGCCCCCCCAGCAGCAGCATTTGAGGATTAAAAAGTAGAGATATCCATTACCGATAAAATCTAAATACTATAAGCATAAAATATAATCATCAGCAGACTATAAGCATAAAATATAATCGTCAACAGTCTTGAAATACTAAGACAGTAAACCCAGGGAATGGTGTTAAAAAGTGGCCCTGAATAAGCATAGTAAACCCTAATGCAATAATAGCAATAACAATAAACCAAGGGTATGATGTTAAACAGTCTCCTTTAGAATAGTTAAAAACCAAAAAAAAAAAAAAAAAAGAACTACTTTAATTTCTTCCGCACATACACATGTAATTATAATTAAAACACAAACAAAAAGTGGCCGAGAAGAAAAAAAGATGTATAATTATGGTACCTGTATCATTGCAAGCAGATTAGACAGCAGGTAATATCTTCTTGCCATACCATGACAGGATGCAAAATACTTTCGTATTTCAAAAAAGCGTCTGGATCAGCTTTCTTAACTCCTTTTCTGCTTCCTCCTTGGAGAAGAAGATGTGATATTTGTCTTGAATATCCAGAGTGCTTCCATTTTGTATTCTGATCTAATAAATCCAGTAGGGACTGTGCAATTGTGGTAGTGTCTTATAGCTTCTGTGGCCTCATTTTAATTTTCACCCTTGTCATTGTTCACTTTGTACTCCAGCTTTCTCCTATATTTCAGAGATGTTTACCAAATTACTGAACACACAGCAAGTATGAGTGAGTTTGGGCTTGTGCACGTGTGTTTCATGTCTGTTATGCCCCATCCAGACTGGGATCTGATCTGCTGCCAGAACTGCCAAGATAGGCTCCAAGGTCCTCATCTTTATGACTTGTTTATGCAAGTGCATAAGATATTTCTTACTTAAACATCAGGATTTAGAAAAGCGTGGCAATTGGCTTAAAGTTATGGAAACCTTTGATCATCTGTAAGACTGTTTTGGTGTTCGCATTTTAGCTACTCCAGGTGTAGGACAATGAAATGAACAGAAAATCTTGTTTCATTGCGTATTTCAATGATGTGTCAGTCACATTTGGATGTGCGTCCGTCTATCCATATTGTAAACCTGTAATGGAACAGGGATTGCATGATTTACATGTGTTGATTCTGTAATCTAGGCTCCAGTTCAGAGCACAGCTCCAGCAAGACAGCTCTAGAATGTTTAAATCAGCTTATAACTATATTTAATTAATATAAAATGTGCTTTTAGTTTTGCGGTGGGTTGGCACCCTGCCCAGGATTGGTTCCTGCCTTGTGCCCTGTGTTGGCTGGGATTGGCTCCAGCAGACCCCCGTGACCCTGTGTTCAGATTCAGCAGGTTGGAAAATGGATGAATGGATGGATGGATGGTTTTAGTTTTTTTTGGCTTACATTTTTTAATTATGGCAAAATAAGCACTTTATTATTTTATGAAGTCAAAAAATGTATGCATAGAGTGATATTTGGATGCGATTTAGTTAACAGATTTGAAAGCTGGAACATTTTCTGTTATTTATTTATGAAATTAAAGAGACATAGATCACATTTTTGATTTATAAATATTTTGCAATAGAGGTATTTGTAACCTGTGATGGATATTTGCTCAGATTGACACACAGGTGTTTGTACAGGCATTCGTTAGCCACAGCTTACTGTTCCAATTGTTATAATGTGGACTATGCTGACAATGGGTTCTGCCAATAGGAGCATTTTGTCACTTAAGAGTTGAAAGAACCTCTCTCAAGTTAAATCTGAAACAGTGAACTAACCTGTTCTTAAGATTGTACAAAGTATTTCTCTATCTGCTTTAAGGATTGGTTGTATATCCCTTGTGATTCAGAAAGAAGATTGCAATATTTGAGTCAGGGGTGTAAAATTACGCTGGTAATCTCGATTGGCAGGAGTGCATGGAATGCAATTTGTGCCAAAATGAGATCAATAAAAAGGTAATTATGAAATGAATAATCACATGAAAAAGAGCAATGAAATACATGAGTCATTACATTTTGAAATAATGCAACAATTTATATAAAATATTGATTGATTGATTGATTGATTGATGAGCAACATTGGAAATGTGCTGTCTGGAAACGTTTTAGCTATGAAATATAAACAGCCATAAAACTAAGGTAATTTTTAAATAAAATGTGTAAAAGTCAAATGAAAAATGTCATTACTGAAACTGAATAAAATACTGATGTAGCATTTTATGGCAACAATTATTTAGATTTTAATATTATCAAATACTGTGTTCTGTTTTACAGTTATTCTACAAGATTTATTTATTTTTGTTGTTCATTTATAAACAAATCATTGTCTTTATTTTAATGTAAAATTAACACTTATTTGATAGTATTTCAAGAATTAGAATGAGAGACAAACCTATGCTCTGAATAATTAATGCAACTTTTTCAATAGGTCTATCTTGCATCGTTATTTATTTTAACTGCTTCACAAGAAGCCCTTAGGCTGGGGAAATATAAAACATATATTGAAAATGAACAAAATAATAAGCTGATTAAAAAAAAAGTCCACTTTTTGGGGAAAAAGGCCCACCCCACATGGGAGGCTTAGTACACCCTTGCATCATTTGTCAAAATACAGCAATATAGATGTTAAGTACACTGAGAGCTCTGAAACAGCAACACCTCCACTTTACAATTGAATGGCGTGGAGGTGAAAAGGAACAAGCCACAGTAACACAAAGACTACAAACACAGCTCAAATCAAACAGCCAACTGTTTACTGGACTGTGCAAGACCAGCAAACAATTGAAAAAATATTTTTCCATATAATAACCTATTGTTTTTGCCTCAGGACTCTGTGTTTCTTTGAAATGGGGCATCATGGTGCAGACTTGTTTTGCACAAAGTAGAAGAAGCACTTGTGAGGCTTTTTCTGTAGCTTTTTTCAAATTTAGTACCATCAGGTGGTCCTTCTCAGCGGTGGGTGTAGATGATACTGCTCAGCCCCATCAGCATAATACCTTGTGCCTGATGCATTCCTGACATTGATCTAATTTATTTTATTTTTTAATTACACTGGCTACCTTTACGGAGGACTTTTTGCAAATCTTCACTACTTAATGCTGCATAGTATTGGCTAGGAATAGCTCAAACTTGAAGTGGCGATACAAAATTTGAAAAAAGAAAAGAAGCTCTCATTTTAATGTGAGAATAAAGGACTGTAACCTTCAGACCCCATTGCCAAACTGGAAAATTAGAACACTGCAGGGCCAATTCAGCTAACTTTGAGCCAGAAATATACTTGGAGCAGGGCATGATGACAATTTCACATACTACAAAAAGCTAAAAAAGACCCTGTTTGTTATTCTGCACTTTTCATTTCAGCCTCCATGAGCTCCTTCAGTTTTATGTTTCTGACCACAGGATTGGTGTTGGTTAAATATTTTTTGGGTATTGGCTCATTCTTGATTCACCCAGTATACTGTTACATGTGAAAACCCCAGCAGAGCTGCTTTTCTTGCTAAGCTCATGCCACTCCCCTGGCACCCTCTACCAGGCTCTGTACAAAACCCTCGTAAATCTTTAGTATTGCTTATTTTCCCTATTAATGACACACTTGCACCATCTGTTGAGACCTGCCTTTACTTTAAATAGCATTGTCTGCACATATGATGCTTTCACTGACAAATTTTATCAGCTGACAAGGTCACAAGAGTTGCGAGATTATGATAACTAGCAAAATATTAGCAGACGTTAGATAATGCTTTCCTTGACTGTTTGCAACCCAGCCGAGCTGGCTACTTAGCTAGACTAATAATGCATTGCAGAACACGAAAAGTCCATTTGAAAGCCCTACCTTGTGTTCTTGATTTTTGGAATACCTGTTCTGTTCTGGGACAATTATTTCCTTTTTTTTTTTTTCACACCTCTTTCTCAAATTTGAAAAACATCTTGTTACTCCAAATGCACCATCATGAGGAAAGTAGCTTATTCACGCCAGCTGCACATTTTTTCGGCATGTATGCATAGCGGTTTAAATTTATATACTTAATTTGTTTTATAAAACTTAAAAGGTATTCTATAAACACTTTGTGTTTATTATATTCAATTTTTTTGGACTGCTAGCAGTTTAAGGCTGGTCAAATTACCTACCTGAATCACTCTGGTCTGTCCCTGTAATGATGATGTCAGAGGGTACAACCATGATCTGTGGCCAGTCTAGACAGACCAGACACTAGCATCCCATTGCTTCACTGATTTATTTGTGAAGTTACTGGTGCATGAACTTCCATGTCTCGCTATTCATTAGTAAACGAGGGACAGATATTATTAGTAAGTTAATGTCAGAGAAGACTACACATATGAAGGAAATTTCTGGTATGGCCCCACCAGAATTTTCTTGCCAAAAGCACCAATAATATCACCACTTCACAGCTGTAAGAGTCTGAGTTCAAATCTAATGCTCATTTGCTGAGTATACTGTACAGAGTTTATATATTCTCTCCATGAGCTTTCCCCAGGTGCTCCAAGGCCAAATGGTTAAACTCCTTCCAGTTTAGGACTATTTGCTAACAGATAACAGGTTGATATATAACACCTGGCCTCCAGCCAGTCCCCCTGAACATTATCTTTAAAGGAATAGTATGCTCCTACATCTTTGCCCTCTTGCCAGGCTTCAGTAGCCTTTCTTTATCTCTGTATATAGGGTTAGGAATCCCACCACAGGGTGTTTGGAGCTTAGGTTTTCCCTGCCATGTAATGTACTTGGGTAACACATTACATTTTCTCCCACATCACTGCTGTCTCTTTCTCTCCAGTACTGGCACCCCTGCTAACTGCTCTTCATGAATACACAGAACATTGAGAAAGATTACTTCTCCATGATGATGTCCTTTCAGTGTTAATGGAAACCACTAAAGTTTTCCTTTTCTTATGGTCCTGATCAGCCCTACCTTGCCCTATGCCATCTTTTTCTGAGTGGACAGCCCTTCCCTACCTGGCAACCTACTACATACAATAACAGCAAGAAATATGCAAAATATGCTTATTTATGCAAACACATTTACATAAAACATAACATTTTAAGGTTTTAAAGGTATGTATGGCCTGTTGGTAATAGAGAAGAAGGCAGTCTAAAATTCATATGAAGTAAAGTATATGATTACACTGTCATCATATGACAGTCTAACACTGGGAGTAGAGCATTTGAAAGCTATTTCTCCCATATGCCTTGAGATTTCATTCCAAAACAAGTAGGGATCTCATCCTGCCAGAACAGGATGTGCTGCTAAGAAGAAAAGAGAATGAGAAAGGTGTTTATGTTTCTGAAGCAAAACCCACTTCTGAATAAATGGGTAAGGGTCAGATTGGGGCCTTAAAGCAGATAGAAAACGTGAATCATCTGTGGCACAAGTGAACACTGTATTTGGGTTCCGAGAGTATGTAGTATACAGCAGTGATGCACAGAGGTGTTTGATTCTTTCCCGTTTCTAAAGAACTGCCTCTGCATCATTCTTCTCAGCAGCAAAAAAATGTTTTAGGTTGCAATAGTTAACATCTGACTTTGAGAAGAGACAGACAGGGATGACAGTGTGCTCAAATACATTGTCACTCCTAGCTGGGCTGGTTATTAAAAATTGACCACTTATGTCTGTCTAAAAAGTTCCACCCAAAAGGGAAGAACCTGAAGGCAGCCTTGTAATGTATAATGCTCATAAACATTGTATATATGCTCTCATTTTTGCCTTCAAAAGCTGGTATCTGACTGCCAGCTGCTTTTGCACAGAGCCTAATAAACCGAGGAACTCATTGACAGGCATAAATTAGCTACTGATTAGGAAATGGCTCCAGTCACAACTTCCACTCACAGAACTCCTCGACACCCAAGTTTGTTCATCCCGGCATTATTATTTTATTCAACCCTCTGTAATCTGCTATGAAACTGAAAATTGCAATAAAAAGATAAAATGACAAGCTGGATCAACCTTTTTTTTCTTTTAGAGGTATTGGGGGTTGGGGGTTGCGTTTAAATTCAGACTTCAAGAAAAGATGTGCGTCTTCTCCAAAAGTACTGCTCGTTAATTAAGTACATTTAGTTCAGATGGTCAGTACTTGTTTCTGATGTTTGTTTGTTTACTGGAGAGGCACCCGCTGCCTGTTAAGAGTCTGCTGATTAAGAGATATTGATTTCAGCTCTTCTAACAGATATTACATACAAGAAGTAGGAATTCTGCCAATCAGACAGGAACTCTGGACTGCACATCCCTTGAAGAGCTTTGATGAGATAATTGCTGTTTTATGTTGTCATTCTCTTTGATTCCCGTGTATAATGTTATTATTTTGTTTATACAAATAGTCATTGGGTTACATTTCTGCTCCTTAATGCTACTTTTTCCAAGTAAACAATTATACCATTACTCAAAACAATATTTTGGGCAAAAATGAAGATAACAAAAAAGGCTAAAAGTGAATTAATAAAGTGGACAATCTACTAGTGTCCTGGCCAGGGAATTCTTTAGCAGCCGTAGGTTTTTGCATACATCTAAAAATTTAGGGATGCTACCAAAATGAAAGAAACACACATCTGCTTGCACCTTTTCTGAACCCCAAATTTTATTACAGGATTATGGAGAGCAACGATCAAGCTGTTAGATCTAACTGCAGCATCTGATATTGTTGGCCATGACATTCTTATGACGCATCTATAGAAGTATGTGGGTATACAAGGAACTGCTTTGGAATGGTTCAGGTCATACCCGATCATTACAGTTTTAGAAGGTTATAACCAATTCCGCTCAGCAGATCTTTCTCTCTACTAATAAAGCTTTAGTTGTGATCTTTTGTTTAGTTTTTCACTTAATGTTCCGTTTCTTTTAGTATCATGACAGAATGGTACCATAGTTTCTACAACTATAGAAACTTGGGTTTGGCTTCTGGTCCACTAAACCATATAGCCTTTGTTTACTCCCTGCTTGGATATTCTCCAGGTGTTCAAATTTTCTGTTCTTCAGATTTGAGTCTGGTTCCAACAAAGTGCCCATTATCAGTGAGTGTGGGAGTAAGTTTTAGTTTATAATTTAATGGACTGGTATCCTATCCATGCATGCACCTGAAACTGATGGATGATGCAATAAACTATAATAAAGCAATAAAAATCTACTGCTTTCCTAGACATAACTGTATATGGCACGGAAACATTCTTACTGTCACTTTTTGTTACCTGGCCTGCCTCAATTTATCAATCTCTCTGGCTTCTTACCTTTTTTTAGCCTGTTAACAAGCCTTCAGCATACATTCAGCTCCCAACTCCAGACATTGGGCCAGACCACTTTTGGGTTCAGAAACAGCATCTTACAGTTACATGACCACCAGGTTATAGTCTCTTAAAGCCCCAATTGTCTTTACAAGCACAAGCCCAGTGTTTCTAAAAGGCAGCTTCAAACCCATTTATCTGTTTATTTGATCTTCTGCCATCTCTCAGTCTAGAGAAGAAGTACTGGTTCTGTAGCCAGATCTCCTTAGCTATACTCGCTGCCAGGTTGGTTAGACAGTCAGGCATCCTCATGGTTAACTTAGCTAACTATGCTCTAGTATCTTAGTAAATCTTTAGACTTCCCACACTAACATGTTGAGGTGTTTTAGTATTGTTAGTATGGATTGTGCTCATTTTCCCTGAACTTTCTACTGTACCATCCCTTTGTTCCAGCAATGCTTTAGGAGATGATTGGCCTTCTATAAATTACATTAAGCCTGCTTGGCATGAGACTAATTGCTGATATCTGGTGAAAATTACATTTTTATGCTAAAAAGACACAAGTTCAAATGCTAATTCTCTATTCTTATAGGCAATTCAGCACAATGTGTGAAACATTGGCTGCTTCTCTCTAAAGTGTTTGACACAAGTCATAAACAGAGTGAGCAGAATTGCGTCACCCACATTGTTGGGAAAACGATGAATTCACAAAGAATTAAAAGAAAGGACTGGATTTAGTCTGGTAGCAACAACACCCTGACGCCATAGTGGCCCACTGGTACTGTCAACGGCAACAGAAATTTTAAGCCTTTTCGCCATTTATGACAATAAGTAGATTTTCTACCATCCAATTATTTTGTCCATTCGGGGGATCCACTGTCATCTCTGGGGGCCAACCATCAATCCTTTCCCTTTAGTAAAGTGTTCTGTAGTCACCAAAGATCAGGTTGTAAATCATCTTCTTGAACAACTGGGGACCGATTAAACCGTCAATATTTATTTTCATTCTGTTTAGTTTTTAATTATGTGCAACAAAGCCAAAAAGAGAAAATCTAGTTAAACAGTGACAGAAGATGTGAAACATTTTACCTCACAGAATCCTGCCGTTGTTTAAAATGCATGTTAAGACTGCCTAGGAGGTTACAAACAGAAGCAGCATGAAAAATCTGTGATTAAATTGAACAATATGGTGTCATTGCAGGGTGCCATTTATAGGGTGGTTTGGAACAATTTACACGTCTGACGTTTGTTCAGTGATTTCATTTCATAATATACCGAAAGACCAACATAAGGTGTTTATGCAGGGTGAGCTGCAACCTCATGCTGTGCATGACACTAACTGGTTTGAGCTGGTTAGTAAGGGAATATGTCAACTGCAACATTACATTCCAGCCCATTCTATGAACAGTATATCTGCTTTCTTGGTGCCCATGTTGGATTTTGTTTCCTCCTTTGGAATCATAGTCACTGAGTCCTTGCTTTAGTAATGTTACACAAAGAGACTCAGTCATTGATCTCACATTATATGGTATGAGACAAAAATCATATTGTAGATTTTTTTAAAATACAATTAAATAATGCCTGAGAAGCCTGTGTCCTAACTCATGAATTCAATTCAGAGTAAATTAACAGAGAAATGTTAAAAATGTACAAATTAACATAAAAACTTTCAACGGAGTATTTAAGATATGAAGCATTATTTTCTGAACCCCTTCTCATATTTTAGACTTAACGAGAGTATGCTGCCTGCTTGACTGGAGATCCTCTCTTTATTTCTGAGTGGCAGAGTGGTTAGCAAATTCTGTGCCATCGTCCCACGGTCCCTGGTTTGAATCCCAGTCTGGTCAGTGCCTCTGCATTTTTTTCTCTGTACTATGGCCTTACTCCCATATCCCACACATATATACAGTGACTTTAAGTTTGTCTGGCCTCAGTAAGAGTGAGTGTGCCATATGACGGACTGATCTTGTCTAGGACTGGTTAATATGTACTACACAAAGCTGATGGAAAGATTCTTAACCCTTTTCTATCATCAGTAGGATTATTTGTAGTTGGAAGTGAATAGAAGGAATATACTTGTGGAGACACTTTATTATTAGTAACGGCTAAATGAGATTACATTTTATGTTAAGAAATACACTTCAGATATTGGCACATTTCTTTGCTAAGTAATACCTGTCACAAGCAATTGCCCAAGAACTTTTAAGAGAGACATTATGGTGTGCGAGTCCCTGACTTGCACTCTAAAACATAAGGCTGAGTCTCAGTACTTTAGCAAGACCAGCTATATTCCGCTTGAAACAGGAACAGCACGGTTATTTATTGTAGCTGGATCTACCACATGAGACACTGCAATCAAGCAGGGTCGTTTCCAGGTTAGTGGCCTAGTAATACTGTTCCCTGCATATATAATGTTCCTTGCATCACTCATTGACGACAGGCGCTTATAGCGTGACCGCGATGGACTTGGATTTGCTTTTCAAGCCGCTGCAGCGCTGGGAGCCTGAGGTTGACCCGGCAAAGGATAAGCTGTTTTCCACAGACATGGTGATCGCACTTTGGGATGCTCCTCGGCATGTTGTCCCATTGGGGGGAGTCCCAGAAAAGTTTAGAAACCTTACAACATAGAGACTGGGATTAATTTAATAATACACTATCACAAGTAGTGAGTATTTTCTGAAATTGTCCAGAATTGGTTCAGAAATGGACTATACTCCCTGGTAATGAAGACTGCATGGCTGTTGCCTATTCCTTAAAGACAACAGTGCAGTATGTGGCCTTAGTCTGGAATGAGAAAGAGACTCAAACCAGTATGTTTATAAACACAGATACCAACTGCTGTAGATATTGTCTTAGACCAGCAGTTTTCAAACTGTGGTCCTCGCACTGAAGGGGGTCCGCGAAGGATACGGCGGTGGTCCGCGAGGGCATTGTGAAATATCCATTAATTAACCTGGAAGCATTCTGGAGTTGTGGTACGTGTGAAGAAAGAAGCACCTAACATCACAGTGACACATTGTATGATTCATCGGCAATCAATGGCAACAAAGAATATGACACAATCACTATCTGAAGTCTTGTCTGGTTGCATCAAAGTTGTAAATTTGATTAAAACCAGACCAGTATACGTTTGCATGTTTGCAATTCTTTGTGAAGAGTTGGGGGCTGAGCATTCGAATCTTTTGCTCCATACAGAAGTACGATGGCTTTCACGAGGCAAAACAGTGCAGCGTGTATTTGAACTTCGAGAAGAACTACTGGTATTTCTGATGGAATGTAATGCTGACCTAGTTTCAGTCATGGCTGATAACATTTGGCTAGGCAAATGTGCCTATCTGGCTGATATATTCAACTTACTAAATGAGCTGAACTTGTCACTACAGGGAAGAGATTCAAACATCTTAAGAAGTCACGACAAAATTGCAGAATTTAAGAAAAAGCTCAGTATATGGAAAACCAGAATTAACAAGAAGGTTTTAGACATGTTTCCAATCTTGGATGATTACATCTGGAACAATTTGTTGATCAACGTCGATCTCATAATTTGTGATGTCAAGCAGCATTTGCAGTCACTGGCTGACCATTTTGATGAATACTTCTTGAGTGATAACATTGCTAATTTTGATTGGGTCCGCAGTCCCTTTGATTTTGAATTGACTGACTTCGCTGGGCGCGAGCTGGAGGAGTTAGCTGAATTGTCATGCGATCACAGCTTACAAAATAAGTTCAAGCAGCAATCACTGTCATCATTTTGGTTGAGTGTGGCTTCTGAGTATCCCTTGATATCCGACAAGGCAGTCAAGATTTTGTTACTGTTTGCGGCAACATTTTTGTGTGAAACAAAATTTTCAGCACATATGAATATGAAGACCAAGTACAGATCCAGATTGGCCGTTGAAAGTGACTTGTGTGTGAGCTTATCAAAAGTAGCACTGAGAATTGACAGTTTGTGCAAATCAAAGCAAGCACATCCTTCCCACTGACATTATTAGTGTTAACCGAAACCAATGGTAGCCTAATAATTTCTTAAAAATGACTTTGCTCCATAATTATTGCATGCAGATAGGCGTAATGAAAATTTATTCTGCGTTACTTGTTCATTTATGATTTTCTGTTATAGTAGTCATTGTGACAATGAAGAAGGTACTGTGGAACTTGTATGTTCGTTATTTTGATTGCATTTTACGTTATAAAATTTCACGTGTTCAATATAGGGGTCCACGAGCTAGGCCCGGAATATAATAAGGGTCCCTGGTGCAAAAAGTTTGAAAACCGCTGTCTTAGACACACTCAAACAACATCTTTGTTAGGACAGCTGCTATAAATCATGACTTCCCAAAAAAGATTAAACAGATTGAACACTCTGTTGTGGCAATGTTGGTTGTCATTGCTTCAAGCACAGTGGTCTCAAACAAAAGTTAATTTGGTAACATTTATACCTATGTGTGCTCTTCACAAAACAAATATTTGAATGATGCTCTTTGAAAGAAATAGGAAGCAGCAGGAAGTGTAGAACTAGGGGACACTAAGCCACTCCATTCATTGAACAGTTGATTTTCCCAGAAATCTAAAATTTATACTAGGATGTATTTCTGATATACCACAGTACAAGCAAAAAATGATGCCTAATTAATTAAATAATATTTTCTGTTAAAAGTTCAAACTGACTTCTAATTAACAAAATAATTAGAATGAAAACTTTCAGTCACCATATTTAATGATTTTGAGAGTTTGCAATGCAATAATTGAAGCATGTAATTGCAGTGCAGGACATTTTCTCTTCAGACAAGATCTTGGTGACAAGTTAATTTCCGTCTGTTAATTAATTAATCTATTAATTTATTCATTCATTTTGGGAGCCGGAGCCTAGCCCTACACCACTAGATCTAAAAGATTAGCTAAGACAGTGGGGACACACTCTGTATTATGGGGCCAGGCTAAAGTCACTAGACTGTACAAGGATTTGCATCCATTCTCCTAGAGATGTGCTACAGAGGCACTACCCATTGCTTCATTGTGCTACTCATCTTTCATGTGGCTTTGCTTTAGACTTGTACCTCTGTCACTAATTCAAAGCATTCAGGGACTGTTCTGGAAAATGAGGAGCCAGTGTAGGTGAAGCCAGATGGAAGGCAGCATGTCCCACTTGTTTAAGTTGTGCCTGGGAACCAACTATCTGTTGCCAGATGGTGCAGCCATGATGGTGTACTTGAGTGAGCTGCAACACCTTAAGGTTAGGAATCACAACCTGTGTAATAAGGTCAAGGCAGCTGATTTAAGTTATTTTGTGTTTGCTTATTTGTCCTTTTACCTATTGATCATCCCTACCTTGTAAACATATGGGTAAATTGGCGATTACGTTTTATATAATTTTGCATTTTCTGGGTGTGCTTGATTTCTGGCTAGCTTATTTTAATATATACATTTTTTGCTAAAACAGCCTTTCAAAATATTTAGAAATTTGGAAAGAACGAGCACTTATGTGTCCACCCTGAATGACCAATTTTACTATAAAAAGTATTTTGATTGAAAACAATGATTATGCGTCAATACAAAAGCTTTATTTTCATTGCTGAGGTTGTGATATGTATTTGAAGAAAAAAAACCCAAAAGAAACAGTCCTGGGGCCATTGAGAGAGCAGAGATAGTCAAAAAGAAAAAGTGAATTATGTAAACAACATCTGAATATGATTTCAACTGCAGGAACCATCAGAAACCCTCTGGAACTAGGACTGGACAACCCCAGTGTACAAATAACTACAATAGCAGCATGTCTTGTTCATGATTGTGTTTGCCAGGTCTTTTCTGTAATAGTCTTTGATGCATAGACCATTCTAAACATGTGCAGCATAAGCAAAACCTACAAGAATATAGTCCTAAATTATACATAACTATACACCTAAATTAGCATTAACACTACAGAAATAAACTTTTATTATCTAATGCATTTCCAGAGTTAATGTGGAGATTTGACAATTGCCTATACAATACATACACTGTAATTGTAACCAATTGAATTATTGCTTTTTTGGCAGCTAATCATGAGTTTTTTTTTTTTGTTTTTTTTTTGCAATTTTAATGTATAACATAGATGTAATCTGAATTTTAAAAATAATTTCTTTGCATTATGTTTAAGCTTGGGCGGCATGGTGGAGCAGTGGTAGCGCTGCTGCCTCGCAGTTAGGAGACCCGGGTTTGCTTCCCAGGTCCTCCCTGCATGGAGTTTGCATGTTCTCCCCATGTCTGTGTGGGTTTCCTCCGGGCGCTCTGGTTTCCTCCCACAGTCCAAAGACATGCAGGTTAGGTGGATTGGCGATTCTAGATTGGCCCTAGTGTGTGCTTGGTGTGTGGGTGTGTTTGTGTGTGTCCTGCGGTGGGTTGGCACCCTGCCCGTGATTGGTTCCTGCCTTGTGCCCTGTGTTGGCTGGGATTGGCTCCAGCAGACCCCCGTGACCCTGTGTTCGGATTCAGCGGTTGGAAAATGGATGGATGGATGGATGGATGTTTAAGCTTGTCTTTCCATAGCATCCTCTATTAATTAGATACTGTATGTCACATTCACAAGCTGAGTGAACGACTTCCTAGAGTTGGACAAACATTGGTGAAACACAGTCTTTAACAGATTTGATTTTGTTTCTGCTAAACTAGAAGAAGACTTTGCTGGCAAACCCTGATGTCACTCTCGCCACCACAAAATGAAGCTCTGCCCCTTCCGTTCCATATAAGCTGACAAGCCACCGGAGGTTGGTGTTCACTTTGGGCCCTGCTCACGACAAGGATAGTCCTCTTGTTAAAGGACAAAAGACGTTGATGGAGAGGTGCAAAGCGTTTTAAGGTGGGACGGATCTATGAGTTTTTTTGTAGGCTCTGGTAATTCTGGTGTTAAAGGCTGGTACACCTATTGTTAAGGACTGATGATCCCTGCATTTTGTTTTTTTTTGCTGCATTCTCAATTTGTCCTTGCCAATTGATGACCTAGTCCAACTGGTTGCTCATTCCCCTGTGTATTCTATAAAAATATAAGAACATTCAGAACATTGTAAAATGAAGATTACATCCAATTGTTGATCCCAGTATCTGTGGTGTCATAGCCAATGGGCAGGAAGAGTAGTTTAGAAATGTTGCAGTGGCACCACACTCTTAGAAAAAAAAAGTTTCTTGTACTTTTTTTAAGCTGTTGTTCTATAAAGAACCACATAACACGGTGAATTTAATTCCAGAAAGGGTTCTTTGCATATGAATTTGGCTTTTCCTGCTTTGAAAAACTTTCTTATATGTAGAAAAATACTAAAATCTTTAATGTATAAGTAATCTCCTTGGCAGAACACTAACAGATTAAAAAAAACCTGGACTTCACCTGTGTTACTATAAGAAGCAAGAGTCCTTTTAAAATTGGTATTTCACAAATCCGATGCCATCTATTCTGAAACTTTCATGTGGATGGGCCTTTTGGGTTCCAAAAATGGTTCATTTATGGCATCACTCTGAAGAACCACTCTGGCACCTTTATTTTTAAGAGTAGAGGTGCTACAGTAGGATACAGAGAGGAGAACTAGAATAGAGAAGGGGCAACAGTAGTTTGTAATGATTGCCACGTTTGAATTTATGCATAAACAACTAATAAAGTGAATTGTAATATGAACTGGTAATCACCTGCCCCTATGAGGGTATGCTTGATTAAGCAGTAATGTTCTGCTTTGATTTAAAGGCTGATACCTATTTGGATTCATTTGTATGCAGATCATATAATAATCATACAATTATTTTTTTAACGTGTAGGAGGACTTACAAAGATGATAGCATTCTGTTCTTATAGATAATACGCCATGAACAAATCCACTCTACCAGCAGTGAAGGGACATTCGTCTAAATAAAAGTCCAAATATGAGTCACCAACATTTGCAGCTGACCAGTTGTCACCTTCATTTTAGGACACTTCACTTTATCATGAAGCTTGCTATGAATGTTTTGGGCAGTAGGATTTGGAGATGGATTTAAATCTTTGTATACATTGTTTGTTGGCCGATTGTACCCGCCCATTGCTAAAACTGGCATATGACTAAGGGTGCCAATGTATAAATGTGGAAAACTCTCAAACCAGGCTTTTTACTGTCCCAATGCACCTCTGCTCACTTTCAGTGTTTCTTTTCAAAAATCTGTCCTCGGCATTGCTAAATTATTCCACAGCCCAATTCTATCATATTTTCAGGATAATGTTGTCAACTACTCCTTTATATACTTAGCTGTGCTGTCCTATTAGCAGTTGTTATAAATGTGTAATGCACAGCTTCCTTATGTAGTGAAAAAGGGCACTGTTAAAATATGAAGGCTCTATTTAAAGTTCGATTTATTGCTTCTACACACTTACTTGCAGATCTTTGCCAAATACTAAATGCAAGATGTGTGGCAAATGTGATTCTGCTCATGTTAAAAGTGAAGATCACAGCCTTGAAGAACACTCTACTTTTTTTTTGTTTTTTCCTTCTTTGTTCTTTTAATTTCACATATGCTGGCTGAGTGCTACATGATGTTCCACACTTCATACTTGAGAAAGTGAAAATTAAGAGGCGGGGTTTCCATCCTAAGGTGTCAGCTTCCGGCCTCAGACGCTATCTTAAGTACAACTTAAAAGAGAATAAAAAAGATTAAAAAAGTCTTTTTAAAGCCCTGAACAGAAGAGCTATTAGGATTTTTCATTTTGTTTAAATGCAGTAAATAATAAACACAGTCATTTGATAAGGCGTAAAAAAAGAAAGATAAAAAGAAGCTTTCATTTCTGCTCTTCTTCTTGTCTGCTCATTGTATAGTGTATATATCTGTGTTGTAAAATCAACACAGTCCATTTTTAAATTTCCTGCGGTCGTGATGTGGAAGCATTGTGGAGTGGAAAGCAACCTGATTTTCTCTTGTTTTGCTGACGTGATGCTGAAGCAAATTAATGGGCATGTTGTTCAAGTATAATATAGACTCATATCTGATTATCATGAAGAAACTTTAGGACTGATCATAAATGCTTTAACAATGACTTTAAAATGCACAGATGAATAAAATTGAAAACAACAACACAAAAACACCTACACAAAATAATTCAAATATACAATAAATCAAGAATGTGAAAACTATGAAGATCATAGCAAGTAAGAATGAACTGATAATACTTATAACAAAATGGAGAATTAAGAAATTATAAACAGGACGGTGGACATAGCATCAGTAAAACTGGGAAACAATGAAAGTACGTCGATCCCCGCCTATCCAGTTCAGGGCTACAGGAACAAGACAGTAGAGAACATCTTGATTGGGTGGAGGGCTTTCAGCAAGATATGTCCATGTTCAGAGCAGCATCTGAGGGGCTAGGGGTGACAGAGAGCCTACCATTCCTTCAGTAACAATATGGTTTTTCAATCTGAAGACTCTCTATAAATCAAATTATGTAGATCCTGAATAAACAATTACTGAATAACTCCTAAATCCTGAATAAATAAATAAACAACTTCTCAAAGAAAAGTTCTTTCTCACCAGCACATAAATGAATGTTCTTGTTTCAAGGATTAAAGATTCTAAAGATGCTTTATGTGTCTATAGAATTTGTTCATGTGAGGAAAGACATTCTTTCATGTGAGCTGGGAATTTAACCTCTAGATCAGATGACCAGTATAAAGTTAGGTCATTTATTTATTTATTCTTTCTTTTGTTTATATATTCATTAATTGATTTATACCAGCATCTTCGAGAGAACAGTCTTAATTTTCAATAGTATATTATAGACAGGCTTGGTTCATTTTCATTGCAGTTAACTATGAGACTGGTATGAAAAGAACAATGATGTTTACTGACAGGGCAGACAGTATCCAGTGTTACAAAATGAGACATTTCTACTCTGAGAACTGTGCAGAGGACTGTCTTCTTGCTTTTACCTTGATTGTACAAGCTTTGCTACAGCAAAGACCAGCAGCAAGCACAGTGTCAGCAAAGCAGGTCATGTTATACATTCAAGTATCCCACTGAATCTTGGTACAGTAGACTTAGTTTTATTTCACCAAAGTGCTGCCCAATAACAGACCTTAAGTGTGCCAAAGCTATTTAGCCTAAATGACAGCAAAACTAGAGCAAATAAAGCCAAAGGCAATCTTAGTTAATTAATTAATTTGAAGCTTTTTTGTTAAGGCAATTTAAGATAACACCATTTGAAGACTAAATATGGAAAGCAATTGTTACATATGGATAACAGTTTTTTTTTTTTTAATTTTGAGTAATCTGCCTTCATGATGATTTGATAGTTACAAGGGTTTTTGGATTTCATTTCTTACATTACTGATATCTTTCATTTATTTTTATTTTTGTTTTAGTACAGAAAATAAAGTTTGTCAATCTAATCTAATAAAAGTATTTTTTGCCTTTTTTCATAGCTATTTCTTTTCCACGTTCATTGCCAGTTTTTCTCACGGTTGCCATAGCCTTACTACTGCAGAAATAAAAGAAATTGAGATTGTGGATATTTACCGACTTTGCATATGTGATGAAAGACTACCTTTTGGTTTGTTTACTTGACATTGATTCTGGTTTAGTGTTTTAAATACATTAATGAAGATAATTTAACTTTCTGGTTGCAAATTTTGTCCCATTACTTTGACTACAATTCATCTTCTTGTCACTGCTGTCTCTGAAATTTCAACCTACATTTCTTACCAGAACAATAATATCCAAATTTGTAATGTTTCTCTTTTTCATTTTCAAAAATCTCTCTTTTTCATTTTCAAAAATCTCTCATTTAAATTTGTAGCAGACTTTTTCCGATAGCTTTACAGTAAGTATCTTATAATTAGTCTAGAACAGGCCATTCATCCCAACAGGTTCCACAATTCAATTCTCCTAGAATTTCCAAAATAGCATCTAGCTGAGGTTCGAAGGTCTTTAAATTCCTACACACTTTCACACTGCTTGCTAAGTTATTCCACATGTCTACTGTTCTTTATGTAAAGAAAATGTTTTATACATTTCTTTGAATATTTGTGCTTAACAAGTTCCAAACTGTGTCCCCATGTTCTTGTTGAAGAACTTCTTTTAAAATGACAGCAGGAATCCACTGTACTAATTCCCTTCATAATGTTAAACATTTCAATCATTTCATCTCTCAATCTCTGTTTGCTTAAAGTGAAAGGTCTAACTCCTTCAATCTTTCCTCACGGTTCATATCTATCAGTCCTAGAATCAGCGTAGTTGTTCTCCTCTGGGATTTCTTTAACGCCATGTCATTTTTTTAATATGGAGACCAAAATTTTACACAGTACTGCAAGTGAGGCCTCACCAATATGTTATACAGTTTAAGCATAACCTATTTTGACTTGTATTCTATGTATCTTTAATCTAATTACACTATTGTCCTTCTTGATGGCTTCTGATTGCTTCTAAATACTGTCTTAATGTAGATAGGAGTCATAGTGGACTCGTAACTATGTTCTTCTGAAGAGATGAACTACCAAATTTCAAACCTCCTATTGTGTATTTAAATTTAACATTTCTAGCTCCTATATGTAATACTTTAAATTTCCTTATATTCAATTTTATTTGACACAAATTTGCCCAAGCCTGTATATTGTTCAGTCTCCACTGCAATAATTCAGCTGATTCTACATCATATTTCTTTCCTACTAGTTTAATATCATTTGCAAACTTATCCAGACTGTTGATGTATATAATATAATAGAGTGGGTTTAGACTGGGTTCAGATCAGTACTTTTTGCACAAACGGGTGCAGGTCAAAAAAAGCTGAATGGCGAATCGCCAGTTGTTAGTATTGAGATGTGAAAACTTTGCAGAAATCTATAACCTAATATTATTGATGTAGTCAGTGAAAGGCAAAACCCAAATGATAGAAATACAAATATCTTAGAAGAAGAAGAAGAGAGTATGTTTTAAACAAAATGCAGCAGTCAAAAGCCCAAAAATGCAAAAATCAAAATCATAAACCAAACACAAGAATTCAACCAGATCAGAGCTGAAGCTGATGTGAGAACAACAGCTCCACCTTAAATACTTGCTGGGACCAGAACCCCAACTAAATAATTAGGTGGCCCCGCCTTTCTGGGGTCCACATAAAAGATATAGGGCACATAACCAAATGAACTACATATACTGTACTACGCATATTTTTAACAAATACAAAGTAATCAATAAACACCACAATATCAAAGAAAATCAAAACATTACACAAACACAAAACAAAACCAAAAAAAGAACACCTAACACAAAGTACAAAATTATATCGGGGTGGGCAAAAGTAGGTTTACAATTTTGAGTACACAAAATGCAAAGATTATTCTTGTATTATTTATTTATTGATTTATTTTTTGTATTATTTGCTCTCTTAATTTTAATAAAGCTATTGAGTTAATAAAACTATAGTAATAAAGCCCTGTATTTAAACAACAATGGAAAAATTAAATAAACAAAACGTAAACTTAAGACAGAGCAAGAAACTGGCTAAAACAAAAGACACCTACTGCTCAGATAACTAGTTTGAATAATAAGTGTTTGGGGGGTCTTGTACTGTGCCCTTTGCATGTACTGTGATCAGCAATTTTTATTAATTTTTTTGTGGGTTCCCCAAACAGCTTTTATTAAAATAAACTAAATAAACTCTTTAGGGACTTAGGAAAAAAAAATAACACTTAATTTTGTCCACAAGACATTTTCTGAGAATTGTAACTTTTTTAACGTTATAAGGCAATGTCATCTTTGTTTTGTATATGGGTGCCGCCTTTTTGTGGATCCTGTAATCAAGACACAACTCCTGATTGCTGGGAATGTCGTCAATGCAATAGGTTAGAAGGTCAACACTGGGGGTCATTTCTCTTCTGAGTCTACAAATAAATCCCTGTGTTAGCATGCAGATCTTCTGGTGAATTACTTCTTGAACACAGAACTTTGTTCTTGTTAATAGGTACCTTGAATTTTGGTTAGAGGTTAAAACTTGATGACACACTTTTGGTTTTTACTTTGGCTTGTTGTCTGCTTATATTTTATCTTCTGATCCTTATCATTTAATACTATCAATGTCTCACTCTGAGCCACTGATGATGCAAATTAAATTTGAATGTAAATACAATCAAAGTATGAGAAATGCTTAGTAGACTTGCTTACATATTAGAGTCTTTTAGCAAGGAAACTTTAATATATCATTATAATATTAATTTAAGCCAAGACCTAATTGGGTGTATTTGCCATCCTATCTAATGTAATAATATAACACTGAAAAATACAGACATGAAATGTATACAAATTGTAAATGGATGGAAATGAAAGATTTCATTTTTTGAAATACAGAATTAAGAAAAGAGATTGCTATCGATCTTATACACATTGAAAAGTATTTTACTTCTGAATCTGAACCACATTTCTTTATTTGCTTTAATCCAGACTTAACTCAAGGAACCAAAGAGAAATACATTTTTCGTAAATTGTTGTAGCAGGATGAGGTTATGCTTTGGCTGGAATGAAGGTGAAAATAAATAAGTGAAAAAGTAACTTTATTAAATTTCAAAGAAGCAGAATATTTAAATTACCCAGAAAAGCTGTAGCTTTAAATCCTCTTTTAAGTGTCTCGTTATGGCATTTTCTTCTGTTGTGTTTAGTTTGGATTACTTTCTAAAACACAACATGAAAACGTATGGTTCTAAAAAGATTAAGGCAGCCACAATTATATATTCAAATCAATCAATTTATAATTTTATAGAGCTGTTCTCAGAAGGTAGGCTCAGAGCTCATACAGAGTGTTACAAAAATAAAGTAGTAACCACAAAAATATACAATGCTATAGAACATTCACAAACATATATGTAAAATGTAGGCATTAATAGATGAAAATATTGTAATGCTCCCTAAAACTGAACAGTAAAAAAAATGCTTGTCTAGTCCTCTCACTATGCAAATATTCACAGCTCCTGAGTCATGCCAAACTAATCTGCATTTTACAGAAAGAGCACAGTGGACCTCACAAATTATTGCGACTCTCACGTCACACTCATAATGTAGCATTGAGCTATACTGCTATTTCTCTATGGGAGAGCCTTTCTAATTAGATGCAAGCATACCCAAGAAACTGAGATAATACAAGACACCTTGTCATGGCACTCTCCAGCACAGATCACACATTACACGAGTAGCTTGGTGCATTAATCTGATCCAGGCACTTACTGTGTATGTATCATTAGGATTCTTTTAACCTGCACTAGTTATTTTACTCTGCTTTCTACTTACTGAGCAGCTTCCACATTTCCAAACAGTATTTTAGAATTTAGAATTAGAATCCATCTACTATATATTCCATAGTACTATAAACTGTAGACTTTGATTGTCATGCTGATAGTATTGAAATGTTTCACTAGTTACAACTGAGATTTGCCTCCCTGTAGTTGAGCAGTGAATATTTTTGTTTGAATGTCTTCTCTAGTCATGGAATTCCCAAGTGAAAATATAAAAACACCCATTTTGTAAATATATCTGGAAATAGAGTGCCTTCTGCCAACCTTGTGGTATTCTCTTTTTTTATTCTGTTATTGAATATACAGCTTTATGCAGTGGTTAAGAGGGAGCAAAACCTAACTGAAAGAAATCCAAATATCTCAAAAGAAGAAGAAGAAGAGAGTATCTTTTAAACAAAATTCAGGAGTCAAAAGCCAGAAAATGCAAAAATCAAAATCATAAACCAAACACAAGAATTCAACCAGATTAATAACTATTAAATGAATAGCATTTAGCTTCAATGGGCTTTGAGTCAGTTGGGCCAAAAATGAAGCCCAAATGTGCACTGGTGGTGTGCTGTAAATGTCTAGTTGAGGCATTTGAAAGAATTCCATGTATTCCATGTTATGTTAAGAACATAGAGTCTAAACAGGCATTGTTTTAGATGTTTCTGCATGAGAAAACCTCCATGAGTTGTTGCAACATGTCAGTCAGGACCTAAGAGGAGAAATTTGGAAGCTGTTAACAGATAGCAGTAGGGTGTTTTGTTCAGCAAGAAGTGTTAGCTCTACAAATGGACCACATTCAGTACTGGGAAATGCACTGTGGAAAGGTTGTTTCACTTACATTACTACGCCAAATCCACAACTTTCACAAAATACCATAACAACAACATGAACTAATCACAACAAAAATAATAGAATTCAGCATTCAATCCTTCTCAAGCTGTGATGAGAAAACCATACTGGAAGATCAAAAAAGATGAATGAAGAGGTTAGCTGTGGTGCCCGCTCTGCTCAGGTAGTTATCTTGTCTGGGTGCTGTTGGAATTCATAGAAGCTTGGAGGCTGAAAATATAGTGCCACAACTTAAAAGTCCTAGACTGGAAAAGGTCAGCGGTTCTGGAGCTTTATTGTGTCTTGAGACCAGAAATTGCCAGATGTGGGAACACTTCTATAACATTAAGATTAGATTGTTTGGGCAAAATAGCCTCAAGAATTATCTTAAATACAGAACAAAGAATTTTCTCAATACTGTATATTTCCTGACAGAGCCCAGCATATAATTGAGAAAAAAGCAAGGGTGTACAAAAAAAAAGAAAAATAAAGCGATATAACATATTAAAAACAATCATAAGAAGAAATTAAACTGTGAATGACCATTGAATCACTCAGCAAGAATATAAAGTTTACCTGCCAGTTTATCTTGGCAAGAATTGTAAGAAATGTTGATCTTGAATGGAGAAATCATGGAGTGGTTGAAGGAGCTTTTCCATATTTTAAATAAATTATAATGTTAAACTAACTTATGGCACACTAATACCATAGTTTTTTCTCATTCTTTCCTTCTCTGAACTTTTTTTCTACAATAAGAATGGTAGGAGACAGAACCCATCCCAGAAGGACTAGGTGCATGGTTAGAGCATTAAAAAAAAAACAATAGCTACTGTTATATTGAACAAAGCATGAAGCAAATTGTTGGATATATAAACATAACAAAAATATCTATCTATCTATCTGTCTATCTATCTATCTATCTATCTAATTAATAGTTCAGAGAAGAGAAATCAATAGCAGTTTAAGGAATATATGTTGTGTGATAAATTATTATATTATATATAATTATATTAATAATTATTATTATTAAATTATTTTTCCTTTTTATATAGAACTAAATTATTTAAAAATCTTTACACTGTAAAGGCAAATGTGAAGGCACCTGAATGCAAATGTGATCTAATTAAAGTAACCAGTGTAAATGGTATTAAACAACACCTGCAACATCTGTTCCTGAAATATACATTACAATAGGCATGCAAGAAAATCACCAGGTGGGAAACCATAAGACAACTTTATTATTACTATTTTTAAAATTTTGGTTTTATGCAAATCAGTCACTTTAAAATAGTCCTTTTTATCTAACAGGCATGAAAAAATAAAATGGAAAATAATTTTGAGTTCCATTGTTTTTGCTTTTATCCCTTGGAAAATATCTAAATTAATCCATTTTCTAAAGTCCATATATTGTGATGTATGTTTAAAAATATCAAAAACTGAAGCGTATGCATTTATAATATGATATGCTAGTCAACTATTCATAATGAGGCTGTGCATAATACATTAAAGGTTGGAAAACAGTCTATCTATCTATCTATCTATCTATCTATCTATCTATCTATCTATCTATCTATCTATCT
>JANRMT010062856.1:92099237-92116296 GCA_026402145.1 Polypterus bichir lapradei
TCTATCTATCTATCTATCTATCTATCTATCTATCTATCTATCTATCTGTCTAAAATCATGGAACAATTATGCAATTCTGCTTTTCTGTCTTCTTGTACAAATAACAGATATGTAAGCCTCTTTTGTTCAATGACCTCAGCATGAAAGTAGATATCCTAATTCTCTTCACTGTTATTATCAGTAAGAATATTTTTTGAAAGAAGTAAGAGCAAAAATAAAAACGTAATCAAATGTTGGCATCGGCAGGGAGCCTGCAAATGACTGGTGTGATCCTACAGCAATTATAAACCATTGAATCCTTCCCAGCCAATTAAAATTTCTTATTCATGTCAGTCACGGCGCTTCTCTTGATGTCAACATCATCCCTTCATCATCTCTTATCTTGGAATACAAAGTATGAAAGATATTCTATTAATTTGCTCACCAACAATTATATTCATGACTTGACTGACTAAAAGCTCTTTATACTGTAGCAGGTTTTTTTTTTCTTAATGCATTAAATGTATTAAGTCCAAATTTGTGAAACTAATCAAAGCCACTTGATTTTATAAAATATTATTTCCAGCTGTGATCATACTGGAGTAAAAAAAAAAATCTAGGTGATTATTTGCAGTGAAAAGATTCTGACATATCACCGCTGGATTGTCCAAATGAGTTAGGACTAAGCACTTGTACTCAGAACTTTGACGTCTATGGTGCAGATATATAAGTGCATGTGTTCTGTGAGTTACGCTACTCAACGAAGAACTTGGTGCTTCTTTAATATCTCAAACTATAAACTAAGCGGTCTGACAAGCACACTGCTAACTTTCCGGATCTCTCATTCATAAGGGAGCAATGTTAAATTTGTGCTTTCTATTGAGAGCTACCCTTCTGCACAAATAATCATCAGGGTGCTGACATTTTTATAACTGTAGAAGACCAGACCCCCAGAAAGCACTGCTCTGTACTAAAGTATAAGTCAGCAGAGAGCTTTCTAGGGTATAATCTAGCTGATAGTCGACTATACTGAAATCAAGCAGCAGCCATCACAGATGGTGATGGTCATGAAACAAGAAATTTGAATACATATGCAGAGGCTTTTCCATATTTTAAATAGAGGATGTTACACTCTAAGCAGTTTTGTTATGTTTTTAAAAAGTATTATTGTATAAGCTCCTATTAATTCAGGGGGTCCATTCTTAAGAGAATATACTGTATACACACTGCAGGTTTTTTTTTTAATTAATCAATGTTCTACTACTTAATTCTTTTATTTTAATTTCCTGTGCATCAGACCCAGAGATGTGTTTTACTTATTCTGCTTATTTTCTCTTTGTGTCTCACTCATTCCCACATCTTTCCTGATCTTCTACATAGACTGAGCTCCAGACTGTTGTTCTCTACCCTTTGCATCCAAAACCTGGCACTAACCACTAGTACTGGTGGCTCACTGGAAGCTGCTGTCAAATGTCAAATATTTCTATCCTTCTCATCTTCCTGTAATTGAAGTAGCAGAAGTAGGAGTCACATGTGCAGAACATAGTGAAATTCTTACTTGAATGTCCAACCAACGTGCAACACATTAGCATTTTCTGGTGCCACAAACAAGAACGTATAAAAAATAGATAAGTTTGTTACAATCAACAGAAAACAGAATTCAGCTTACCATGTAATGTGTTTGTATGTATGGGGCAACACATACATATATTTACATGTGGCTCTGTGATTGAAAGGGCAGGTTCAGTAAATGGATGGGTAGAAGACTTTTCATTTTATTGTTATTTCATAGACAAAATCCATGAGTATACTTATTATCTATGAGCATTCTTCATCTAAACTAATTGAATGTATAGTTTGCTTTCTGAAGGGAACATCTTTATGCTGATGTCCTTAGTATTAAAATATGTTTCCACTGTGGCATAAATCTATCCTTGTGACTCAAGGGGGAATGATGGGGCACTCATTATTCATCCTTAGGCTGCAGCGATGTGAGGGTGGGGGATTATATTAGCAGACTTCAAAGGTTTTAAGACAGGAGCAAATAAGCAAACTGCACAATTTATAACACTGTGTCATTCTTAAAATAATATATGGTGTTAGAAATGGTAGAAGGGTGTTTTGGGAAGGCTGAACAACTGCTGCCATTGTTCTCCCTAAATGGCATTGTTGCGTTTGTTTGTAGATATTTACATTCATTTTGTACATTTTTTATATTTCCAGAGGGAGCCAGCAGGAGGCTTCTGTGACTGATGGAAACTACAGCTCCCAAACTACCTTGAAGCTCAGTGTCAGTTTGACTCAGATGTGTTTGTTAAATGAGTGCTAATAGCTACATTTTTGAGCCAGGAGGGCTATAAAGGCAGATGAAGCTGGGAGCATCTAAAGCCTTTGCATCCCCCTGAAGTGAATACAATACTTGAGGGACAAAGACTACAAATGTACTGTGCTTTGACTTTCTCTCGTTTCTATTATTTGCGTCTTTTGTTTTTATTTTGCTTTTGTTTAAAACTTTCTCCATTCCATGTTTCAGTATACTTCACTGCCAGAAATCATAAATTGTATATAATATGATATGATGTTTCTATACTACTTATCTATCTATATATCTGATTAATTACATTCATTTTAAATGTATACGAGAATTTATATAAAGTTATTAAGCATACATCCACTTTGTTATGAATATATTATCATCTATTAATTAAAACATTAAAGAGCTATTCATTTAGTACAGAAATGTAAAAAATTGAAATCCACTTATTAATGTTATGCCAGCATGATGGTGCACTGACTACTGATACCATCTGATACATTCAGGTACCCGAGTTCAGTCCCTATAATGTTAATATCTTTGTGCAGTCTGAGCATTCCTCCAATGTTTGTGTAGTTTTTCAGTGGTTTCCTAAAAAATCTAAAGGACGTCCATGTTAGGCTAATTTAAGTCTCTCAGTTGGCCTATTATTAATGAGTATAGATGTATACAGTACATGACTATAGTATGGATCTCTGCCTTGCACCTGATGTTGTTTGGATAGCTTTTGGCAACTTATAACTCTGTAATAGAAGATGCTGGCTTAGAAAATCAAAAGATGGATTAACATTTTCATAGTACAGAGGATTAAAACATGGTAATTGATTTCTAAAACAGGATACAGTAAAACTAAATAAAAATGAAATATTATAATGCAGCCAATATTAGCAAAGTGATGCACATGGGCAATAGGAATGCCAATTATAAATATAAGATGGGAGGAAGCAGCAGCCTCTAAAAATAAATAGGGGGTTTATATTGACACATTCTTTTCATCTTATAATCAATGCGCAAAAACTATTAAAAAGGTAAATAACATGTTAGATTATATTGTAATATAAACTGAAGAATGCTATACTTCGACTATATAATGCACTAGTGACCACATCTGGAGTATTCTATGCAGTTCTGGTCACCCTGCTATAAGAAAGACATAGCAGCACTCTACAGAGGAGAGCAACCAGGTGTATCCCATGGCTTAAGGACATGTCCTACTGTGACAGACTGAGAGAAGTAAGCGTGTTTAGTCTCAAGCAGAGGAGACTGCGTGGGGACCTAATAAAGGTGCTGTATTTAAACAACAACATTTATTTATATAGCATGTTTTGATACAAATGATGTAGCTCAAAGTGCTTCACAAGATTAAGAAAGAATAAAGAAAAATATAAAAATAAAATTAGGCAATACTAAGTAACAAAGAATAAAGTAAGGTAAAAATAAAACTCCAAAGGGTTGGAGAAAAAAAAAAAAAAAATCTGCAGGGGTTCTGAGACCACGAGACCGCCCAGCGCCCACTGGGCATTCTACCTAACATACATGATCTCAATGAGTCCTCATGTTTTTCAGGCTTCACATGGAGTTTAAATTCCTCTAAGGCACTGATAAAGCAGATCCATCAGCATTCTTTTAGCTTAAGAGTGACCATGTATTCAAAAACATCAGTGGAAATTAAGGGGAAATGTATTTAAGACTGAAGCCAGTTGTGAGAGTCTGAAAACAAGCCACTGAGACATGTAGTTGTAGAAGAAACAGTGACCACCTTTAAGAAGAATCTAGATGAGCTATTGTGACAGTTTAGTTATTAGCAAAACAAATGAGCTTGATGGACATCTCTTCTTGTTTTTCAAGTTTCTTACATTCTTTTAAATGATTATTTGATGCCCCCATTAATAAAGTAAGAGAAGACACCACATACTCTGCACTTAAAAGGGGGATGGTGTGGCCTAGTAGTTAGGGTACTGGACTTGAGGCCGTAATGTGTCCTGTGACACCGAACAAATCCCATAACCTGTCTGTGCTCCAGTTGAGAAAAAAATGAATGCAAACTCAGGGAACAGTGTCTATGAAATGAAGAATGATGCTGATTTTAAAGCAACATTTTTTCTAGTCCCATTAAACCATAAGGGGTACATTAAAACCTCTAATAATATGGATGTGGCCGAATATTGTTTTTAAGTAAAAGAAAATCTTTTGATTAAAGACTAAGGGGTTCATCAGTTGTACTTCTGAAAGTGTTTTCTAGTTTCTCACATAGATGTTAACTGATCAGAAATCAGTGACTGAATGCTACTGAGAAAGCAGAGGCTGATAGTCATGGAGAAAGACTCTGATTGTCCTTTGGAGGTAAAAATTAACAATCTTAGAATGAAATGTGTAGGGCAAGTTACCACTTTCTGAAACAAAGCTGAAAATTTTCTTTGACTGCATGGAGGCATTTTTTTTTTTTTAGTGTCATCTGAAGTCACCTGAAATTGAGAAATGATCTACGGTAATGTCTTATAACTGCATGCTGGTGCAAAACAAAATCTTATTTACTGATTGAGTAAATTCATTTGTGAGAATGGTCTCAATGGCATTAATTCAAAAACTGACAGAATTTGTTCCTAAACAGAATCCAAATTTGTGTACAAAGAGATGCTTGCTGCATATTTCAGTATTGCTTAGAAAATTATTTAAGAATTTAGAACTCGGTGGATTTTGTTTGGTTTCTTTTTCAAGATGCATTACAATCTACAAAACAGCAGCTCATGAACACAGTGTAGTCATTTAATGTGATGGATCATTGTATTAAACAGATTTAGACATTAAAGGTGAAAAGGCATAAAGGGCAGATTACAGGGTTGTAGCATTAAAGAGCAGTGTAGGTAAGCATGGATACATATTGCCTGAAGAGTTTCTCCTAGCTGTCCAACTACCGGATATCAAGACTGCAATGGAGTATAATCTCATTAAGAGAGAAAAAAACTATCAGAGGTTAGGTATCTCGCTGCTTCATCAGCAGTAAATTGACAATAAGATTTATATGGATCCATAATTGTATTTCTTTTATCTACTGTTATGTTAGTTAATGATGGAGAAAAGTCGAAGGCCTTTCTGGTAGTTTTAATGAGGGCTCCTTTTTAAAGACCATAAAATGCCACCAAATTAAATTCTGCCAATTTTCTCCATTTCAAAATTGAGCGCCTACCTCCCTGGGTGTAAAAAAAAAAAAAAAAAAAAAAAAAAAAAAGCAAAAAAAAAAAAAGAAATCAAGTTAGTCCGTTTCAGATGAAGTATAAACCAGCATGGCTTTTCCCCCCTTCACTTGCAAACTGTATTAAAATTCAGAAAATAATGGCTTTCTGTCATGTACTCATTGTGGAGTCTTTTCAACTTTTAATTAAAATGACTTAGAAAGTTCCTGCTATCACTCTACATGCTATGACTGGGATGACAAATTCTGCTTGACTAATTGTAGTTAAACAAATGCCACATTTTGCATAGTTTTCTGAGTTCGCCAGAAGACTTCCAGTTTTTGTGGTTGATTTCCTGTCGCACAGGTAGCTGTAAAATGTATGGAATTGCTGCAAGTTTCAAAAGACAGACATTAATTTGTGAACAAACCATTACTCTTATTGTTCTGCATTTATCATTAATCTGAAGAGAGAGAGAGACAGAGAGGAAAAGAGAAAATGGCGTATTAAGGCTTTGAGATGTCAAAATGCATCATTTATGATTGTTCCACTGCTAAAGCTGTTAAATATAAGAAACCTTGCCTTCCACAGGCAGTGGGAGAAATCAGCCCTAGGGGAGGATAATTTTTTGACTGTCTGCCAACATTATGTCGATTTATATATTAAACGTTCATTTGAATTTTTTTGTAGTATTTGGTACTTTACAAATATGTGAAGAGGTAAATGAAAGAACAGTCCAGGATAGCTGCATCCAAAGCCTTTCCTTTAAAATAAAAGTGCTAAAGTGGAAACCATGAGTATTAAAATGTAAAAGAGAAAAACTGCTACTTTTTGGAACGATTTTTATTTGCAGAGCAAGATGGAAAAAGCAGCCCCTTTTGTATGATTGTAATTTCTTTTTTTAACATGCAAGACTGATTTTTTTTTAATAGTTTTTTCCTGCATCCTGTATTGTCATAAGTCTGTGCTGAATTTAATTTTGTTTATTTGTCTTTGAGATATTTTTATGCTTTAAGAGTCTCGGGTCTTTTGATGTGTGCAGCAAGCTGCTAGAGGGATTTTATCAGTCCATACTGACCAGTGTATTGTTCTACACTGTGGTCTCGTTAGAAGTAACTTGAGCTCAAAATATACAGAATGCCTGAACAAGCTTATGAAGAAAACCTGATCTATCAAAGGGCCAACTCCGGACACAGTGGAAGCTATTGTGGAAAAGAAGATGGTGTCAAAACTGCTACCATGAAAAAATCCCCTCTATCCTCTCCAAGAGGTGCTCCCTTGGAGTACCTTTAGCTGCAGGCTCATTTCTCCATGGTTTGCTAAGAAGCATCTCTGGGGGTCTTTTCTGCCCACTGCTATCAGGCAACTCAGTACTTCCTCCTAACATCCCAAGCTAAATAGTTATACTCTATGATTTGCTACTTCTTCAAAAATAGACAATCATTACCCATTATTATTTATAATGTATTAATCTATCCATCTATTGGTGGTTTGTACTTTTAAACATGTAATTTTGTATCTTTGCTTTTTACATTTCTACTACTGTATTTTCCCCATGGAATTAATAAACTTTATCTAATCTAAACTTTGATTTTCGGAGTTCTTGAGGACGAGGAATCCATTTCTCATGTTTATTTTGTGAACATTATTATTTTCTTGATGTTATAATTATTTTGATGGCATTATGTTTGCCATTTTTATGGAGTATGAAGTCTTCATTTTTGTGCTCTTGTTGTTATGACGCAAATCGTGTTACAAGAAGCACAGCTTTGGGAGTCATGACTTCATCACCCAATACAGAAAGGAGTTAAAAGGTCATCCAAGGTAATCATTGTCTATCTGAGTTTGATGGATAAAAACCTAAAACTTTGTCATGATTTCTCTTGATTTACATTTATTCTGGCAATGACCTTTTGGCTACATTTTTCAACTATGACTCATATGTTTAATTTTGGGTTTTGACAAAAGTATGGCTTGTCCTCCCAGTTTTTGACTCCTGCATGTCCTGTTTTCTAGTCTTTCTCTACAAAAATACCATCCTTCAATTCATGGAGACCACAACTGAAAGACTGCCACTTTTACACCATTTTTCCCCATTGAGGTGATAGTGGAGTGGACTGAGCTGCTTAGTTGCACAGCAGACATCTATCTCATAGGGAGAAGGTTAAATATTTCTGCTGTAGTCTTATTAAATCAGTGACTTAACACATTTTAAACATAAAGTCAATTGTCATTCATTTATTATAGCAGCAAACCTTGTACTCTCGATCATCTATTGTCACCCATGCCTACCATCTGTTATTCAATGCCCATACCGACCATCTACACATACTGTATGAAAGTAACCTCATTCCCATGTGCAACATGGAATCCCCATGCTAGTGTTACAAATACCAGTCCTCAAAAACCATTATATATGGTCAGACAACACATATTTGCACTTGGCAATAACACAAGCGTGACTCTCTCAATATTATACATTGATATCCTTGTTTACATATTACCAATGTGGGCCCACACCCTAATCCCATAAGCTGTTTTTAAATGGATATTTTCTCTCTTTCTCTTTGTTGGCACTCATGGTGCCTGCCTTGCTTTTGCTCAGCACTCCTTGAAAAGACAGTTATTCACCTCAGCTTATTCTTGTCCTAATTAATGCCAATGAGCCTTTTGCATGTAGCAATTAGACAGTTTAAACCTTCAGGCAGAAGGACTTTTAGCAGCTGTTCAGCACTATATCTAATACAGAATTGCATTTGACTTCAGAATTCAGATATCTCTCATAATAGTAATAATAAAAATATCAATAATAATAATGGTAATAACTTTTATTCATATAAACACTTTCATATTTTAAAATCTGAGTTTACAGTATTATAAGAAAGAAAAAATAAAGCAACACAATAAAGACACTAATCATTTAAACAAGATTAGGAAGGATTAGCTATATAAATGAAAAGAAAAAAACACAAATATAACACCATAAAATAAATTGTAATAAATTTTAATTCCCCTTCACTGAAAGGGAAGCTAATTCCACAGTCCTTAATAATCTGCTCTATTGGCAACATTGTATATACGCAGCAGTTGGATGAATTCTATAAGTCTGCGGTTAGAGCCAATATATCCAAAGAGAAAAAGTCTCCAAAAGAGTTAATTTTATAATTGCAATTATTAGCAACAATAGTGGTTAATCCTCCTCCCCTTTTACATAGCCAAATCAAAAAAGGACAAGACTGTAGCCTGGAGGTTTCAGTCAAAGACACCACCTCATGGCAGCTTAAGCAACTTTAAAAATTTAGTTTAAAATCCATCCTGTATCTAACCTGTTTAAAATCTAACTGATAGTAATATATACAGATATAAATATATGTAATATATGTATATATTACTATAGGTTAGATTTTAAATATATATATCTTATCTATCATATATAAACATCTATGCGTGGAAGTGTGTGTATGTCTGTTTGGCCTAGAAGTGAGAGGTGGAGTTGGGGTAAGCGCTCCACCTCCTAGGAAACAGAAAAGTTGCTTAGCCGCTAATAACACAGGCAGCATGTTAGCAAAACAAAACCTCAGAATAAAGACAAAGTCGCTTAGCCACTAACATTGGCAAAAAGGTATCCGTTTTACTCTTTCTCCCGCTGCTAATGCACCAACAATCCAAGCATGTTGGCAAAATGAATCCTCCTAGGAGAGAAACGCCCAGAGTAGTTCCTTTCAATTACCTGACATCTCTACATTTCAATTTTTTTTCTGACAATTTCAATAGTTTCTAGGACCCCAGGCTTTTTACAGCACGGGCTTACACAGCTAGTATATAATATAATGCAAAGTTGACTGAATCACTCACTCATAAAAAAAACACTATTTCCCATTTTACTTAAAAAGCTTAAATTTGTCTGGATCATAAATCTGTAACAAGAATATAAGTTTACTGTTATTGTACTCTGTACAAAAAATATTTTATAAATCCACTAACCTGTACAGGCACAACCTTAGCACAGAGGGGTTCAGCATTTAGAACTGCTAGGCAAGCATTTGAAGAGAGAAATGGACAGCTACGAAAATGGCCATTTTGCTATTTCTGTGTGCATGAAATTGAATCCTCTCTTTGCCTTGTTTAGAATGGCATGGTTTACCTAAGTAGAGGTCTGCACACGGAGAAAAGGTATAAAGCCTTGGAACATTGCCCGGCACGCCAGGAAGCCAGGACGGATGGGAGATAACGTCATCCGATCGTGAAAAGCCTTCCAGCGCAGGGACGAAAATGGCAAACTGTATACATCGAATTCTCACTTTGGTAATTGTCTTGCCATTCAGCTTCGTTTCGTCTGTTATGTCACGTAAATCGTCATTAAAGAAAGCTAAGTTATTTTCTTTTATGTGTTTTCTTATCGTCGTATCACTATGGGAGAGGTATCGCCTTTTAAAATTATTTCTGTAAGTTTCAGGTTTTCTTAAGACACCGCAATTGCAAAAGAACTTATTCCACCCTAGAGGAAAACAACATTTTGGCCTGTAGGTATCTGCTAGGGCTATTTTAAGGCACTCTCTTTTTTTCTGCTCAGCGCAGGCAACAGTTGCTGCTGGCAGCATAACAGCACCACTCTCCAAAAACGAGGAAGGACAAGTAAAGAAGCGGAGGTGTTGTGACAAGGGTAAACAAATAGCATGATATGTGGTGTGCACTCTGAAATAAAAAAAAAGGTGGTTCACTGAAGCTGAAGTATGATGTGGTGCCACACTTGAGGTGTCTTATACACCTTTAGTCCAGAGAAATGTAGGAGGAGTCAGATCTCTTGTGCTCAAAGCAAGAAACCACAACTGATGGCACTAGTGTAGCTCAAAAGAGAGAGGGGATGGACACTGTACACAATCAACCTGTTGGGCAACATAGGCAAATCCTGTGCACACACATAATACCAGCTCCCACCATTGTATTTATTATACCCTAAACTGCAAGTGAGGACCCTACCTCTCCGTCTCTTGCAGCCTCAGAATATCTCAATTAAAACTACCATGTAAGGGCCCGATATTTATACATTTGCCTAGGGTTTCAAAAATGTTAGCACCTACACTGACTGTACATGTAATTCATAATATTACTGTTCTAGTGCACTTTGTGACTTAATTCATTCTTCATATCTCATAACTTATATTGCGCACTGAAACAAATACCCAGTATAGTAAAACACAGAAACTATATAGTGAGATTTTGTCTCATACACAATATACTGAGAAACTTACAGTATATACTGAAATACGTACAATGTATCTGTTGAGTTAATATATAGTTTAAGAACTTTATTCACTTTGCCAGCATTTTCTTCCTCTAATCATGACAATACATACACCATATGTTAATATTTTATCTAATACACTAGTCCACAGTAAGACTAATAAAGAAAGATAGCAAAGTTTTCGTCTTTACTAGCCATGACATAGCCTTTCTCTCACAAGCTTGGTGACCAAAGGCCACTTCCTGATGTTGGATTCAGAGACTCCATTAATTCTCATTGCTGAGAGTTCAAGAAGAGTTTGGTTATAGAAGGAAGATCTCCAAGACTCAATAGAGACAGAACAGAGGGATTTCCGACGAGAGACCAATGCAAATCTGGCAGCGATGGTACCCAGTCAGAATAACCTCTGCTAGATGGGCTGAGAGAGTGAGAGAGAGAGAGTGGAAAGATCAAGGAGAAGAAAAATATGAGGTGAGCAGAGAATCTGGACCGAGAATACTGAAGAGAGGGAATTTGAAACAAGAAGCCAATAGAGAGAAACATTGGGACAGTTTCAAAACACGTGGAGAAAGGTTCCAGGGAAATTTAAATAGCAGAAGTGACAAAGTAGGTCAGTGGATAAACTCATAGCATATTATTTACCTGGGATATGATACAAGCAATGGGCAAAATTAAACTTAGTATACTGATGATTGGAATTCCTAAAAATTCATAATAATATTCTTCAAGATGGTGTTCCATAACAAGGAAATGGAGAATGGGGGATCATTTTGCCACACAGAATACAAAGGTAAAGACTTAGTGAAGGCTTTGGGCAGTGCAGCAAACAAAGTGGCAACTGTTTTTTTGCAACATGAGAAAAAATTAGCAAAGACAAAAAGTGGATTAGAAGGATGAGGGAAGAAAGCAATACACTACATGTTGTAAGGACTGACCTCAGCTGAAGATTAAAAAAACAAGAGGAAGGCATGGAGAACCTGGATCTTAGTGGCTGGAATGTCAGGAAAGTGCAAAGTCATCTAAAGACAACCTCCAGAGTGGTAATATGTAAGCTTTATTAGGGAATATGGGGGATATTTGAAAGCCAAACAGGAATAGTACTTAGGAGCCTTTCTACTTGGGACCAGAGGTTTAAAGCATACATTATAAAAGGACTACATTTAGACAGAAGTACTATTATCTTTAACGAAGTGGAAAGGATGTAGGAGATGAGGGGAGCAAGCCTTTCTTCAATGAAAAGTGAAGATGAAGGATTGGCAGAAGCATCAGCTAGTTGCAGATATGCCTTTGGATATAAGACCAATGGTAAAGTTCCAAGTCAGGAAGAGAAACGCCCCTTTCAAACTTGTCTTGGAATAAGTAGAAATGCTTAATACGAGGTCTCTTGCTATTCCAAAGAAATTTGGAAAGAAGGGCTCTAACTTCAGGCCAATAATTGACAGGAGAAGAGAGAGGGAGCATTGAGTTAACACAATTTCTACACAGAACAGTATTCATTTTAATAATGGGTAAGTGACAGCAAAAAGACAGATGGATAAATGTCCAGGTAGAGAGAGAGTATTTAATGTTTTTAAAGGCCCGATGGTACTTAGAGGTGACTAATGTTCTGACCCAAATTAGTGGAATGTTGACAAAGATGGTTTAAAGGAAGGATGGCAGATTCGGACCAATTAATTCTGTACCCTGACACGGCTTCATAAGTATTAAATATACTGCAGTACCTTAGGGGGCAGGAATAGCAGGATATCATTAGGACAGCAATTTTGTGTGGAATGTCATATGTAATTAACAAGTTGATTAACTCTGTTTTACAAAGAGAAATGGTCAAAGGTTCAAAGGAGAGTCTCATACATCATATACACTTACTGACTTGACTGTAACAGTCCTGTAACAGCTAACAAAATTCAGAAAGTTGTGAACGTTTTGTGTGTTTTATGCTGTAAACTTCCCTCTAAGCAGCATGTAGACATGAGCATTGTAATTGTACTGAAAATCTTGTGACACATATCATTCTCCTCATAACAGAACATTTATTCATTGGTACTTTGTTCCACTAAAGATAGATTTATATTCCACTGCTTTATGCATGTAATTCTATTCTCAAAATTACTTAATCCAATTCTTGGCTTCCTGGCTCAAGAAGGTGTGGGGTGGTGCATTTCAGTATGCGTTTAAGTTTATAAAATAAGCATTTCAAACATTTAATTAATTGCATTGCCTGGCTAAATGTGTAGCCTGTAAAAGTCATTGCTTTTTGTAACAGGTTAAAGTAAATCATGATTAGGTGTAATAACTTTATTGTCTGGCTGTGGCAAAAAAAAAATGAAACTTGAACATACAACTGACAAAAAATATTAAAAGTAACGCTTGAGTGAACGATGTAAACAAATTAAAATTGGTAACTAATGATAATAATATTCCATCCATTTTCTAAACCTGCTTTATGCGGAGTAGGGTTGCAGAGAAGGTGGAACCTATCCCAGCAAGCACAGGGTGCAATTCAGATGGACAGAAATGCTGAAAATTCCCATCATTATTACCACTGATAACCTGTTTCAATTCTAAAGAATACTCTTTCCTGCAAACTGTGTTTCACAATGACTATCAACAAAAAGTCAGTCACTAGAAAAAGCAGGGAGTGATTTATGGCAGGAATGTTTTTCTCATGGCCAATTGTATGTAGCATGTTCAAGGCTCTGCAGCTTTAATGAACTACAGAAAGAATATTAGCCCCTAGTAAAAACTATAATTGTTGTATAAAAAAAAGTAATTAGTTTCATAGTACTTCAGATACATCTGATTAATTAGACAGCACTATAACTGAACCCAATTGTCTTAGGAAATTTCCTGGGCAATGCTGGGTAACACATCAAATCAGAAATATGATCTTTTAAATGGATAGGTTTGTTTTTAAGTGCCCTGATATTTTAAAGTCAATTTAAGATCTTTTCTATGTTGAATTTGAGAAAAAAGTTTCACATCAAAAGAATGTGGGACAAAAACTTACATTGACAAATGAACAGATGAAAACTGCACAGAATGTTAAATGTGCATAGCTTGTGGATTCTCTCTGTGGAGAAAAGTTCAAGAATTTGATTTAGTGGACAAATAAAAATGACAAAGTTTTTCTGCTTCTCAAAATGTTGCCACATGTTGCCCCAAACACCCGTAGTAATATTCCCTCCATTGTATATACTGACCATGGAAAACATCTGGAGGGATTGAGAGTTCTTTGGTCTAGAGCTTGGCACATGGTGTCCACCTTAGGGAAGGAAGGGGATTGCTGAAGGACTCCCTATGACAGGAGACACCAGAAGATATATTTGGCAATGATATAAAGATAATTAAAGGTCATTCAAATTAGATTTAAAATTGCTATCAATGCTTAAATAAAAACTTTCCTTGTATTATGAACCCGAATAAAAGTTTACCAACAAGAAACAGTTACAAATTACTTATGTTCATTCAGATACATAATCCTCAACTTTTTGGTTTCTCTCCATTACATTCTCAAGAAAAATGACTCAATATGCACTACTAACAAAACTGGTAATTGTCTTGTAATACTTCAATTTGTTTTCTCTCATCTTAGATATATCATATAATCTGCATTTTTATAATTTCCTTTCCTTTATCAGGCACACTGAGTGCTGGTTGGTATTGTAAAATTACAGACTACATACAATTTGCCAATGGTGTTGCCTTTATCAAAGTCTAAAGATTTAATTTGAAAAAAAAAAGAGTAATACATTGTAATTGTTGATTGGAAGGATTTGCAATTGGAACCACTTCTACCATACTAGTCAACATCATTTCCAGGAGGTAAGACCAAGGGCAGATTAAGCCCCAGAGTGGCAAAGCTCAAAATACCCCTGCTGACTTCATATCACCTCAAAACCTCCAAAATAGACACTTCACAAGGCACATGCATTCCTAACAAATTACGAGCATCAAATATAAAAATAATAAATCAGGTACAGGGACTGAAGTACAAAAACTTTATATCAGGTCAACTTCATCTTCCTTTGCTGTTCATTTGTGAATTGCACTGAACATAATAAACCAATTGATGAGTGCATCATTCCATCTGCATGATGTTGATATCGTGGTTCACAAATATCAGTTAAATATTTTTAAACAACCTAAGCCACTTTGCGGGAAAAATATGATAAGTAACTGGGCATTTAGGATCACATAGAATAAAAGACTGGAAAGGGGATTCTTCACAAAGATTTACCACTGTTAGGTGCATCTTATCTCCTGAAGTGGCCCCTTTTGTCTGCCATATTGTTTTTCACATCTGTTTGGGAGAAAAGGGCTGTACATTGATGCTACAACTGCTGAAAGCTGAGATATCAACACTTTCTTAACTATCTGTATGGTCATGTGCATCAATCTCAAGTACAGTATTTATAGCATGTTCAAAGGAATTGTTCCTTATTATTATGATGATGATGATGATGTCTGGTATAGTTTTCTGCAAAGCAGTATCTTTTGATTCTATCTCATTTTTAATTTTTCTCTCAGCAGCACCACTGGGCTCTCATTTTGAATGACCATCCATGCAGACTTTTCTTTTTTGCACATCAAATGTACAATTTCATAAAGTGACTAATCAGACCCCTGCTTTGATTATCCCCCTCCCATATCAACCAAACAGGACTCATTTTTCTTTTCAAAGCTTTTCATTTATGTGTGCTTTAATAGGTTTAAATCATGAAGAACAAAGAGGGATAGGGGTATGTCCTGGATACCAGCTTGCTGCGAGTACTTGTACTCTCTGTAAAAAAGTGGACTTTTCCTGATTTCATACATTTCTCTTCCTCTCAGATGTGAAGGCTCCTTTGTGAGCATAGCTCTAGGGTGCGCACCCAAGTCATTTTGATGTTAGAACTGGCCATGGGTAAAACCCAACCACTGTTTTCCTTAAGTTATTTGCAAGAGAGTTTATTGATGTTCAATTTTTTTTTTTATTCAAGATAAACAGATTCATTTTTAGCACTTATGTTTGTCTCTATGTGTATTCTTTTTTTATTCCCATTTGTTATTTAGTTACTTAGACTAGACAAATGAAAGCTTTGGTGAAAAAACACTTAGACACTGCAAAGAGGATACAGGCAATACTGTACAATTGTGAAACCACACACCAGGAATTTAACATGGGGACAAAGTTATAGTATTTCTGTGATGCCCACCTCACATTCTATGCTATTGGTACATCGGCAAGGTCCATTTGATGTGAAAAAAAGCTATATGTTGTTTGAATTTTTATGTGCAATATGTTTGATCTAATGTTTTATTATAAATATTGTGTTTACTGCTATACATTTCTATATTTCTTTGAACATTTGATGGCAGTGGTCTTTGTTATGCATTTTTAATGTCTCTCTGTAAAATCTGGTGACCAGTGGCGTAGCGTAGTGGGGGCAGCAAGGGGCGGCCTGCCCCGGGCGGCACTTTTAGGGGGCAGCAAAGAATCACTGTATATTTTAGTCTTTTAAATTGAAATACCTAAATAAGGGGGCGGCGAAATTTTCCTCTGCCCCGGGTGGCTGACACCCACGCTACACCACTGCTGGCGACAAACTAAATTTCCATCTTAGGGGAAAAAATGTAACTGAAAAATTGAAATTATGTAATTTTGCATCTTTTTAAAGGAAATCAAGAGCCATCTTTCCATTTAAACTACTTTGACCTTGGATTCCTTGTGATGCCTACTCAGGAAGATGTTAAGTACTAGCGAGAATAAAGAGTCACAGAGATGTAACCTGGAGCAATAGCTTCTCTTTAAACTTTTTATTCCTCTTAGGGAGCAACTATCCTTGAACCACTTTGCTAGACCTTATGAGGTGTTTCCAGATGACAGCACTGTACAGTCGCTCAAAAATCTCTAAGCTTTTCATTTTTTCTATGAGCGTGTAAAGACCTATATGCTGCCTACTCAATAGGGAGAAGTAAAATAAAACATAAATAAATATATAGTGCAAATATACAGGGGGTAAATATGAAGACAAGTAAAACACCAATAACATTTTAAGCTGTGGCTGAAAGAACCGTTTACATGGCAAGGTCCTACTTTTATTACCTTCCCCAAGATATACTTTCATCCTGCTCAGATTTGCAGTTTTTGTTTTATAGTTTAGGCCAGAATATCTCTCTTCATTTATTGTTGTGTAATGTCAGGCTTGGTGAAGATAACATCTAGTAAAAATAAAAATTACCCTTAAACAAGTAAATATGTGAAACAGAAAACAGAATCTCAGTGATAATATTGCCTATCTATCTATCTATCTATCTATCTATCTATCTATCTATCTATCTATCTATCTATCTATCTATCTATCTATC
>JANRMT010062856.1:92116306-92141744 GCA_026402145.1 Polypterus bichir lapradei
ATCTATCTATCTATCTATCTATCTATCTATCTATCTATCTATCTATCGAAAAATGAGGTGGCCAGATTTCCTCTTATTCCATTGTTTTGCACTTAAATGTAAATTTCTTGAAATATTGTTCCAGCTGATAAATATTTGCTATTTGTCAGGATACAGAAGGCATTTGGAATGACAAAGAGACATCAAACATCCCTGAGGCAAAATTGCTTAGAATAAAAATATGCAGCTGAGTTCCTACGAAGTGTCATATAGAAAGTATATTGATTTACATAATTTACCCCATGGAAGATGGAGCTGAAAGATTTAACTTGAAAAACTGATCTGGTAAGAAGGTATACAGGTGAATAAAGGACTAGTCATTTTTAAAACCTACAGAAAATATTTGTAGAGTGAAAAGGATGAGAATGATTTTAATTAGTAGGAGAGAAGAAAACATCAGTGTTACAATGAAGATGAGCAGAAGAGATCTGTCCAACGTCCTCAAAAATTGTATGTTTTAGAATACCTATTTACACTATTTTGAGTATCATCTACACATACTACCCTGCAGTAGTAATTGGGACTGCAGTGCTAATACATATGTGAAGTTAGATGATGTTTGCTGTCTAATTAACCACAATCAAACAGCCTGAGCTCCTGGCTCTGTGGTGACCTTAAATAGATGACTGTCCAAACTTCAATTACATATAGTGGGTTTTAATGAGAGGCCTTCCTTACAAGTATGCTAGTGTCCTAAATATCTAAAACTTAATTTATTTATCACTACTGCTTTTCTTTTTTCTTTAAAATCAGGTCTGTTAGCATTTTGCATGCTGTTCTCCCATAATCTGACTAGACATTGGTACAAAGTGCATAAATAATTGAATAAAGTTGTGGTTTCTTTCTTTGCTAGCAGATTCTTGCCATGAATTGCCTATTAAAATGTTTTACATGTACCTGTAATGTAATGCATATTCTACTCGGAGCTGTTTGCCCCACCGAGTTGAACTTCCAACGTCTCCAGGACTTGTTCGAGGGAATGTTTAGTGTTTTATGTACTCACGTAAAATGTAGGCCTGGAATTTTTTGAAGCAATTAACATGCTCCTGCTGTCTTTACCCTACACTGCAGGGCTCCTACTATAATCACTTCTTTTACAATGATGGTATGGACAACTCTGCTGGGAGAGTGTGTAATAATAATGTTGTGTTTTGTCTAGTCTAAAAAAAGTGCAGTAGTTAAGAAAATACAGAACAACTAAGGTGTGGGTTTTACTGACAATTTTCTTGCTTCTTAGTAGCATAAATAAAAAAAATTGACTTGTCGTAGAATCCATTTTATGGGATTTTCAAGAGGAGTCTGCCCCACGGAGTCCGCCAAGAAATCGACATTTTACGATTTTCAGAGCAGTGAACAATGATTGTTATACTTATGAACCACTTGCCAATTTTAGAAGACACCGGTATACATTCATTTTAGTAAACAAGTAGTAAAAAATCTGACCTACAGTATATGGCTGACACTGCATATGAAATATTATCTAATACTGATAGAAAAAAGCTCATTAAAATTATTTTAAATAAACAAGGCTGGCAAAAGTTTTTTGATTCCTATTTATAATTTTCTGCAGAATATAGTGCATTATGTAAAATATATATTTTTGCATAAATTAACATGCAAAATTAAACAATAATTAAACATTGTCAGCAATTTTTTGATTTCCATACTGGTCTTTGCATATATTTTGAAAGACACAAGAAAAATGTATGTTAAAATATGGAGAAGAGACTCAATTGGTACTGCTATATTTTGCCACTTTTTATTTTAATTATATTGCTAAAATATTGCATTTTTACTAACTACATTCGACAGGATTTTGTAATTGTTATTGTTTTCTGCTATTGCTTTGTTTGTTATATTAAATGACTTGTGGTGATTTCACGAATCACTCTTTAAAATAATAAAAATAGTTAAAAAGCACATACTGCATGACTTATTGATGCACTTGAGGACTATTCTGAAAGTTGGAACATTTTGAGTATTTTTTTATTTTCTTAATAAAAGTCAGAGAAATCACATTTTTGTTTAAGAAACAGTTTCATAACTATAACTCATATTAAAAATAACTGTGATAATAGAATGTAATCATAAATATTAGTAAAGTAAATACAAAATGTTTTAATAGCTATTTAGAATATTATGTAGTTAGAAAAACAATCCCAATTAACCTAGTGTGTCCAACTCAAACATGTAAATTACATGTAATACTCATTACAGTATTATTCTTTATGTTGTTGCAAAGATGCAAGAATTACATGCAGCTTAGCACAATATTCTACTTTATTACGTTTTCTTTTTCTTCTTTTACTTCTTTGAATATTATTATTATTAATACTACTTTTGTGGTGTAGCCTTAGCATTTGTATCAGAGAACTACAAAACGTCATCATGATTTCCAATTTGCAGCCTGGGGTTGTGACGTCATTCATTCTCAAACGCAAATTCTCACTCCTGGCTTGGAGTAAGTGTAGGATACCTTGTGAACACTTCTTGAGTCTTAATCTGAGGTAGGTCAAATTTTTATCCTAATGTGACTTTTAGTGCAATTCCTGGGAGCAATTCTGATATGCTTGATAAACATGGGCCCTGGTCTTGAAAAATTGAATGATTCCTACTTGAGTTCAAGTTTAGTTAGCAGTTGTGCTTTCGCGACAGTTATTTTGACTTTCTGGTTAGTGACTCATTTCTGGCATTTACATTTACAATTTATCTTTTGGTAGTTTTTATATTCCAAAACTGTTCAATTTTGTCTTAGCAGATCAAAATCTTGGATCATTAACTTTCAGGATTCCAAGACAGATTAAATGACATGGATGTCTTAAAAGAAGAGCAACAAATTATTAAAATGAAGTTAAGAGATTAAATTCATCCATTATTTAAAACTGACAACATTGTATACCTGGCAGTAAAAGTTGCAAACTTAGAGCCACAAACAGATTTGTCAGGTAACCAGTCCCATTAAGACAAGGACGTTAAGCTCAGTGGAGTCTAATGGGAGATAAGAGGAAGGGTGTTGTTCTTGTTGTGGTTCTATGGTCATGTCCTTGCTAAATGAATACACTACAGGTATATCAAACACATGTTAAAAAATACACTGTTAGTACCCGTTATAACATTAGCACATGAACTAATAACACTAATAGATTAAGACGCGGCTGAAAATTGTATTCGCTCCCAATTAATTAGTGAGTGTCAGTTCACCTTCTGTTGCCTTTCCAAGCAATCCACTTGGAAAAAGGGTGTTAGAGAACTTAACTACTTCTTTAAGTATTACAGTAGGAGTACTTCACCAAGAATATCTTACATTTAACATTTTGGAGAATCCACATTGATATTTAATTTTGTAATGCCTCTAGTTAGAGGAACATAACCCAACTATTTGTTGGAAAAATAGGATATCATTCAATATAGTTAATTCTGTTTGGGTTCAGTTCATTTATTGTCATTACCTATACTCACTATAAAGATGTTGCCCCCATTTTATGAGGGCTTTTTGGATGTAGTTAATAAACAGAAACTTTTTGATTTTCCTTTATGTCATCTGTGTGATATCCCTATATTTTTTTTCAGGAACTGTGTTACCAATGGGAAAATGTACGCATTTTCTAGGAATGAAACTAAAGTTATAGATTGAATATACTGTATAGAACAAAATAAGGCAAATGGGTTCATTCAACTCTCCAGTAGTCCACTCATGGCAGATTTTTTTCATTGAGAAAAAGAATAAAGGATTATATCCTTACACTAATTGATGAAAAATGGACAAAATTAAAATAAAGTATAGTCAAACATTTCTGTTAATATATCTGCTAACTCAAGTAAATGATTTAACTGTATTCACAAAGTTAGATCTCCGCCATGCATATAGTTTAATTAGAACAATGAAAGGAGATGAATGGAAAACAGAATTCATAATGACTACCGGTCACTATAAATATAAGGGTATGCCCTATGCTTTAGCTAATACATCAACAGTATTTCAGAACTTTGCGAATTACATTTTTATGATGTGTTGGGGGTTTCAGTGTTGCATTATATTGATAACTAGCAAAATATCCGCGCTTCGCAGCGGCGAAGTACTGCCTTAAAATTTTTATTAAGAAGAAAATTTAACCTTTTTAAACTGAGGGAAAATATGCCAATAATTATTTGTTAAGGATCTCTTTGTATACCACGTTGTCAGTTCGGCCCTCCGGTTGTAACATGACCAAGCTGTGCGCTGAGCTTACTCTTGAGCATGTAACTTACAGTTGGCCATGTGAACAGTAATCTTGTCTCAAATCTCACAGCTTGGATTGCTGCTGTCATAATCGGTTTGAGTTTCATGGTTTGTTTCAATTACGACAGTATTTGTAGGACTTGTGTTGAAGTGACATTCGGCATCTGTCAAGCATTGTAAGCACACAACCGGTTTCATCGATAAAATCACATCCAGCTTTTGAGAGTTTAAACACTCATAAACATCAAAGTGTCCACTACTGAAATCGTCACCTGTGAATCTAAGATGTTTAAAAGGTGAAAGGTGTAAAATATTTGGCCATTTCGGTACACTTGAAAGCGACAACCGAACAATTCAGCGGCAGCCATCAACTCACATGCAGAACCATAGGTGAAGGGCTTAAGCATTTCACTCTTCTAGTGCTCCTGTGTAGTATAATTATCTCCTGTACCGTCATCAGTCCACACCTTGAACCTGTCCCAGTCATTCAATACATAAGACACAATGTTCCTCCGGATATCAAGAGTGAGCCTGATATGGCCGTGCAATATGTAACAAAGAGAATGGAAAAGGTAGGTGCCATCTCCGGGCATGGAAACCACTTAGTAAGTGACAGTTCTTTGATCGATGGTAATCACCTCGATAGACATGGTAATGGGGGTTGGAATGATGAAGGAAATGGGTACCTGAGCAATGTAAAGTAAGTCTAAAATACCTATACAATAACTATAATTATAATAAACAAACAATAAAACAGCGGAGAAGCCGTGGATTAAACAAAAAGGCTGTAGTTATCAGTAGGGAGACGTGAATCCCGTGGTGAAGCAAGGAAGGGAATGTAGAGACCGGAGCGATGGACGGTCTTATATAGGCAGGCAGTCAACAACGTGGGAGGCGTTGGGATGGGGGACACAACGCCACCTCACACAGTGACTGAGCTGCAGGCTATGGACGTATATATGTACGTAAGTAGGATTCAGTTAGCGTTGGGAACCCATGTACCAAATTTCTTGAAGATGGGCCCATAAGTAACAAAGACTGTTGAAAAGTTCAATATGGTGGCCGATAGTGGCATCATACCACCGAAATAAGTATGTACATTGGTTTCGGTTAGTGCAGGGAAGCCGCCTATAAAATTTCGAGAAGATCAGGCCATAAATAAGAAAGTTCAACATGGTGGACGTTGTTGACCATTATGACCATTACGCGTAGAATTTCGAAATGAAACCTGCTTAACTTTTGCAAGTAAGCTGTATGGAATGGGCCTGCCAAATTTCAGCCTTCTACCTACACGGGAAGTTGGAGAATTTGTGACGTTTGGAAAATTCAATATGGCGGCCGACAGTGGCGTCATACCACCGAAATAAGTACGTACATCGGTTTTGGTTAGCGCAGGGAAGCCACCTACCAAATTTCGTGAAGACGGGGTCATTCTTCTACCTACAGGGAAGTTGGAAAATTGGTGACGTTGGAAAGTTCAATATGGCGGCCGACAGTGGCGTCATACCATCGAAATAAGTAAGTACATCGGTTTCGGTTAGCGCAGGGAAGCCGCCTACCAAATTTCGTGAAGATGGGGCCATAAATAAGAAAGTTCAACATGGCGGACTTGTCGACCGTTATCGACCGTTACATGTAGAATTTCGAAATGAAACCTGCTTAACTTTTGTAAGTAAGCTGTAAGGAATGAGCCTGCCAAATTTCAGCCTTCTACCTACACGGGAAGTTGGAGAATTAGTGATGAGTCAGTGAGTGAGTGAGTGAGGGCTTTGCCTTTTATTAGTATAGATATATTAATATTTTAAATGGGATAAACAATCATGTAAAACATGTCAGGGAGGTCCTGACATGTTTTAGACAACATGAATTGTTTGCTAAACTTGAAAAATGGGAATGTCATAAAGATTGTGTGCTGTTTTTAGAATATGATATTTCACATAATGATTCAAGCTATCACCAATGTTTAATTGGAAACCACTGAAAAAAATTAACAAATATAAGCATTTATCAATTTATTAAGAATTTCAGTTCCATCATTTTTCGAATTACATCTTAATTAAAAATTTCACAAAAAATTGTTTGGTCTTCCAAGACACAGGAATCCTTTGACAAACTCAACAGTTATTCACCACAGTTCCAATTCTCTATTATCCAGAACCAAATTAATAGTTTATTGTGGAAGTAGATTTTTCCACTTTCAGATTAGGAACCATGCTTCACAAAGCGAAATGTTGAATTTAGCAATCTGTATCTATATGTGTTTTATACTAAAAGAAGAATTATGATGTAGGAAATAGGGTATTATTGGCCATTTAAAAGAAAAGTAGTGGAGAAAATGGCAAAAAAGGAAAAACACAAAACAACACTGAAGTTGTTAAACTGGGCTGCTTGAGGATGGTGAGAATATAACCTTCTCTTGTCAAATTGAAATTAGCAGTAACAACTCAGTCTTAAAGTACCCTCTTTACTGGTATTAGATTCCTTAGGAAGTGAACTCTGGTGTGCAGAGAAAAGAATACAAGGAGAAATTAAGGCAGGATTTTGTCTGGATGGGTAACCAAGCTGATATGGTTTCACTTATTATAATTCTTTCCATAGTCTCATAATGCATATGTATTGGTTAAGTTCTGGGAAACACAATTCTAACCTGCCATTTTGTAGAAGATTAGAGACATTTTTGTGCTTTGGATATATATCTTTTTTATCTTACAATATTTTAAAAAGCTTACTTTTTAAGGTTTGTTTTTACACATTAGTTTAAATGTTATTTTTTTATTTGAGAAAGATTAAAAATTTTTTCATTTCGTTTTAAGTGCCTCACACCGCTATTTCAGAAGTCGCTACTGGTGAATAATGGGTTGCTAGGGGATCTTGCTTGGTTGCTAAGGACTTTCTCCCCGGACTTGCATAACATGGATTTAGGAGCCCCCTTTGTCCAAGATATGAATTTGATATTTTGGTTTCATTCATGGGTATTCTGTCTAAACTCAGTTTACATTTTAGTGTTTTGGCTGTGATAAAAAAGTAGAATTTTGGTGAATTCTTGTCCAACTATGCTACAATAAAGCCCCTGGCTTGAAAAACAACTTGCAACCCATAAAAAAGACTTACTTCAGTTTCTGATAATATTAACAGTCTTTGAGAAAGATTTCTTTGTTTTTGATTCTCATAAGAAACCCACATCTCCTGGTGAGCTGCTTTAAACACACATTATCTGCAGATTACCGAGGGTTTACGGTTTTGATAAAAGACAGGTGGTGGCCATCCAAGCTGAGGAGCTGTCACCCTTTTTGCATTTTTGTAACAGATAGTACATAACAATATTCACAACCCCAGTAATAAAATAGGAAATTACTTAGCAATATAGCCTGCCCAGCTTTAGATCTCCAAAGAACTGATTTTTCATTGGCAACATATTAGTTGTGTGATTCTAAAAGTATTTTTTGAAATTAATAAATAACAAAAAATGTTGTAGTTTGAGTTTTTGGGAGTGTTTTTAGGATGACGGCATAAGCCTTTTAGTGTATAAATGCAGGATTACAATTAAAGAGGGCTATAAAATTCAACTTTAAGCACTGATATGCAGTGTAGAAACATACTTTAATATGGAAGACTTTAAAAACAAATAGGAATGTACATGGGGCAAAAACTTTGCACACATATTGTTAATTTTGAGCTTTCTGTGCAGTATTTTGATGAAAAGATGTAGAAACCTTGAAAAACTTTCTCACATATACTGTATCTACTAATGTTGGTAGATATGCAACTCACTGTTTATATACTTTATGTAGTAAATCTTCTGATCCGTTTGTGCATCAGTGGTGTGTGCATACAAAACATACTTAAATGTAAATGGCTTTCCTAGAATAACAAGGAACTTTGGAAATACTGTATGCTTGTTTCTTTTCTTTTGGAAGAATGAGATGGTAACATTTTGTCTATACTTTGTGTTCCTGTATCATGGAAGTGTTTCTTTAGATCCACCCTTCTTTATAAATGGAGGTAAATTAAAGATATTTAAAAATCTGAAAGGCTTCGGAAACTGAGGGCACACAAGCAGTATATTTGAGGGGAAACCCCAATGTAATGTGAAACACCACTTCTTTAGAGAATCGAAGACGAAAATCAAGGCCCATGAAACTGGGGAATACTGCATTTAATTACACATTTGAAGGTGGATATGTGGAATTCAAAGATATGTGAGTTTAGAAAACCATAAACAGAATGTATGAACACAAACAAAGAAATCAAAGAATTACTATATGTGCTTTGTCATTTGCTTTAGGAGATAGAAACATGGAGTTGCATAGGGGTCACTGGGGGACTGCTGCTATTCTTCATTTAACTAAGTGACATAGACAATGATGTGGCAAACAACTTAGTCAAGTTTGCTGACAACACATAATAAGGAAGAACAGTAGATGCCCTCAAGACGTTTGAATCAATACCATTTGACTAAGATTAGAAAAATAAGCTGACGTACTCAAAAGGTTAATGCATAGAACTGAAAAATATTTGCTGTAGTCACAGCAAAACAGATATAATTAAAAAGTAGCAAACATAATAGGAAATGGAAGGAGTTTTTAATAGAACACTTACCTGTGTTTTAATTCAAAAAGAAAAGAGGTATGTAAAATGCCGAGATCCATAATAGGTAAATGCCTGTGAGTGGTTGTCTTATGGTATATGTTTCTCAGGTACCTCCTTAATAAGGCTTATGTACATATGTCACCTACTTCTTAGTGTGATGTGACAACAGGCATTAGTACATTACAAACTAGTATTATTATGTACATTTTGAGGTGACTGCTTTGAAGTTGCCTAAAAATGCAGAAGTATTAATTCTAATACTATAACTTACAAACAGGACCCCACCCCCTCCGATCACAATAATACATGGCATGGGATTGATCAATAGATCCATATGTGTACAAAACTCACTTATTTTGCTTTATGGTAACGGTATGCTGGAACTTGTCTTGTGTCAAATTCTTTTCCAATACCGGCTTACTTGGCCTTGGATGGGAGCATTGGGCCCAAAATAGGCACTAACCATGAAAGCCAAACCAGTCTATTACTAGGTATGCTTATCATCAAACATATAAGGCTACTTTAGAATAAATGATATAACTAACCTATGGGAGAAAAGTGGAGAATATAAGAAGAGAAATAGAACATCTACTGTACATTTGACAAAGATCATTACTGAGGCCAGTCTGAATATACAGCAGGTGCCTGGAGCTGTGAGACAGCAATGCTAAGCACTGCATTATTGTACTGGCTATGAATATGGCAGCAGCTTTAAAGAAAATATTACAAAAATAAAGATTAATAATGTAAAGATTAATATTAAATAAACAACAATATTTTCTGATTGATTTGTCAATAAATACAACCTTTCTTAATGAGCAACATCACATCTTAACATTAAATGTCAATTTTCTTAAAATCTAGTGCTAAACCAAGCGCTTTTTTGTCAGCAGCAGAAGAAAGGATAGTTTGAGCTCCTTTATGTGAGTAAATTTTATGGAAGATCTTTAAAAACACTGCTTTTTTATATATTTCATCCTTTTTGTGTACTCAGGTTACTACAATACCATATTTGTGCCTGGGGTACAAAAGCAGTGAATATTTAAAATTTTTCGTTGCAAGTTGAATTAAGACATTTAAAAGAAGGCAAGGTACATTTGTCTTGTATTGAGTAGACGATTGAGAAATGAAGCTTTGTTGTTTTTTTGTACATAGCAGTATATAATCCCCAGGTCGCATTTTCATTATATTTTGCTTTCTAGAGGGCATCCCACATGATGTAAATGTTCCTGACATTCTCAACTTCACATTGCTTTTTATAGCAAGCTCCTAAATCAGGTGAGTTACTGCCTTTATGTAAAGCTCTTTTGTGAGCTATCCACTCATTAAATTCTGACTCAATGAAAGAATTCTCATTTTATCTGTGTTACTGTCACAAATCCTTCTAGTGCTGACATTTATTTTAATGCTTGATTAAAAGAAGCTACCCACCTATTAGATATTCATTTATTATACGGAAACTTTGGTAACTTTAAGTAAATCTCAATTATTAGAGCAGAACTTTAAACAGTCCAAAGCATTTTCACATTGTGCTGCCAACAGAAAGTCAATAAAACACAATTAAGAACCACAAGCACTCCATTGACACACTTTTTTTGATCTTGCCTTCTTGAGTTTAGTAGTATAAGAGCATGATTCCTTTCTTCAACCCGTACACCTATCTTCATTGTCTTCCCTGTGTTATGTTGCTTTTGTTGTTGTATACTGTAATTATTATAGACCTGCAAAAGGCATTTATCGGTATTGCTGCTACTGCTGCGTTTGTTTTTTAAAACTTTTTTCTTAAAAATGATAATTTCTCTACTATGAATTTAATAATAAAAAAAATTGTCTGAATGTTGATTCTTCCCAGTTTCATACAAAGTTAGAGGTTATTAGAGTAAGATGGCCTGCAAGGCAGGAAGGAATGTCTTTCTGTTGCAGAGCATACCTGCATGCAGAGCAGTATTTTCCACCATGTTACCCATATATGAATATTTTATTGTGTAGAATGCATTCCAGAGTGGTTTGATTTTATTCAATATTAAGTGCTTTGAGTAGCGAGAAAAGTGTTATATAAATGTAAAAAATGATTATTATTTAACTAATTGGTGGCTGACTGGCTAAAATGGCTGCCTTACAGTCATTGTCTGTGTAATGTTTACAAGTTCCCCTCTTGCCATATCCCAAAGACGTACATTTTAGACCGACTGGAGATGCTAAATTGGCACCGTGTGGGTGCCAGCGAGGGGACGTGTGTCCATGTGCTGTACGATGGATTGGTGGACCCATCCAGGACCGATCCCTGCCTTGCACACAATGCTGCTGGGTTATGCTCCCCCCTGCATCCCTGAACTGCATTAAGCATGTCTGAGAATGAAATATTATGTTGTGTTCTACAAGTGCATAATCAATATGAAAGTGCCTTCCAAATCAAAAATGCACAACGACAAAACTACTAAGAATTGTTAATCAATAGTTTTAATACAAGCCTGCCAAATAAAAAAAAATACAAAAAATTTCCTTTCGTTGCTTATAGACTGTTCTCGTTTCTATCCAATTAGTGTTAGAGTCTGGCTCCCTGTGACCTTCAAATTGGAATAAACAGCTTCAGAATATGGACACTAGGTTTCTGGGTCATGTGATAGTAATCAGCCTCATATTGCCCATACAGGAGAGACATAATTGTGTTCAAAGCGTTCATTGTTTGCTGTGATTCTCAGTATGCAGCAACTTAATAAAGCCAGTTCCTAAGCAATGTTTTTTTTTATTATTTTATTCACACACACAGATAATATCCTACATGTTCATAGTGCTTTGTGTACTGAACATCTTGCATTTTTAGCTCTCAAGTTTTTTATAGGAAAAAAAAAAAAAACAAACAAAATCGGCTTACTATGTGCTAATATTTGTATTATTTGTAATATCTGGTGATTGGATTGCCTTCCCTAATTTCTGTCATTAAATCCTCTATAGGAAGAGACTATTATTTTACCTAAAGCTGTCTACCATCCATGTGAAAGGCTAAATTCTGGGTCACTCTCCTGGGCATTCTTTTCAAAATATTAACTAGTGTACTTGCAGTAATTCTCAGGCCCAGACACAGTTAATATTATTTTTTTTTTTAAATCACACAGAAAATTGCCAAAGAATGTTTCCATGTTGACTTGAACTGAATATCAAACCAACCCCCTGATAAATGTCCTTGAGGCCAAAAAGGTAGTTGTGCTCCAGTAGTCGGGTTCTGTATGAGAAGAGAGAATATTCCTTAGTGGTGCACCAGTGCTGTTTCCTGAAGCCTGCAATTTCCAAAGAACCACCAAGTCCTTTGGAAGCCCAAATCTGCTTACAGTTTTTAAATTTACGCATTATTCAAGATAGATGGCTTCCAGCTTTCCTTATCTCTGTTGTCTTTGTTGAGCCTTTGGGCAAGTTTTATCAGAACGGTACCGCAAGCTTTTCCATTGTTTGTGGAGTTTTGGCACCATTCTCTGAATTTAGCAGATGGTTTGTGAAGAAACTGAATTTTGCACTGGGAGCGCTTGTGGCTTACGATCTATGGTCAAAATTGAGAGTGCTAGTGGGCAGCGGGCGGGGATTTATGCTAATATATTGAAATAACAGGCTAAACATTTTTTTTTTTTTTAAATCTGCTTTAGAAGTGTTTATTGGGAGGAGACACAGTTTTTGACTTGTAAAAAGTGGTGAGAGTGCAGTCTGAAGAGATGGTATATGACATTTGTAGATCATTTTATTGTTTTTTTTTCTCAATACTTCCTAGGGAACTGTCATCACTCCAATGTGTTGAATTTTTATTTGCAAATTTTAAAAAGTCACAGCAGAAGTGAGATCTCTACTAGGAAGCTCAATGAGTTAAAACAAAATGTAGAAGTTTGCATTTATCCAAGTTATTTTTAACCTCTCAAATCTTTAAACAGGCTGTACTCCTTGATTTCCATGCATATCTACAATATACAGTACCATGCACTCTTCCATTGTGCTCATTTCAAATTGCACTTGTAAAACACAGAGCAGCTGAGAATTTTGATACATCTGAAATTCCTCCTTTGTGTTTCATCTGTGAGAGATTTGTTCTTCTGATCATAATTGCAAACAGGAATGTTTTTTGCTACGACCTGAGGCTCCCACTTTGCTGAGTAAGCCAATATATGTGTAGCACTAACACTTACTGACAGTAAATGTCATCAGTATTTAAATTATCAGGTCTGCATGATCTTACCAGCTATGAAGTTTCACTCTAACCTTCATTAGCCGTAAGGAAGATGGGGATATGACCCATTGTGGCTATTTTTGCACTAAAGGGTGGTAAACACTGAGTATGTTTTAAGCTGTAACTGTCGTTGTCTGGACCAAAACCATCAATGCCAAGTCACTGTAGTGAATGGCTTCTTGTTACAACAATCTTTCACTATGCCATGAAGAGAGCGCAGAGTGAGTTTGCCTGAAAATGTACGTGTGCTTCAGGAATGCAAAGGCAAAATCTGAGTGAAGTAGTCATTGTTTTACCAATAAGTCTGCTGTGCTTCTCCATAAATTGTATTAAGAGTATAATCACAATTATAGGTGTACAGGGCGTTCATTTTTGAATAAAGGAATGAAGCATACCTAAAATAGGGAAGAGTCAGGTATGACAGAAAATGTCTGTGATACACATTGTTCAACATATGGTTTTAACTTTTGCAGCCTATAACGATTTTCCTACATGGTTCTTTAATTGCACTTTATGGTTCTTTACTGGGTTGTGTGGTTCCACGTAGAACCATTGCTTAACCAAGTACCAACTCATTCTGGGAAGGGTTCTTTGGATATGAATTTAGTTCTTTTTGCTTTGAAAAACTTCCTAATATTAGTAGGAAAGAAAAACAAAATCTTTCATGTGGTAGACTGCAGGACACTAACAGATTAAGAAAACGTGAACTTAGCCTGTGTTACTGGACGTATTCAGCAAGAGTCTGTTCAAAGTCATGAGCCATTGGTATTTCACAAATCTGTTACCGTCAATTCATTCATGGTTATTCACTGTATAGAGTGTATTATGGATCTTAATAAATAATTTTTTTTTTTTTCTAGAACTTACATGTGGATGAGTCTTTTGGGAACCAAAAATGTTTCCCCTATGGCATTACTCTGAAAAAACACTTTGGCACATTTAATTTCCAGACAGATTTACTCCAATTCAGGGCCATTGAGGGGCAAGGGGATTCATACCCCATTTCTCCCTAATTTCAATCATATTTGACTTCCTAGTAGCTTGAACTCTATTATATTTTTACATGTAATGTGTCATCTTGCTTCATTTGCATGTTTGCAGTTTACTATTCTAACGGTAATTGGTACACAATGATTAAAAAGTTATTTCGTAGTTTTTTTTCAATTTGACATTCTGCATCATTTGAAACAATATGTTGTAAAGAGAACTAAAAAATAATTGAACTGAAGTAAGTGTTGTAGCATTCAAGGTGAACACCATCATAGAACACATTCCATATACAAATAAAACACAATTTGGTTAAGTGACTTTCTGAAGATTTCACTGTAAATTAGCCATAGACCATGATTCCTAGATGTCCCAACTGATTATTTAAGGAAAACACTCAATTGCTTCCTGGCAGTGTCAGTCAAAAATAACCATCAGTTATCTGAATCTACCATCTGCATAACTCTCTACCAAAGAGATTAAAACTTAGCAGCAAAAAAGCAGGAAAAAGTAGATGATAATGGCTAGGGTGTTGTCTTCTGCTGGGCACACTTACACACACCATGGAACTCACCCATTACAGGGCAATGCCAATTAGTTTGGCAAGTAAACCAATGGGAGCACAAAATAACAAAATATGTTCTAAAGAAAGTCATTACAAAAGCATAGGAACAGGTGGAAAAAGGTCTTCAAAGATTCAATAAACTGAACAGCCAAAGAGTCTATCAGTCTTTAAAAATATGAAACACCTTTCAATGTTACAGTTGATCCAGGCTGGCTTTTCAAGTGAAGGGAAAATGACAACCGAGACCACATATTTTTACTCTAGGACATCTTATGTTCCCCAATTAATCACATCACCATGGCGTCATTTCACACCAATAATTTTGGATGAATGGAACAATGTAATATAACCAACTAAACTGTAAAAAAGAAAAATGTAAAGAGTAGTACAAACCCAACAGAAGCTTGACCTCTCATCAGTGTTAAAACCGATTGAAGATTGGGCGCTATGGTTTGTCTATGTGTCTGTGTTTCAACTTTGTGTACTTCCGAGCTTGAGCCTGTGAATCATTTTCTTGTAACGTTTTAGCTTTTTTGAACTTTAGGTTAAGTACCCTGTTTTGATCTTGGTTTCTCTAGCTTACTCAACTTTTGATGGTGAAAAAATAAGGCTATCAGGCAAAAGACCTTAATTAAATCCAGCAAATAACTTGACTGTAACATTAAAAGTAACAAATCCAGCTTTTGAACATTTTAAACCCCATCATTGAAATATATGTGGATTTCTTGTGTTTCAGAACTGGAAATACTACCCACTATTGAAATGAATGCAAACTGCACATATGATGAAATAGATGAAGCATTGTGTTACAAAGAAAGGATCAAAATATTTGGCTGCATTGTTATGGTGTTGTCATGGTTTGAGCAGGCCTCTGTCCTTGGCTTTCTTTACCATTTTTTGTTTGTCCTGTTGTTACTTATGGATACTTTCATGTTTTATGTTATTGAATATGTTTCTTCCTTTTTGTGTTGAAGTTTCATTAGATTTTCTTGTTTTAATCATTTTACTTTATTATATTATGTTTATTTTGTTATTGCTTGTCCCTTTCTTTTGTATGTTGAGCCCAAGGAGAAGGGGGCCGCCTGAAGCTGCTGCTGTGGGTTTCACCCTCTGGCTGTATAAAGGCCGTGGAGGCCACAGTCCAATGCTAAGAAATTAGCTTCTGCTCATTGTTATGTTATTTTCTTCCCTGGCTTATGTTTGTTTACATTTTCTTTGTCTGTTTCATTCATTTTTCAGTTGGAGTTATATAATTTGGTTATTTCTGTTAATATTGTTATATTCAGGTATCATTTAGTTAACATGATTCATTTATTACTGTTTTGTTATGTTTAACAAAAAATTGTACTGTTTCTTTAAATATCTTTCTGTGCCCTGTGCTTCGGGGTGGTTCCCCAAGAGGCAGAGCCACCTGTGCATCATAGTTGAGGGAGGTCTCCCAGCCCCATAAAGGCTCATGGGATATGCAGTCCCGCATGGTTCATTGAATACACTTTGTTAGCTGTGCTGTTTCTTTGCTGGCTATTTTAATCTTTTTACTGCTGTTAATTGGGTTACTATGTTGGATTATAATTTGGTACTTGTTTTCTGTTCATACACTTATTCTTTTTTGAGATTTTCAGGCAAGGCTTTTATTTTAAGTGTTCAGGTCACTAGCCTGCATTAAAGTTTTAGGGCCTGGCCTGTCTTTAGATTTAAGCTATTCTGGAGCTTTAATAATCTTTTTAAGAGGTAGCTGATTCATTCAAGTGGCATTAATAAAAATGCAGTACTTTCTTTTATTAAACCTGTTTTTCCAAGCTGAACACCATTGGTATTAATGATACACAAAAAGTGTCTAACAGAACACAAAAACAAAATGTCATTGGAGAATATTCCATCAATGCAGCAACTTCAGCGCTACATATTATTAGAGTAATTATTAAAATACTTGGTCTAGGGATCTGAATTGAACTAAACAGATATTGACTTTTAGATGCCAGCTAGGTTATAAATGCTTTGTAAGATTGGATTCTCATGTTTAGAAAAAATAATTCAAATTACATTTTTGAACGTGCTTACTTAGAAATATACTGCTATGCAGTGGTATTTTCATTGCAAGAGGTATCATTACCACTAATATCCAGATTAATTACTAGAAAGGCATCGGCACAAAGGATGTTCATTTTTGTAACAATTAAGCCATTTGGCCTGGGAATGGGCACAAGCCTAATTTAGCAATGCACTATATTTAGAAGGATTACATTTTTGCCTCAATGGTTATTTCTCATTCCTAAAGATTCTTTGAATGATTAAAAACCACACTTTCCACAATAATATTACCTTATTTGCAGTTTTATGTACAGTAATTCATTTGAACAGCTTATATGTGATGCCTTGTTTATTGCTTCATTTTGTAATATAACTTTTGACAAAGTGTCCATGACAGAGATAGATAGATATATAGTATTGATTAGCTAGAAGTATAGGTTTAGTGTTATTTTATTAATTAATACTTACTGAAATGATTTTGGTTTTCTAAAATTACTCTTTATAATAAATATAGTACTTTCCTAATGGCATATATCAATTTTGAAAAAAAAAATCATTGATTTAGAAAAACAGATGAAAAGTAAAATCTACATGTGACAAATATTAATAAAAACAAAACCAACATTTATTTCCATAGCACATTTTCATACAAAGAATGTAGCTCAAAGTAATTTACTAACCATCAAAGAAATTGTTACAAAAAAAGAAAAACAAATTAAATTAGGCAAGAATAATAATGATTACGTATTAAAAAATAAATCAATATCTTACATAACATAGATATATAATTAGTAGAAAAATAGAGTCCTTATATATGATATTGTGTTTTAAGTCTTTAAAGATGGTCAGGAAGATAGAAAAAATGAAAACTCCAGTTAAGCTGGAGAAAAAAAAAAAATCTAAAAATCATTTTATTTAAACATGTAGTGACAGTCACAAGTAAACAGGTGTGTGCAGAAGCAGTAATTTATGGAACAGTGACTGTATGTGACACTATTGTGATTACAGTTTTCTTTCACAATGATCTTTTAAATATGCTTACAGAAATCATACTATTTTTGGACATTGTACACCTTGTAGTTTTTTTATGTACACTATGTACTGCATTATGTCTTCAGTTATTTTCACCTTGTTAATGTTAATTTATCCATCTGGTTATTTGCTTATTGCAGTCAAAACAATGAACGGTACTGAGAACAGAGGACTAAACCACTAGAGATTGTGTGAGATTAACAACCCTGGACAGCGCCCTAGTCCATCATAAGGCAAACTAACACACTCCCTTTTTTATACTGGGCTCAATTTAAAGATATAAGTTTGTGTGACCTGTTCACCTTTTCGATATGGGAGAAAAATTGGAGTACCCTTTGAAACAATATTCAGAGAGAGAACGTTTAAAATCTATAAAGGCAGCGGATGAGGTGGGCTTTGTATTGGGCCCCCTGGAATTGTGAGGCAGCATCATTGGGACTGCACTCTGCCCTCGGTGTGTGATCCTAAACTGGAATAAGAAGGTTTGAAAATGGGTGGATAGATGGAAGTGCGTAGTAAACAGAGCTCTATTATACTTTTAATTCAAATAGATATGGGAGTGTGTCAAAGTAAGTGTTGCATTGTTTTTGTACATTTCTGTTACAGTTTTATATCTTTAGATCTGCAAAAGTGTTAAACCTGTTTTCAGTGAAGAGTGTTTGTGTAAGATATTGTGAAATGAACAGGACAAAGGCGTCATAAGCTTTGGGAACTAAAATAAAAACTCGATTTAATAGCCAAATATGCACAAGATATTTAGGTTGTGCAGAAAAAAATGCATGCATTGGGAGTCGTGTGTTTTTTCTGGTTCTGCTCTTGGTTTTAAATAAACTGCTACTTTTTGCCCCAGCATATTCTTATAGCGGAAGAACAGGAAGACTTGAAGTTAGAAGGGTGGTTATATGTGTGTGTCTAAGGCTCCTCTTCTGCATCTTCATTTCTCAATGTGGGAAAGGAAGATACAGCATGGATGTGGCTGTGTTGTAGTAAAATGCTTCCCTAATGGTGGAACCTTAAAATCCATCACCATAAAAGTCACACCATACCCTCATGTCTGACAATATCTTCATTTTTCTTGTTTGCCAGCTTTAATAATAAAAATGTGTATGTTAGTTTCATCTCCTTCAGTGAAAAAAGAGCACAAAAGTCTGAAAAGACTGAAATGACAATGAACCAGTGAAGGCGCAATCTTAGCGTTTGAAAAACTGAAAAGTGTGCACTGTGCAGCGTGTTCTTTGTTCTCCAGTTTATTTCCAGAGCACCATTCTAACATCAGGGTGTAGCCAGTTAGTCTTGTACTAATATTAAGATAGCCATTAGGAGCTGCATTTGCAAATAATGTACATTTCTTGTTTTTAATAACTGGAATATAATCAGCACTTAAGATGAGTGACTAACTATATTGATTTACAATCAAAATAATTAGAATTTAGTGTAGTGTTAACACTTAAGTATTTGGTCATGCCTAAACTCTACCTTAAACTTTCATTACCGGTGATGTGGCTGTTTGATTGAAAATGACACTATGCTCTTGTTAACCCAGATATGCCTGCATTTGAATCTTTGACATGCGCCGTACTCTGTTACATTCAATAAATATGAAAAGCGTACTGTCATAAAACCTCTAGATTTACTGACAGTACATGAAACAGTACAAGATTATATAAGAAACTGTGTTTTTCTTATATCTTGACGTCAAAGTCTCAATAAGCATGAAAATAGAATTATACTTTAGAATAGTTTTGTGTATATAAATAGGATGTAGGTGACAAACTTTCTTATGTAATATTTTCTGTCTCTTTATTGTTAAAACCTGACACATTTACATCCTTCTCTGAGATTAATCTTGTTTTTCAGTATTACTTTCTTTAAATTTTTAAATGTTCAAACATTATCCCTTACCTTACATCTTTTAAGTTTTTATGTTTGAAAATGAAGTAACCACCTTGGAGAAATCACATTTTGTTCCTGAACGACTTTTCCTGGATTAATTTTAATTTGAAAGTCTTAGAATTTGTATAATGTTCATTCTAATATGTCAGCTATGCAGAGCACTACATGTAAAGTATTAATCAATTCATCCTTTTTTTCGACAGGTAGTGGGAATATAAGTCAGGAATCAAGCTTGTCTGTATTATGTAGAACATTAATACATTCTTTTATTCTTTACCAAAACAGGTTTGAACAAAAAAGGCTTGTTTTGAAGAGGTTTTCCTAATGAGGAGAATAATAATTTAGGCATAGGCCACATACTAAGGCCAAGTATAAAAAATGCTTTAGATTATATGTAACTTTAGAATTTAACAGCATAAAGTATAAAGAACAGATGCTGCATATTTATTTCAATGCTTATAAGAGAGTGTAAAGGCAAACTATAGTTACTGTGTCAGACACTAAAATCCATTTGAGGCGTTATGTTATACAACAGACAGAGCTATAAGGCATAGGTATTTATTGTATACTGTTTACAGCTTGTTGGTTTAAGTATGTAGATCTTTCCTTAGGTTAGCAAGCTGCTTTTTTGTAATTTTTACTTTAAGCATATCAAAAAGCAGCATTTGCCCCTAAACCTTGTTTGTCTGACAAATGTATTTTGCCCTTTAAGTAGGATAAAATTCCTTTTTTTTCTCTTTGAAAAAAAAAGTGTAATGTCTAAAACAGTATGTGTAAACTTCACTTCCCTCTGTATTTTTTGCAAATAAGTGCTTTGTTTACAGAGGGAAAAACGATTTATTGGTAATTCAGCCATGAAGTGGAAAAAATATGATTCTGATGGAGCTTGAGTGGTCAGTTAGAGATTTAGATGTTCTTCCTATTTAGATTGTCCTGAGGTCATATCTTTTATTCTGTTATTTCTGTTTTTTATTTATTTATCTATTTTTTTAGTTAAGGTCTTTTTTTAGCAGATGGATTTAATGTGGAAGGAAGGCAGTGGCTTCATTCCCTTCATCTAGATTAGATGAGCAAAGAGCTGTCCAAACCTCTTGATGGATCTTGGCAGAGAGGGGCATTGTCTTTTAAATTGAAGGCAAGAATAAGCAGCTCTTTAATCCCAGTCAGTTCTAAGTACTTAAAAAAACTAACATTAAAATACAGCTGCCCAAGCACATCTTCTTGGCTAACATAACAAAAACTGAAGGTAAACAAGCTGTGATGTCTTTGGCCTGAGCCCTCTTGGTATTTCACAATATTCACTTGTACCTGCGTTACACTTGTGCATTGATATGTGATAGATAGCTGAAATATCATCACTCTGAAATCGCCAAGTTTTCTCACTTAGCAGGAGCACTTCATTCAGACAGCTTTAATAATGGGTTTGACAATGGTGACCTGTTTATAAAAGGTGCTATACAAGAAAAAAAAATAAATTGGAGATGTCCTTAGCAGCTGACAAGCTTCTTTAAATATTGTGCATTGCTGACCCAATTCAAAAATGAAAGGTGCAGAGGACTGTGCATTCATGTAATCAGAGGTGATTTTTGTTATTGTCCTTTTATTTCTTTTCTTTCCAGTCAAACTAGAATACCAACAGCATTTACACAAAAGCACTCTGTTAAAGAGCAAGATGTCTGTACCATAGAGACTCAGGTTAAGGCACTCTCTGGGTGCCTTGTCTGTTGTTTCAGTGTATGATCCAACCACGGTGAGTGATGTCTCACTGAATGAGACATTCTATTCGCAGCTTCACTTGGAGGTTGTTGGGTGCCCATGAGGTGACATTCCTCTGGTCATGGGTGACTTCAATGCAACCACTGGCACTGACAGGGCTGGCTATGAGGATTGTGTTGGTTCCCATGGGTCTGGTGACCTAATCATAGTTCCAGCACCCTGAGTTGCATCAGTGGACTTGCTACTCCAGTTCTGGTTGTGTGGTAAAAGAGATCGATCACATCCTCATGGGCAGACTCTGAAGGGTCCTGCACAACTGCAGGGTCTGCAGAGGTGTCCAGTTTGTGAATGCTGACCGCAGACTTGTTGCTATGCTGAAGATTCAGCTTTGGACCAGTAGGCTACCACCTACTAAGAGAATGAGGTTAGATTTGGCCAGACCCCGAGATCAGGCTGTTTCTAATAAGTTGGCATGCAGTATGTGTGAGGAACTTGCAGACTTGGGTGCACCTGCCAATACTAATGTGATATGGAAGACCCTGAAGGTTGTTGAGGGTTGTGTTGGTGTTGCTGTATTGGTGTTCTCAGAAGGAGGTATTTCATCTTGCAGGGCACTCTAGATATTACTGAGAAGAATCACAACACATGGCTTGATGGCAACTCTGGTCTGTACCAGGAACTGAGAAGGACAACTGTGATGGTTATTAGGGCAGATAAGGAGGGATTTGTTAGAGTAATCTGTGAGCAAGTGACACACCATCTATGGTCTAGCCACCTACGTCCTGCTTACAGAGGACTCAAAGCATTATGCACATCTGAATCTGTATCTTGAAGAGTCGCAGTCAGGGCAGGTGATGTAACGACCTGCTGGGCAGCTGTTTAAAGCTTATCCTCTGACTAAGACGTTGGACATCTCCAGGTCCATGGTTCTTTAGACTGATCCTCCAATTAGTTGTGAATCACCCAATCACTGAAAATGCACAGGTGGTGAACCAGTTGAGGGTAGGGAAGGCTGTAGGGATCTGTGGTATCCAGAGTGAACTTCTCCAGGCTGGTGGTAAGGCTGTCCTCCTGGCATTGCAAGCAATGTTTGCTACCATTTGATAGACGGGTGTCATCCTAACTGACTAGAAAATGGGACTTGTCATCACTATCTGGAAAGTGAAGGGTAAACGCCTGGATTGTGGCAACTATAGGGGAATAACAATGCTCTTGGTGCCTGGTAAGGTCCTTCCTAGGCTCATCTTTAATAAGGTCCGTGATCACTTGCTCACCTACTAGCAAATTGAGCAGTCATATTTTATGCCTAACAAGTCTACCATCGACTGGATCCTGGTAATGAAGGTTCTCATCAAGCACAAACGCAAATATCTGCAGAGTTTCTTTGAAGCCTATAACGATTTTTGTAAAGTGTTCAACTCCATTGATCAAACTGCACTGTGGGACATCCTGAGACTTCACGGGATCCTCCCAAAGTTGCTGGATATCATGGTCAGCCTGTACACTGGTACTGTGAGTGCTGTACGGAGTACAGGCAGAACTTCTGCGCTCCTGCCAGTTCCCGGTGCTGGGCAAAGTTGTGTGTTCCAGCAATTGTGGGACATCTGTTGGTGAAGAAAGATTCACTGATCTTGATTCTGCCAACGATGCTGTGATCTTCTTAGAGTCAATGAAGGCTCTGATCAGGGCTCTCGAGAGACTGAGTAAAGAGTCTGAGTGTCTGTGCTTGCGAGTGTCCCAGATAAAAAGTAAGATTTAGACTTTTAATGACCTCTTGGACACAGCCATTAGCAGTGTGTCTGTCTGCGAAGAGAGTGTCAGCCTCCTCGAGACGTTTGCTTACCTCAACCACAACATTTATTTATACAGTATATTTTTCATACAAGCAATGTAGCTCAAAGTGCTTTAAAAGATGAAATAAAAAAAGTTATTATAAAACATAAACAAAGAAGATTAGGCAATGATATTATACAGTATGTAACAAAGAAAAAGGTAAGGTTGGATGGCCAGGAGGACAAAAAAATTGGGAGTGGGCTCCCCTCATCTTTCTCCCATAATGAGATAGAGGAATAGGTCATCAGAACCACTTCCAGTTGCGTAATATTTCTCAAATATCATACTGTATCTCTTTATTTCTCATCATAACTGATAATATCAATACACAATCATTTATGTCTATTTATTATCAAACTTTATATTAAAATGATATTTTTACACTTAGGGAGGTTGAAAACGGTGGTGGAATTTTTTCATGATTACATATTCATTACCTAGGTTACGTGCAAATTAAAAAGAGTTATAGTCACCTAAAACATAGAAAAAGTGTTAGTATTATATAATATTTGTTGCAATAAATTGCTATAGGTAAAACTGCATTTAGCTACATTTAATTATGATAATAATGGTTGAAATAAAAAAAAAGTCATAAAATTCAATGTATTATCAGGAACATGACGGGGACATAGCAGCTTCTTGTTCCCATTACATCTTTATATTTACATGGCCTGTTCAATATTTATACATTATTGTTAAACTGATGATATTTAAATTATTATAAAATGAATAATAGTTATTGAAAGAATATGTGTTATATTGAATACAGTTTTTAATATCGCATACACATTTATATTTCCATGATACAAAAATTTGGATGGTTGTTTAAATAAAATACTACTTCGTTCGCTTCATAATTTTAAACACTTCAGTCATGTGTCCTCTTAATCTTCTTAAAACTGCTTAAGCTGTGAAGGCTCAGCTCTTTTAGTCTTTCTTCATAATTCATCCCCTGTAGCCCTGGAATCAGCCTAGTCGCTATTCTCAGGACCTTTTATGGCACTGCTTTGTCCTTTTTGTAACCTGGAGACCAAAACTGTACACAGTACTCCAGATGGGGCCTCACTAGTGCATTATAAAGCTTGAGCATAGCCCCCTTAACAGTTTTACTTCCTATGTGTAATACTTTGCATTTACTGACATTAAATTTCATCTGACTCATATGTGCCCAAGCCTGTATGCTGCCCAAATCCCTCTGTAATGATTCAAAAGATTTCAGATTATCTGCCTGTCCACCAAGCTTGGTATCATCTGCAAACTTAACCAGCTTGTTATTTATTTTCTTATCCAAATCATTTATATATATTAAAAATAGCAGCGGCCCTAGCACTGTCCCCTGTGGAACACCAATCTTAACTTCAGCCAATTCTGATAATGTTCCTGTAACTGAGCCAATTTTGCATTCATCTACAAACATCATCCAAAACCCCCACTTCTTTTAGTTTGATGCCCAACCTTTCATGTGGCACTTTATCAAATTCTTTCTGAAAGTCCACTCCATCTTCTGAATCCATGCTGACGATTCAGTAAAACTCCTGTTCTTGCCATGTTCAGTCTTATCCTTAATAATTTCTTCCATTAGTTTTCCTGTGATGCATGTTAAGCTTACTGGCCTATATACAGTAGTTGCTTAGATCTGTCCGCTCACCCTTTTCATAATGGGATAATATTTGCCATTTCCCAGCCCTTCAGAATTTCCCCAATGCACAGTGACTTCCTAAAAATATGCATCAAGGGTTTATATACATACTTGATAACCTCCTTATGTACTTGACTGTATCATTCAGTACCTGCTTAGTAGCAACAATGTGGGAAGACTTCCTAGAAGAACTACTACTGTGACATTTTAGAGTTAACTTTAACAGTGTAATAAAAAATCTCCCTATACACATATGGTTTATTCTTTACATCCAGTGACATGCTTATTCAAAATATGTGGATTAAACCGGCATATACTGATATTAACCTCCTGTGTCACATGATATTTGAAATGCAGCATAATACACTTAGAAATTAAATTGAAATAACATTTTACAGTGATAATGCTTATTGTAAGATGACTGGCAGAAAGAAGTGCCTAAACATAATGTTGACTCTGTGGAAACATATTAAGTTTATTATGCTTTGTCAAAAAACAGAACCTAATTGCTTAGAGTATGTACAATTGAACAATGTATTTTTTATCTTAAATGTCGTCTCATGTGGGATTATTTTACAAAATCAAAAAAGAATAGGATTTACTTAGAGGCTAGCAGTGAAAAATGATGTGGCTACATTTACAACTGAGTGGGTATCATTGGAAAAGAAAGAGAAAAACTTTAAC
>JANRMT010062856.1:92142144-92155791 GCA_026402145.1 Polypterus bichir lapradei
TCTTCATGAATGTGTTTCCATTTCCAACAGGTTTCACTTTATTATTTCTAAAAAGACAGACCATTTCTCCTTAAAAGCGTCAGGTTTTTTAGTCTATGTTCATTAATCTTTCCAGAGATGTTCTCATAGTTCCTGTTTCTCAAGGTCCTGCTAATTTGTAATCCATTTCCTTTCACTGAGCTATTATTAATCAAAGTTGTCAATTATATTTTTTACAAACATTGCACTGACAACAAACTAGTTTTTCATTGTAACAATCATATACAACATACTTGTCATCCATCCATGCATTTTCTGAATGCACATTTGACAGCACAGGGTCACAGGTTGCTGGTGTCCTTTCTGTCGGCATCAGTTATAACCTATAATGTAAAAAGATGTAACTTAACATTCTCAAATCTACTGAGACCATTTTAGGGTCTATGCTAACAGCATTGAGCTTAAGGTAGGAACCAACCCAGGATGGTGTATCAGTCCATCACAGGGCCCAGTTCATGCGTATATTTGCACAGCGGCCATTTCGAATCTTCATTTCATCTTACTTACACATTTATGGGGTGTGTAGAAAAAACTATGCAGATACAGAGAGAGAGCTTGCTAACTGCGTACAGAAAGGCAATGGACACAACATTCAAACCTAGGGTTTCTAGTTTTGTAAGGCGGTGGCATTAACCATAACCAGCCTTTGATGTTATCAGGTATGGAGACTGCAGCATGGCTATAAGTATAATTGTAAATCAAAAGCAAAACACAAAATTTGTTTTGTATTTGACATTTTGCTGAAGACAAGATATGCCCATTCTTTTTTCTGACATTTGAGATTGTTCTTTTTAATAGAACATATAAGGCAGTCACTTTAAAATTTTTGCTGTGCTAGAATTATTTCTGAAAAATCTTATTGGTCATGGAATAGCCTTTACGAGAAGTTTCCTAAATTGGGAACTCATATTTTCCATTGTCAATAAACACAACACAAAATATTATATTCTACTTTGCTCTTTAACTTTTCTGATAAAAAACAAAACCTTAAAATAGCTTTCTCCAAAGCCATCTGCTAAGTGTGTGAGCTTGCTGCCAGAATGATGTGGTCTGAAAGACTTAATGTAATCAGTGGGAATTTTGTTATTTGACCACATTACAATAAACTTCACTAATAATACTGATTTGTCTTCAATTGATTTATCTATCCAGAAGTCTTAAGTAATTCACAAGGACGACAGCATTCACAGTTTTGTGATATTATGCCAGCATGGACTGTCAGGGCTCCCTAGAGCAGAGTGGGCCATATGCAACTTGTGTAGCTCACACATTGGAAGGGCTGGTACTTCTTAGGCCTTTAATGCTAACTATGCATAAGAGGGAACAAGGACTACTGTAAAGTGCAATTTCTGCTGCTTTCCTTTTTTCTTCTATGATTCTTGACAGTGTTGTGTTTATTGAAGGCTGAAAGAAGCACTTGAACTGTTGCTACAAAGAAAGGTGACAAACTCAAATTATTATAGTTATTATTAGACACAAACAGTCTAAAATTCAAGGTTAATGTTATAGCTTATAGTAAGTTCATACCTAACTGCAATGGCAGTTACTTTAGTTGAAAATTTAAAATGCATCTTAGGGCTTACAGAGTCTTATCAGGCAACCTAAAAAGCAACATGCAAAGCGATGTCTGCCTTGCTCAAATTTACACTCCTGAAACAAACCAACTACCCATTAAGTGAGAATACAAACATTTCTCTGCAAACCTTGTTTAGCTAAATCTACAGGAAGTAAAGACATTTCAAAGACATTTGGTGTGTGTGCAAGTGTTACATACAACTTAAAAAACATCAGCGAAATCTCATTCCGTCTGTCACCTGACACTCAATATGCTTGTTTCACCATCAAGCAGAACCTACACTGCGCTTCTTCCCCTCAATGTGCTCAAAATTTTTAATTGTCCCTATTAAAAGAGACATTAGCACCACAAAAAATCCTTCATTGACAGATTTTGCAAACAATGAGCAAAATAAGATCTCTTTCAATGTTAAACTTGGATGCAGCAGCTTCACACATGAAGTTTTTAAATAGTTTTGGGCCCATATGTATGAAGTGTCTCAGAATTACTTCTAGGAATTGTACTAAAACTCACACTAGGATAAGAATTTGTCCTACCTCAGAGCAGCACGTAAGAGGTATTTACAAAGTGTCCCAGTCCCAGAAGTAGGAATTCATGACTGAGAATGAATGACATCATGGTTTTATGGCACCCCTTGTCATAAATTGCCACTTATGATAATGTTTTGTAGTGTTCTGATAATAACGCTAAGGCTTCACCTCAAAGACCATAATAGTAACAATAGTAAATATTCAAAGTAGTAGTAGAAGGAGAAGAAGAAGAACATAATAAGGAAGGGTATTGTGCTATGCTGCCCGTGATTGTTGCCACTTGATCACAGCAATATTAAGAATAATGCTGTAACAAACACTCAGACACATACACTGAATGAGAATTAAACCTGATGACAGTCGTGTTTATTTAACAGTGAATGAGCCACAGCTATACTTTCAGTGGAATAACCTTCCTACTTATGGCCACAGGATGTGCTTCATAAAGAACCAGTTACTGAAACTGCACCTGGTTATAAGTTGCCTTCACTCTTCTAGGGTCCATCAATGTGATTCCAGCCTCCTCTTTAGCAAGGCTCTAATTATCTAATGTCCCTGGAGTCTCTGTCTGCCTCTTTGGACCTTTCTGGGCTTGTAAAGTATAACAGGAATGTTCCAGGTGTTTGTGGAATGCATAGATTGGCGTAGCTATGGTCATCGTCAGTCATCCATCCAGTCCCGCTTATCTTAATATGCTGGCTACTACAGTACAGTTTACGTCCATGTTCACCTGTGCAATGATACTGTGATGTCACTAGTAGTTCACCTATTTGTTCCCATCCGTGCTTGGGACAATGACTTTTATGTGCGTGCTGATTTGCATGAGTGCACCTTGCTTTAATATTAACTCACATGGAGTCATCAGGAAATGTAAGCATCTCTGTATGTGATGTAAGAGCATTTAGAGACTGGTGTATAATAAGCCCAGTACCTGACGTATAAAAACTAACACACTGAATGGGTTGCTGTCAGAGATTTGAGAGTGATGGAGTAGGTATACAACATCGAAGATGCAAATTTGCTCATACTCTTAGGAGTTCTTCTAGAGCTCACAAGCTCTCTTAAATCCCAATGAAGTTTATAGTAGTTTCCTAAATTAGGAAAGGTGATAAAATACCTTTACTCCTTCTATTAAGAATAGGGGCAAATTTGCATCACTCTGAGAATTTTGAGACAGCTGAAACCATTTCCCTACTCTGAGATGATGAGTAAGTATAAGCACTGCACTAAAATCAGTGTATTACCCCTGGCCAGCAGCCATATCACCTGTCCTACAGAACAAATAATCATGCATGGGCCTGGCAGATGCTTGGATGGGAACCCATCTAGGAATAGCTTGGGTTGCTGCTGGAAGAGGTGTTGGTGAGACCATCAGGAGAGCTTACCCTGTGGCTTGTGCATGGATCCCAGTGCAGTGACGGGGCACTGTACTGTAAAAATGGTGCTTTCCTTCAGATGAGACTGAGGTTCTGACTCTCTCTGAGTAGAGTGTTTCCCGACACCCAGACTAAATTGCCCACCGCTGCCTAGTCACTCTAGCCCTCTAATCATTCCCTTCCCCTTATTGCTTAACTATCTCTGACACCCTTTCAGTACCTGATAGCTAATGTGTGGTGAGTGTATTGGTGCAAGAATGGCTGCCAACACATCATATAGATAGATGCTTTATATTTATATTGGTTGAAGTGGTTCCCGACTGTGTATGTAAACTGTTTTGAGTAGGTTAGAAAAACACTATATAAATGTAATTAATTTTTAATTACTTTGGTACTGGCATTGGCCTGCTAGTAATTTATACCAAATTTCAGTATGTTTCTATGCTGGTGCAGAGGTTAGTGTGATACCTAACAACTCAAACAGTCCTGGGTTCAAATCTCAGCTCATTCACTTTGAGGAGATTCCACAGGCTTTTTGTGTCTCTCTAGCTTTTGTCACTGCACATTTTTTTCCTTCTTCTACATGTCAAAGAAAAATACTGTTGGATTAGTAATTGTAAACTGGCATGTGCATTACAATTGACTGGCATCTCATCCAGGGTTTCTCCTTGTTCTTGATGCTACCAGGAAATGGTCTAGCTGACTGTGACCCAAAACAGCAATAAACATTTTGTTAGGTTGATTTGTGATGTCATTGTCTAACCCACTCAATCTAGACCAGCTAGTACATTGCACAAAGCAGGAAGAAAGTCCATCACAGGGTGGGCACACACAAACCAGGGTAAATTTACTTTCACCATTTCACCTAACCTGTATGTCTTTGGATTGTGGGAGGAATCCGGGGCATCCGAAGGAAACTCATGCAGACACAGAGAGAACATGCAAACTCCACGAAAGGTGGATCCGGGACATGAACCCTGGTCTCTTACTGTGTGGCAGGAGCATTACCACTGTGCCACTGTGCTGCCCATAGGTTGATATTTTTACAGTAATTAAGCAAAAATGATAAGGAATCAGTTATGAGGAAAGTAGTTGGCCCTTAAATCTAAATGCCAATATGCATAACATTTAGGCATCCTCAGAGATTATTGACTTAATATGAATTGGTTTAAGATGAAGAGCAACAGGTAATTCCAGGCTTGCCTTGCTCCCTTCTGAATAAAACAGTCACAAACAGAAATCATATGCTGTCAACTGCATCCTATGCATTTCTCTATTTATTAGTCTCTTCCCTTTTTAATTGAAGTCCTCACCAAGATTTGTAAAACTAAGGCAGTTTAGAACAAAGAACAAAGAAACCAAGTCTGGGGAAAAACATGTTTTGCAATTCTATGTTGCACACGGTGTGTACTACGTGGCTTGAAGTATAAGATTTGCAAAATTCTCATCTTAAGGTCATTGCACGTTGGAGATGTGTTGTATCAGATTTTTATTCTAAGCAATTTCAGAATTATAAGCCAGATCTTACTATTAATGGAAAATGTTTTTTTTTTTATTTTGTATGCCTTTATAACTCTCACTTTATCTTACCAAGAATATGGGTTGTGGATTGAAGTCAATTAGGTCTCCTGAACACCCTCAACTTGTTTTTTACTTGTATATTTTTATGCACATTTTATGTTAACAGCTATTTTATTTTATTTTTTTTATGGTAAAATATTTAATATTTATTTAAAGCCAGCCAGCCAGCACACATACCATGAAGGTTTCAAAGCCAAATGCAGAACAGTATAAGGTGTAGGTTTACAGTATAGAAAACAGCAACACCCCCACCAACTTACCTTAGCTCTTGTGAGGTAGAAGCACGCTCTGTATCAGCTCATGCCAATAAACACAGCTATAAGTGAAATGGCTCCACATTGCCTACCCTGTTAATGACAACATTTCTATTTTTACCTCACTGTTAATTTGCTGCTGGCTAAGAAGAAACAATTAAGAATACAAAATATTAATAATAAACAAGCTACAATGACATATAAAAATGTTAGAGAATAAAGAGACTCCTATGCACCATATGCTATGACTACACTCTTTCTAAAAAAATTAGTTGAGAAGTATAACGACCACTATAGGTCATCTGTGAGGCAGCAGGCAAAGTACAGAGACAAGTCGTCTAATAAACAACAGCAGCCATTGAACTCAAGTTTAATTATTGGCTGGAATGAAAATCTTCAGCCATTGTGCACCTCCAAGAGCAGGCATAGATTTAACTTTAAAATGGTCTTTTCATTATTTAAGCCAGGATGATAGGGTTTGTCTCACCTAGTTGTTCTTACCATCATGGGGTGTCGTTTCTTGGCTTTGCTTTTCTTTTGCTATCTGAATAAAATAACTAATAGTATTACTGTCAAAATATCCTCAATAAGCAACAGAGTACACTATATGTGACCAAATTTTGGTAAACATAGTCACGGCTAGAACAATTCAGCAAAGTATACCTTAATCTGCCTTGAATCTGGCTATAAAGAAGGCAAAATGCGTTCATCAGAATAATGCATTTTATCCACACCACAAAACTCCCAATGTGGCCTAAAATCAAATTATACAATATCAAGCATGGCATGTATACTTCAAATTCATATTATTTTTCTGAGAGGTGGTATGTGCAAAAAAGCGGCAACATATCTACTGGAGCAGTGAGAGATGCCAAATTTATCATTTATTTTACACTGTCATGGCATTACAACACAATCGCTTGAAATGTAAATGTTTCTTCTCTTTTTTATTTTAAATTATCCTAGCTTGAACTATTTGTCATGGTCATTCTGCTACAGTTATGCCAGCCAAGAAACTAAATGCATTTTACTTTTCCCTAAAATAAGATTTTCTGTAATGCTTTGTGGAGGAAAAAATGTAAATTATGAAAATAGCTTATCCTCCCCATTCTGAAAGGGACTAAATAGGCTCAGAAAAAAAAAATGGCTGAATGAATATTAATTTTGTAAGTTTTACCAAAATAACTATGAACGTGATCTCCCAATATTTATGTGGCGGGGATCATACCGTACATTTTTCCTCAAAAATCTCTTTGTCAATATAAGACTTAGTGTTTGATCAGTTAGTGATCTGTTGTCTCCTGTGCAAGATCTTTTGCTTAACCTGTAGTGCACTTCAAAATGAATTCCTTCAAGTATTTAAGGACTTTCCTTCCATATTAATATGGGTTTAAAAGTACTTTTTTCCATCTGTCTGATCTATTTTTGATTACCCATCTGCACTATCTCCAGTCCCCATTACTTTAGGTAATCTTATTCAGTTTCACGTCTTTTTAATTCTGTTAAAATTTCCTTGCCTTTATCTTCCCTCTTTTACTCTCCCCATGTAAGTAAAAACCCTACGTCTCAATGACATCCAAGGCAGGTCAGGTGAGGAAGCATGGTCCTCCTTCTTGGATAAAAGAACATGGGAGTCTGCTTTTTATATGTGAAAAAAGAAGAAAAAAACTTAGTGTGGTGCCCTCCCCAGCTTGGCACCCTGGTGATGAGGACTTAGTTAGACATAGGTTAAAAATATGAAATCACAAAGATGTCAAAGAGGAATAGAAATATATTTAGGAAAAAAAATAAGTGAAGAAAATGAGGAACATGTGTAAAATGAATAAAGAAATGTGAGAGGGTCAAATATGAATTTTATTCTACTACTAATTACACAATCTGGTAACAGGCTTAAATACAATAATGATTAACTAAGATTAGGTAGAAATGAAAGATAATGTGGTTTGCCAAGAAAATAAATCAATAAAAAAATTGGAAAATCTGGCTAAGAGGTGTCAAAGACCAATGTCAAAATGTGAGACCTGAGTTCGAGACAACTGAACCTACACGTGAAGGAACTGGCATTCCAAATTAGGTCTACAACTGGGCACGTATGAGAGATGTGGATGTTCTGTGCGATGTACAGTATGTGAGACATGAATGTGTTTGTGTACACTTGTAGTGAACCCCCAATTTCTAGACAGTGCGGAGGTTTAACAGACTTACGAAGCAAAGAAGCCACTATGCTTTTAAAATGAAGAATGAATAGAATAAGGCCAACACCTAAGCCCTACAGTATTTCCACCCTGACACCTGAATATTAACGACTCCCTAGGAAAATGCACATATAGATTAAACACATCCAGCAAATAAATATATAAATATCCATTATTTACTATAATAACCACTTACAAACATGGTAAAGAAAAATAATGACAAAAGTACCAAACAAACACCATGAACAAACACCCATACGACAATATTTACAGTCCTGGAAATGTAGGTGATGAAAGTGGTTCTGGAAATATACACAATGATTAAAGGATGGGACACCCTTTTTAATAAACTGCTTCCAAGAACTTGGATAGTGAATACAGTCCTCCCAGCAGAGTCTGGAAGAGAAATAGTCTTTGGAGGCGCGCCTCAAAGAACATCGGTGGACTAGATTGAGACAAAAAAAGAACCCACCGCTGTCCTTAAATCCAGTGGACGTGCACTATCCTTCTCCGCTACAAACGCCCAGTTAATAAAAGGTTTAGGTGCGGCTGATGATGGAGTCGATTGGAAAATGGTGCAATTAATAAGCCCTGCTATATCCTTCTCTTCCAGTTTTAACTATACAGTGCCTACAAAACACAAACTACAAATCCCACAAGCCCCTCCGCATCTGTGCAAACCTGTTTAAATACACAGACCCCAATTTACAAACAGGAATCTGAGTGACCAGTCTTGTTATTCACATTTAACAATCACTCAACAGTACACACGTACACATATATGTGGCCCCGCTACACACTGTGGTGGAAAGGTGGCCTGTCCAGTGATAGTTTCTATTTCATGTATGTTGCTTTAGGTTTGGGGTCTGGCTGCCAAGGCCAAGAATTTGGATTAAGTAGGTTAAGATTTCCAAGGTAAAGAGCTTACCAATGTATTTCATGAATTTCACTCCATGCAGAATGTACTCTACAAGTTTGACATTTTGCTTTTCTGTTGTAATATGTGGTATTCTATTTTCCCCTTTTATAATGTTGGCTTCAATAGACAGTACTTTATTTAAGTTCGGTTTAACATACTGTACATGCTGTAGTGATTTTTAAGATGGCATGTATTAACATTTGTCTGATAACTGAGGCTTTTGGTTCTCACACAATCAATAGTGTTATAGTTAGATGTCCCATATCTTTGGTTCTTAAACTGCACTTTTGTTAAGAAAAAACATGCTACAAGTAACCAAACCATTATCTGAAATAGTTTAATTAGCAGGAGAGATAATTGAATGTTGAATAATAAACTCTGTGAATTATAGTTAGTTCTAATGCAGCTTTGCAATACTGAGTAGGGCCCATCAAAATCTGGAAAGACCTTTCTGAATCAATCAATAGAAGCCTTTGCTAAGGATAGCTAATTCCACATTTATAGCATTTAAGTATTATTGTCACCTACCTAGATCACTAAATTAATAATTCACTAATTAATAATTTGGAAAGACATTTGGAAAAAAATTGTAATATGTAATTGTAATATGTTAAAAATCAGTAAATCAATTATACTGTCCGTAACGAGGTTTAGTGATTGGGTGGAAAGTGAGAAAGCAGGAATCTGCTGCGAAATCCAGCGTCTATGCAGTTGCAGTTAGAAGTCAGCTTCCTTTAGCTCTGCTGGGTAAGCTAGTTCCTTCTGATTCAAAGTCTCTGAGTTTGTGCCCAATTTGTCCATGTAAAGATATGAAATAGAGAGGAATGGGGCCCTGTGGGATTTTTTGAAAGTGAGAATGTCTAATATTAAGATCTCAAAGGACATAATTCCAAATTCTTAAGGTATTTGATGTTCATTATTAAAAATCTCCTCTATCTACAGAACTTGGTTAATGGATAAAGATAAAATTGTCAAGCAAACATTTAGCTAAGAAAATGAAATATGCATATCTAACCTAAAATCAATTGATCAAAAATCAGTTTCCAGAAGGAAAATTTAGTGTTTCAAATAATTAAATGGGACTGTTTTATTTCATAACTGAGCAGAAAACACATCTTAATCCAGTAATATGAAGTGTTGGATTGGAATTTGAAGTGTTTGTGTGTAAAATGTTATTTGAGCAGTTACTCCTAGTGAAAGATTTGACTTTAATGCACAGTCAAATTATAGTCTTTGTATGTTACCTGCATTTTTGATTTTGAATCAGAAAATAACCTTAATTTTTCTGATGACCCTGTGCAGGGGTAATTTGTATAATACTAAAAAAATTATGTATTGGACAATAGTCTTTGATTTAGGGTTAAAGAGTCATGGCTTTTATGGTACATTAACTGTCATCTAGGTGGCGTTACTGTGTTTTGTGACAAAAAAAATTTTAAAAAACAAACAGAAAAATGATCTGTAGTCAGAGTGGAGACCTTTTTAATGTCATTCCAGTTATTCACAGAGGCATTATGTTTCAATGTAGTACAGTTGGAAGAACGCAGTCTACCATATGAACCTCCACTTTAATGTTTCTAATTGCTGAAAACAAATGTAATTAATGCCATCATGCAAAATTAAGGAGAAATTACTATATATAAAGATTTGAATACTTTGGCACCAAGAAAAAAACATCTGATGCTTTAGATTCCTATCTCTTTGTAATTAACTCATTATCTAGTTAAATAGGTCCTTATGTAACTTTGGCCACACACTGCTAACACTGAAATTCAAGGCTAGATCAAAAATAACCGAAACACCCAAATAATTTAAACCTGTTTAATTTTTGATTTGTTCGAAAACTATCAGAATACTAGAATTTTGTGCATGTAGACTCTGTAATATCAGAAGAAGCTAAGCTGATCTTAAAGTACTTGAATATACTGTAGAAACAACTAGCCTTAATCCTGTGGATGTGTGCAAAAAGTGGAATTATGCTATTTTGTAATGCAGTAGCCATATTATATGTAAAATTCGTAGCAACACAGCAAATCTGTAAATCTATTCTCGCTTGTGTACGTTTTACTGTCCTACCGCAGGAGAGCTCCTTTCCAGTCCCAGACATGCTATAATGTCTCTGCTTCCGATTTGGAAATGATGTATAGCTGATACAGCCAACAGGGTTCTTCCGATGCTGATGCTAATTTAAGAATGTTCCGAAAATTAATTAAATCAAATATTTTTTCATGTTTTAATATGAGTTTACTTCAGGGTACTCAGGGCACTCTTAAGGAATTGTGTGCTAGATTGATTGGGATTATCCCTAGCTGGCTTCACGTGTGTGAAAGTGTCTCATAAGTCTTTAATGAGCTAAGCTGGTTCATAAGTAGTATAGATGGAAAACTAATGTTATGGACAGTGTTGGATGCAATGAGGTATTGTTGAAAGACTGGGAGATGAAAACACCAAGTGGGAATAAAGCAAAGGAACTAGAAATTAGCAAGGAGTCCAAACAAAGGACTGAAAGACTGACAGGACAGATCAACAAAGATTCATATGCAAAAGCTCAAAATTATGTCAGGAACACAAACAAGAAAAGTCCTGACACTAAATTCTTGTTGGATGCACCTTCTAACTTTCTATGACACTAAAGAAAGTAAGGAAATTCAGAGTAAATATACAGATTCAAAGGAAGGGTGTTAAAGGTAGCGTGGCACCGTCCTAAATATATTTTGCATGATGATATCATGTGTCATGAAACTGTTTGATCATGAGCTTTACAACTATTGTTGTCAGTTATGATTGAAGTTTCCTCCAAAATAAAATAAGTGAGATCTCTAAATTTCAGCCAAGTAGCTTGCCAGAATCTTCACCGGTCTGCCCAGTAGAGACTAGATTAGAGGTTCAACCAGGTCCCAAATACTGTCTGCTGGCTTCCACTGGAGCAGGCCCAAAAATAGGGTGCTGGAAAAACAACCATAAATATCACAAAAATAAAGTGAAAGCCCCACAAGAAAGAGGGTTACGATAAACCTCCAGGTTAATGAAAAAAGGGCAACAAAGAATCTTTATAAAATGAAACATTTATTGCAAAAAAGGTAAGTCAAGTATAAAGCTCAGAAAAGCCAAATGAGGCACAAATGGAGTTGTCTAAAAAGGTAATTCTTAGCATCCAGTAAGTTAGTTAGAAGTCAAACACAAACAGCAGGTGCATACAATGTACTGCATGGAACTGCATTTGCCATCAGCCTTTATAAGACTGGGAGCCGTTCCTCAATGATGATAGATGGGTGACGGCAACTCTTGGGGAACCACCCAAAAAATAACAAGGAGCAAGGCAAAACATACTGTCATACACAGAAACCAAATAAAAATAATCAAAACTGGCGTACAAATAATAAACACAAATCATAATATAAACAAGCTATAATATTTACAGGGTAAAACATGAACAAAAAAGACAAAAAAAAGGAATTTAAATATAAGCCAGTGGAGGAACCCTACATGAAGCATAACATTGTTACTGTAAATAATATATTGCAGCTAAAACATTTGGAGGTTTGTTTCACCCTTAAAGATAGGGTGAGAAGCTCAGTCATCCAGGAGGGGCTCAGAGTAGAGCCGCTGCTCCTCCGCATCGAGAGGAGTCAGATGAGGTGGCTCGGGCATCTGATCAGGATACCTCCTGGACGCCTCCCTGGTGAGGTGTTCCGGGCACGTCCAACCGGGAGGAGGCCCCGGGGAAGACCCAGGACACGCTGGAGGGACTATGTTTCCCGGCTGGCCTGGGAACGCCTTGGGATTCTCCCGGAAGAGCTGGAAGAAGTGGCCAAGGAGAGGGAAGTCTGGGCCTCTCTGCTTAAGCTACTGCCCCCGCGACCCGACCCCGGATAAGCGGAAGAGGATGGATGGATGGATGGATGGATAAAACATTTGGAGAAAGTGATGTCATCTGATATTCTAATCATGATGTGAAAACTATAAATAATAAGAAAGACAGTCTTGGAGATCCAAAAACCTAAAATGGCCAAAACACTGCAACATTTGTTCCAAATGGTAGAAGCTTAGTATTTTGATTCCCTTACTATATTTAGATTTGGTTTAATTTTAACCATTAGCACAAAAACTAAGGTTTTAGGAGTGTTATACAAAGGTCAAGAGACAATTATGAAATCCTGGTGTTTCATAGAAAATAGTAGATACTCATTGGATGATGTAGTTGACCTTAATACATGTGAGACATTGTGTAGTTTAACAAATGTGGACTTAATTAAGCACTTCAGAACAGGCTGCATATAAATCAGGGAGAGATGCAATACCATCTTCTCAGACTGACATATAGAACTGCCTGAGGTGGCTTTTAATATGGCAAGGTCACCGAGTTTAATACCACTGTGTCACCTGTGACAGGAAGCACTGTAAGCAAAGTCTGCTACTGATCTATAAATGATTGTTTCTTTCATTTGTAAGTCTTTTCCAAGAATAACTAAGGCAAAAACTGAAGATTGTCATCTAAAAAAACATATTTTTATATAATGCATCCTGAGTTCCAAAGGAATAAAATATAATGAAATTAAATTGCTCAGAAACTAAATATGAATCTATATTTTTTACATCAGAAAGATTAGATTTCCATCTAGGGAGCCTGTCTTCTCTAAATGACCCCATGGATGAGCCTGCACCCAACATGTCACCTTGCAGTCCGTGTTTAGAATTAGCATGTTTCATTCCTGGTTAAGCTTTTTTCGTTTCCACTTGGGTCTCCTTTTACCTATATTCATTGAAAAGGGCAACGTAGTCAAACCTTCTCCATTTTAGCTATATTTATGTATTAACCTACTGACAAAACTTCACTTGGAGTGGTCTGAGGTGGCTTAACTGGGACACATTTATCTTGATATTTCATATTTACTGTTGTATAAGACCAGTAAATACATAATACTGTATTAACAAGTCATTTTCCTATCATGTCAATATGCCACACAGCACTCAGATGAATAACCCATCTACTGGTGTTTAATAAGTTTAATGAAGACCAAAAGGAAGCCCTTGTTAAGGTCTTGTGAGAAAAGTATAAATGAGGAAGTACCAAAACTAAAGTGTTACATAATTTTCTTAGTACTAGGGTGTTATACCGTGTTAGCCATTATGAATGCAGTGAAAAGTCAAGCAAAATGACACCTTTTATTGGCTAA
>JANRMT010062856.1:92156191-92185488 GCA_026402145.1 Polypterus bichir lapradei
GAGTTGCCTCAAAAGCTTGCATATTGTGATCTTGTTAGTTAGCCAATAAAAGGTGTAATTCTGCTTGACTTTACATAATTCTCTTATAAAAATGCATAATAAGAGAATTTACGTGGTTTTGAAAGTAAAGGATTGTCACACCAAATTCTGACTTCACTTTTTTCTTTTTTTGATATTTATTTCATTATTTTTGAAAGCATCTTGGCCAGGACCTTTGCATAGGACTGTACAAAATTTGCATTTAATGAACAACAAGTAACCTAACATGCAAAGTCATGAGCAAAAAATTAGATCCATTGTCTGCTTTCATATCTTGTAAAATGTGATCCGTCCTGCCAGCTGTTTTTTAAACTCAAGAATCACCTTAGGCTAGAATGCCAGTCCTTTGCCGGGCACACTCAAACACACACCCACACTGACTCATGCTAGCCCAATTTCAAGGTGCAAATAAATCTGAAATGTATGAATTAGATTGTGAAAGAAAGCTGAAGTCTGTAAAGGAAACAGGGAGATTGTGCCCAACTACACATATGCGATTGCTGGGCACCGGACTGAGCCCAGATCACCTGAAGTTGTATGGGTAACCACTGTACACCTATAAAGCTGGTCTAAAATAAAATTCAGAATCTGCCTCAGTTGCTCAAAGTTGTTGAAGGAAACAATTATTGTTAAATTTGGGAGAAACAGAAATTTTTCAAATGATTTTTTTTTACTGTTGTTTCCATTTTCTTTTCTTTACCAAAATCTGTTTGCGCACCAGGATCAACTGTTTTGGAGAATGTAGTGCATGTTACGCTGTGGGACTGTATACTGTTCTATTTCAGTGACTTCTGCTGTGCTGGATTGGCCTTTTCCCTAATATAATCCAAAGTGAACACCAGTAAATTTAATTAAATATAATCTGTGTGCTGTTTGCTGTTTCCTCATAAATAAATATTTAATATATGTGTGTATTTAAAGACCCTTCTGGTCTTTTTATTGCATTGTGCAACACATAAATAGTAAAGTATATGCTAAGGCACAGCCTCTCAGTTGTGAGATGATTAGACTGCTTAACAGTTTAAGGAGAGCTTTGAAAACGAGATCCCCTTTCTATAACTTCATTCTAGTGTTGTTTTCAAATCCAAAGAACTTGCATTTAATCTGTTTAACAGAAATTTAGTTAGTAATGTTGACACCTCTGCACTTTAACACTAGGATTTCTTTTCTGTATGCAATCCCTTTCACCCGGCTGAATATCCCATCTTGGAATGTAAGGGACAATAATTGAGTTTAGGCTAACTTTAAATAGCTATAAGGACAGAGAACACAGATGGGTATTTCACTGATTAATATTAACACTGGCCTAAGGCCTCAGTGTCAGCCGTTGGATTAGGACATTATGAAGAGAAAGACAGAGTTTTGGTACTTTATTCCCTCTCAATAACATTCTTTCACATATTAAGTTAATTCCACCCTAGGTAGCTACTTCATCATGCAGAAGACTTTAATCCACTGTTGTGACTCTATCTGCTTTTGCTTTGATGCTGCCTCTGTTCGCTAGAGTATTGCAGCCTGTGTAAGACAAAGCACCCATGACAGGAACAATCAGCTCTTGTGAAGACACATGAGTTTGATCTGCCAGAGGAAAAAGGGAAAAAAATGGAGACACTTTTTGTGTTCTGTTTTTCTTTGCATCACAGATGAAGAAATAAAAACAACATTTTTTTGCATCAAGAAGACCCTTCTCTACTGATCTTCTTGTACCGCACTTTATCTCCTGGCCACCTTTGACCTCCTTTTGAATGGTTCCTTAGGGCATCATGAACATAAGCCTTGTGGTGTTCTTTTAGAAGTAGGATTGCCACTATCCCCTCTGGTGAGTTTAAGCAGCTGTTCGGATTGGTGGCAAGGTTGTCCACAGCTTCTGTATTCTCCCTGGGAAAAAGATTATAGGTCAGTCCCCAGTAGATGTGTACAAAAGGATTCAAGCAGTTCAGGATTTTTCAACATCCGAAAAAGATTTCATGAAATTTGTTAAGATCTGACATTGCATTACAGGTTGTGTTATTTGCCCTAAACAGCTTATCGACTAAAAACTCTTGCATTTTCTCCGGTCTGCTGTCTTGTGAGATTGTTAGCTCTTTGACTGGTGCTGCCTAGCTCGAAATTATCTGCCACAGGTATACATCCTGTTACTGAAATATGGCTGAACAACCTCGTTCAAATAAGCAACTGGCCACTATTGACTGACATAAATTTAAATGCAGGTGAGAGACTGAAAGGCTGTAGTATTTATCAGTTTCTTGGTTCTTCCCAAGGTAACAAACTACATACTGTTGTTTTAAAAATGAAACAGCAATATTGAAATAATTGCCCTGCGATGGACTGGCACCCTGTCCAGGGTTTGTTCCTGCCTTGCACCCTTTGCTATCTGGGATAGGATTCAGCAGACCCCTGCAACACTGTTTAGGGCTTAACAGGTTAAAAGATGAGTGACTGAATATTTAAATAATGAACACAATGGACATTTAAAACAATACGTAGGCAGGTGACTAAGCAACTGCACTGTAAACTCCAAGGTAATAAATAGTTGCAGTCTGTTCCCGGAGATATTCACTTCAGCTGCCAGCCTCTCCAGCATAGAAATACAGGAAAAAAATGGTTTTATACCTTTAAAGTGTCCCTGGTTGACGTTGACCGTGAAAAGGTGCCATATAAAGCAAAGTTCTTTTCTGAATTAGGAATGCAACAAGAAAAGACACCAATTTAAATGCTTAAATTTAGCTCCAAAGAAATTATGCAGAATTCCAAAAGGTTTGTTACTTACCAGTCTTTCTACTGGAGGCCGCTTTTCATCTGCTGGGTTTCATTTTAGTGGCACTGTTAATCATTGAATAACATATTTCATGAAAGTAACAGTAGGCTGAAAACAGTAGGCTGTTTTTTTACTATCTTGTTTGAAACAGTAGCCGAGATCGACTCCAAGCTAATTAGTTTGCCCAAGAAAATGACATGCTGATGTAAAGCCTGACTGTTTTAGAACTGGGACAAAAAGAGCGTTCATTTTGGTGGAATCCACAAATCATTGCAAGCATGGGATGCAAACACAGTCAGGCTGGTCACTGACATAGTTTGCTCATTTGCACAATTACATTTTTACAACTCATTTCAGTGGCTCAGTGGTTTAGCATGTGTTTGGGCTCCTGATTTGCTTTCTGCCATAGTTCGAAGACATGATGTCAGGGCTCTGTAGTATTTAGTGGAAAGTGTAAGTACGTTCTCTGCAAAACATTCAGGTTTGGTATAAATAATGTGTTTGTTGTATCCAGAATGGTGTCTCAGGTCGCCTTAACCCTCAATTGAAGCAAGCTACATTGAAAACTATGGTAGTGTTGTTTGCATAAATCACTTGCATTGATTTACTAAATACGTTCTTTAACACGTACAGGGTATGGCTGGCCTTAGTTGAGTTGTTATATTTTTCTGTGCCTGTGTGTAGTTTTTTTTTTTGTTTTTCTCCGGCTACTGTTTACTTACTGTTTACTTTGTGTTAACTGATGATTCTACATTATCACTGTATGGCTAAGTGTGATGTGTGTGAGCCCAGCACTGCAGTGGACCAGGAGAAGGTCTGAGGGTTGGTTCTCACGTGACATCCAATGTCAGTGGGGTAGTCTCTGGAGATCCTTAAATGGACAAAATTGTCGCTGGAAATTAATGAATGGATTTATTTTTTTCACCTGTGGTAGTACAATGGCTACTATATTTAATATCTGACAAACAACTTTACCCCAGACGACTACAAAATCGGGATATATCAAAACTGTTCGTTTTCTTTTTTAAAAATTGGCACACACTTTGAGGCGGTTTAGTAAGTTAAACAGTGAGGCAGACATTGAACCAGCAACCCTGCTGTTTAAAGTCCAGAGTTTGAGTCATTATGCAACAACGGCCTTACAACCCTTCAAATACTAGCTTGATGACCACAGGTATGGAATTTACATGTTTTCCCTACTTCCTCTGTAGGTACTCCAGTATTTCCTCCTTCATCCTGAAATTTTCTGAGATTAATTGATTAATTCAAATTGACCTGTAAGCACGGACGAATATGCATTACAATAAACCAGCACCATCATCCATGGCTGTTACTTATCTTTTGCTATCAGCATGCCGTAACTCTATGATTAGACAGATGGACTCAACAAATCATACTGATGCTTAAAGATCTGAATGAACATTCTTCATAATGTACATATTTGATACAATAATAACATTAATAAGATCTTTAATTTGGTACCTTGAATTCTTCTTAATAATTTCTAGGTTTGGCTGCTTGTTTTAATGTTAGGGCAAGACATTCCCCACCTGCCTAAACTGAGAAAATTGTTTTCCTGGTATGAGGAGAGAATCTACAAATTATATATACCTGAAAAATCTTACTTTACAGAATATCAAAAACAGAAAAGGTGAAAGGACTTATTCCAACGTAATTAAACCTTAAAAGAAAAATAAAGCTAGGACTGTACATCTCCTGGTCAGAACATGAAACTGATGTCATTTTCTTTTGTGTTGATCTGTCCGTACATAACATAGCGCCTTTCATACTGTCAACAAATCTTCAGAGAGCAATTCACATTACAGTATACATTTGGAGCATGTGGAGAGAAACATTCCCTAGGAGTCACATTAAATCTACATATGTACATAGGGAAGACTCTGAGCATGAAACATACAAATATTGGCCCATAATTTTGGAAATGTGCTATGTAAGACAGTCTTGAGGATGAATAACAAAAAAAGAAAAACAGCTGGAAAGATAAAGATTCTCTTTAATAATGAACCATTTTCTTTAGTTCTGTTTTCTAATGAATTCAGTCACCTGTCTGAATTTAAGCTGTGTTTTTGATTCTTAGCACTGCTGAGAGTTCGGAAGGTTTTGATCTCCCTATCACTAACAGATGGTTCATGTAGCCGGGCCTGGGCTGGGAATATCACTTTGGCTACAAGCAGAGGATGAGGGAAGCTCCCCTGTTGCCAGCCTAAGAAGGCCATAAGCTTGAGTAGAGAAAAAGAAAAGGGCTGATACTGGTGTTAATTACCCAGAAACCACACAGAAAGTGCTTACTGTCACAGAGTTGAGAGGTTGTGCATCCCTTCTTCCACAGATAAAAGGCGTGGTATGAAAACATTTTGCAGGGGACAATGAAGTGAAGATTAACATAATCTTTCGTTTGTATCCCCTGTAAGCTATCCATGTGTGAGCCACCCTTTCTCATTTCTCTGCCTCTAATGTCTGGATTTAAGGAACGGCATAGCAAGAATAGGCTTTGTCCCTTAAGCCTGGCAGTTGTGTTTTCCCGCCTTCATGTGATCATCTCTGTTGATCGGATGCTGCTCTTGTGGTAATCAGACAATGGCAGTAAAAATAAAGTGTCAGTTCATTGACAGGACCGTGTTCCTGCTATGTCACTGTTAATCCAGAGTTATCTGTTCACTCGTCATGCTACCTTTTTCGGAACAGTGAGTGCAAAAATGAAATAAATATGTCACAATCTTATTTCTGCACATCAAAGATTTCTCGATCTATTCTTTTCAACCTAAATGGAAAATATGGGACATGATTTGACTGTTAGGTTAATGTGTGATTCTGTGCAATTTATCTGCAATAGATAATAGAGCAAATAAAAGAGGGGAAAAAACACAACAAGACGTTAGGCAGAAGCTGTGGTTCATATATAAAATTCACTCATACCAAGGGATCACATTTGTTTTTCCCAGCATGGAATTTATTATAAGCTTATCCATTATAGAAACATCTTCAAAGCCCAGCTACTAACTTACAAAGCTGTAAATTCCAGCACTCCAGAAAACCTGTCGTCACCAATTATCTGCCATAGATCTACGAGACACCCGAGATCTTCTTACATCAGCCTTCTTGCTGTCCAGAAGCCCGATTTGGCACCTCCCACCTAGGGTTGTGACTCCTACACACACACACTCACACACTCTTGATTTAATTATAATATTTTAATTTTGTCTTAAAATTAGGTCTTCTCTCTTGCATTTTGATCTCCCTTTATTTAATTATGTAAAAAGTTACTCTATTGTACCTGCAGCACTACCTCCTGTAAAGGGCATGACATTTACTGTACCTTCCCTCCGTTGTTTTCGATCCTGATGTGTTGGACATTCTTCCTAGAGTGTCTGTGGTTTAGCTGTTATCTAGATTTTGATATTTTTATTGCATTATTTGTATCCCTATTTGCTTTATAAATTGCTATGTGGTGTCATTGCATAATGTTGATTTTTTTCTAACGTTCTCTAGATGAAACCATAAAGTACTATAGAGCTTTGCCTCAGAGTTCCAGGAGACACGAGTCTGAATCATAGATGGTTCAACGTCCTTGCATGTTCTACCTGTTTGTATGAGTTTCTATTCTTTTTTCTTGTTTTCATTGGACATTTTCAAAAAAATGGCATATGGGGTATGTGGGTCTGTGAGTGTGCTACATTAGCATTCCAGCGTCAGTTTTACTGTCTTATGCTCAAAATTTCTTTGTTATAATTTGGCTCCTTGCAATTTCTTTAGAATTGGATAAGTAGCTAATCTATTATTACTTGTTGTCCAGGACACATCCAAAGCTAGCTAATTCATCATAGTGTGCTACTTCTGCTGAATATTGCAGATACCATTGTAGATCCAAAGTAATACCTGAATAAACAAAATTAAACTTTAAAACTTGCCGTCACCTACAATGGTCCTGTGACCACTGCTTTCAAACTTTTACTGCATAATATATAAATATATATGTATGTATGTTCATATGTATATGTGTGTGTATATATATATATATATATATATATATATATATATATATATATATATATATAATCATGTAAAATATTGCAGTACAGAAGGTGCTGGACTAATACAAAATTATATAATTTATGCAGCATCTGCAAATACCATCCTCTGTCAGCTCTTCAGTATTAGAAACTCTATATACTGTAAGGCACACAGCAAGTGAACATTTTTCATAAGGTTTCAGTTTTATATAGTACATTAGACAAGTGCAGTATTTCAACTTGTGGTCCTGTTTACCACTTTGAATTGGCCTCTACCCCAGGGGTCCAAAAGGGGAATTCACATAACACAAGAACAGTTGGAAATTGTATCGGCTGAGTTCACTAAATATTAATCACAAGTGTTTGGCGAATACTGGGCTACAATCATGTAACAGTGTGCCTTGAGGCGACTTCTGTTCACTGGACCACAGGCCAACCCACCCCCCAACACCAAAATGTGTGCAGTTCAAAAATCAATTAAATGAATGTAAAGACTCCTGATCATTGCACATCATCAGTCCGACAGGGAAATCTGCAAACACATGACTGATTAGATGAGCTTTTGTTAAATAAGCACCCATTGGATTTAGCATTCAAGAAAAAGATTAATCTTGGAGAAAAATAATTCAATTCATAAATAAAATAAGTAATGTATACCATAAAGTAAGACATACTAAAAGAAAAAAAATGTGTATTAGAATTCTGCTTTTCAAATGCAACTTGTTCGTGTAACATTTGTAATTCAATATTAACATCTGAAGGAAGAAAAAGAAGGATCCAGTAATGTTCAATCAATGCCAATAAAAAGAAAACATGGAGACTGCCTAAAAGATAATATACTGCACTCTAATATTTTACCTGTAGAGAAAGAGACATCACATTGTTCCTTAAACACCCTTTTCTGTAAAATGAAGCTCTTCATATAATAATGGAATAGATCATTTATTGACTTATCTGTTTATTTTGTGTGTAAGGAGCTTAGCCTCTAGCATCCTCTTGCTGTTTTTGAGAAGAACAGCAAGAAGAGAAAAGTGGCAGAAGGCAAAGTATAAACAGTAAAAAAATAAAGAGTTTTGAGAAATGAAATTCTGGCAAGTTCCACTGTTGCAAAATTCTTATTTCTACCCACAGCAGACATTGATGTAACTTTGACAAAATATTTTCGCTTTGCTTAATGCAAATTATACTTATTTAAATAAGATGATTTTGTTGCTTTGATAACAAATCTGAGAAGGGAAAGGTTAGCTTTACAAGTGCCCGTTTTGCCTTGAAAAGTCAAACCGTAGTCAAAGAAATTCTTTCAAACATCAAAAATTATATATTGTTATATACATTGTAATGGGCAACATGGATTGGCTAGCATCTCAGAATGGATGGATGGCACTTTAACTGGCCGTAGGCCCTTTTAATGGAAGAATGTGGGATGTGGGAAGACATACATCCTGACCAGGTTGGTTAGTTGTGCCTTTCCTGGTTGGATGGCCTTTATAATGGATGGACAGGGGAGATGGCTTTCCAGAGCCATGTGCTTCCCCAGTACACTGGGTGGCGACATCCATCTTTCCTGCATCCTGTTTGGATATCCACAAGGCAGAATGGAAGAAATGGTGTGCAGCCCTGCTGGTGTTCTTGGGCTCCACTAAGGGGAGCAGCTGGAGGCAAACTACCACTGGAAGTATCCCCAGATCTGGTATAAAAGAAGCTCATCCAGGAGTCAGAGTCGGGAGGGTTCATATATGTGTGCATATATATATACGAGGGATATCCAGAAAAAAAGGTTACAAGTGCCCTGGAGGGTGCAGGGAATTTTTTTTTTTGAAGGTTGGCATACCTGCGTGTAGGGGGGTCCTAACGGTCAAAATAAGCCTGGGACCGCGTCAGTCAGTTGTGAAATGTCATCACAGCAAGCGAGTTCGTCAACCTCTGCTGAGGCCGTTTGCTCCACCTACCGCCGATGCGAGATTCGTTCGGTCATCAAGTTCCTCACTTTGCGTCGCGAATCCGCAGCCAAGATCCATCGTCAGCTTGTGGAAGAATTGTGAAAGAATTCTTGGTTGGGAAACGTTTTTCCAACGATGAGGAGGTGAAGGAGACAGTGGAGAAGTGGCTTTTGGAGATGAAGCGGAGCGTATTCGACGAGGGTATAAAAAAGCTGGTGCCCAGGCTGAAGAAGTGCATTGAAGTTGACGGCGATTATGTTGAGAAATAAACACATATTTTGGAACATACCCTGTACATTTGGTTGAAATATATTCATTTTTCGATTTTTAACAGCTGTTGTAACCTTTTTTTCTGGATATCCCTCGTATATACAGTGGTGTGAAAAACTATTTGCCCCCTTCCTGATTTCTTATTCTTTTGCATGTTTGTCACACAAAATGTTTCTGATCATCAAACACATGTAACCATTAGTCAAATATAACACAAGTAAACACAAAATGCAGTTTTTAAATGATGGTTTTTATTATTTAGGGAGAAAAAAAATCCAAACCTACATGGCCCTGTGTGAAAAAGTAATTGCCCCCTTGTTAAAAAATAACCTAACTGTGGTGTAAAACACCTGAGTTCAATTTCCGTAGCCACCCCCAGGCCTGATTACTGCCACACCTGTTTCAATCAAGAAATCACTTAAATAGGAGCTGACACAGAGAAGTAGACCAAAAGCACCTCAAAAGCTAGACATCATGCCAAGATCCAAAGAAATTCAGGAACAAATGAGAACAGAAGTAATTGAGATCTATCAGTCTGGTAAAGGTTATAAAGCCATTTCTAAAGCTTTGGGACTCCAGCGAACCACAGTGAGAGCCATTATCCACAAATGGCAAAAACATGGAACAGTGATGAACCTTCCCAGGAGTGGCCGGCCGACCAAAATTACCCCAAGAGCGCAGAGATGACTCATCCGAGAGGTCACAAAAGACCCCAGGACAACGTCTAAAGAACTGCAGGCCTCACTTGCCTCAATTAAGGTCAGTGTTCACGACTCCACCATAAGAAAGAGACTGGGCAAAAACGGCCTGCATGGCAGATTTCCAAGACGCAAACCACTGTTAAGCAAAAAGAACATTAGGGCTCGTCTCAATTTTGCTAAGAAACATCTCAATGATTGCCAAGACTTTTGGGAAAATACCTTGTGGACTGATGAGACAAAAGTTGAACTTTTTGGAAGGCAAATGTCCCGTTACATCTGGCGTAAAAGGAACACAGCATTTCAGAAAAAGAACATCATACCAACAGTAAAATATGGTGGTGGTAGTGTGATGGTCTGGGGTTGTTTTGCTGCTTCAGGACCTGGAAGGCTTGCTGTGATAGATGGAACCATGAATTCTACTGCCTACCAAAAAATCCTGAAGGAGAATGTCCGGCCATCTGTTCGTCAACTCAAGCTGAAGCGATCTTGGGTGCTGCAACAGGACAATGACCCAAAACACACCAGCAAATCCACCTCTGAATGGTTGAAGAAAAACAAAATGAAGACTTTGGAGTGGCCTAGTCAAAGTCCTGACCTGAATCCAATTGAGATACTATGGCATGACCTTAAAAAGGCGGTTCATGCTAGAAAACCCTCAAATAAAGCTGAATTACAACAATTCTGCAAAGATGAGTGGGCCCAAATTCCTCCAGAGCGCTGTAAAAGACTCATTGCAAGTTATCGCAAACGCTTGATTGCAGTTATTGCTGCTAAGGGTGGCCCAACCAGTTATTAGGTTCAGGGGGCAATTACTTTTTCACACAGGACCATGTAGGTTTGGATTTTTTTTCTCCCTAAATAATAAAAACTATCATTTAAAAACTGCATTTTGTGTTTACTTGGGTTATATTTGACTAATGGTTAAATGAGTTTGATGATCAGAAACATTTTGTGTGACAAACATGCAAAAGAATAAGAAATCAGGAAGGGGGCAAATAGTTTTTCACACCACTGTATATATATGCATGTATATGTATATATATATATATGTATATGTACAGTATGTATATGTATATAATTTAGTACATCATCAATTTGTCATGCTGAGGAATTTTCTTATGTCATTAACATAAGTGTTAAACCATTTTATTCTCCTCTTAGTAGATCATTTGAGAGTGCTACTTAAAAATGCTACAGATTAAAATTCAGTATTTAAATGTTTTTGTAGCTTCTGCTGCTATAAAAGCATATATTGCATATAATATATATTGTCACTTATTATGTGCTGGAATCACAGGCAACGCCACTAGGAAGGGAATCAGATGTCTGATGTATCCCAAGAAGTTTACAGGAAATGTAATAGAACAACCATCTACAGAAAGGAGGCCACAGGTAGATGGAAAGGGGAACGACAGAAATAGCAAGGGCGTTTTACCTGTGGTCTCTATAAGTGGAAGAACTCTGTCTTAAAGATTGCTTGAAACCCATGTGGCGGACGGTCGGGACCCATGCCCGGCCAGGACGCCCCTTTGGCACTGAATCCGGAGGAGCAGCCATGGGATGCACATTACGTCCCCCAGAACACTTGGTGGCAGCCCCCCTGGATTGCATCGGGGCCACAATTATGTTACACTGGAGCTCATCCCTGTTGGGCTCCATGGCCATCGACAGGGGGAGCTGCATGGCTTAATGAGCCCGTGTGGGCTGGAAAGAAACCACACCCGGAAGTGCAGCCTAATTAGACCAATTACCACCTGGAGCACTTCCGGGAGGGCTACAAAAGAAGCCTGCAGCCAATAATCAAGGCGCCAGAGTTGGGAGGAGGAGGAGGACGACAACGACAAGGAGGAGGACGACGAGGAGGACAATGACAACAAAACTGCCTTGGAGGAGTGAAGGAGAAAGAAGAGTGTTTTGTGGTGGTGTTTTGCTTTGTGCTTTTGTGTGCTGTGGTGACTTTCTTTTGGGGTGTTTTTGGGACTGTGTAGGGCCTGTGGGACACGGGGAAGGCGTGCCCCATGGATGAAGAAAAAATAGAAACCTTTTTGTTTATTTTTATACGTGCCTCTGCTGTCAGTCTGTGTCGGGACGACACCTATATAGCGCCTTTGCCACACCCACAATTTATAAAATAATAGGAACCTCATCTGTTAACAGGGGACAGACTGCATATAACTGATTCACCTGCAGCACACTTGCTACAAGCCTCTAGTCTGTTATGTGGAAAGAGAGAAAGACAGAGAGAGACCCCACTCTGTTGAAAGAGTAAATTTGGAGAAATGGACAAAATGAGTACATCTGAAATTAAAAATTAATCTAATATTTAAGTGCATACCTAAAGACCTCTAGTAAAAACTATAAGACACAACTCCAGCTGAATGATTCATTCAGGTCATACTGGCACATTTAATTAATAACCTAGTGTGGGTCTTCTAACCCCTGGACTTGACCCACTTGGATAATGCTGTGTTCCCTATCATGAAGCAAGGCAAACTGCTCTTGACATCTCTTCTTCTACCTTTTTGACTTATTTTAGGTGTGTTACAAGAAGGCATAGTTCTAATTTTCCCTCTTCAACCTTTTGTATGTTTGTATGATCCATCCACTTTGGCTTGATCTGCCTGGGTATGTATGAATACTCATACTTAATCGTGCCAAGCACAAGCAAGTAAGCGACTGCACTTTAAGACATATGGAACTCTCATCCCTTTTTATTGGTGCCCATTCTCAACTCCCCCCAAAGAGGGGTAACAAAGCAAAATCTGAATATGTGAAGAAGAGAAAGAGAGAAGGACAAAGAAAGGTGTTTCCACAAGTGCTAGATGGCAAAATGGAGAAATCTATTCTGGCAAAGACAGAACACTGTTTGCACCAGAGTAGGAGATAAATAAAGAGAGAAGCACTCTGAATATGCAGAGCGAGTTCATAAGCAGTAAGAGTTGGATGTGCCTTACACTCTACTATATTGGAGAGCTGGACCTACTGGCTTTGCTGTACTGCAGTGTCTAGGGAAGACTTTGCCCCTGTTCAAGTATGGGAAACACCAAACAAGCAGGATTCACTAGTTTCTTGCTTATCTTTACCCTTGCAGAAGATTTTATGGTGACATCTGTTTGTATGGAAACTGCATACGACTTACAGTATCAAGTGATCACAGACATGAAGACCGTCAGCCATTTGGCCAATAAATCTAAAGCTTTATTCTGAATGGTGCAATGCCTGATAGCATAACACTAATTTGACAAAAAATGTGAGGAGCAAAATACAATTGGAAGCAATAAATAAATTATTTTGAACATTAGGTGGACAGTGCTCATCAACAGACTGATGCAAGGACTAGATAGACTGTTTGGGAATGCAGGATTTATTTTTCTTCTTCAAAATTATGCCTGGGCCAGACTCAATGTTATCATCTGCTCTGGTGGATCACCATGTGGATCTAGAGTTATTAAGATGTATAATACCAGCAAGGGACTGTTTAATGACAGTATTATTAACTGCATTAATAATTAATTAACTATTATTAGTGCATTGACAGCAGTAGTGATAATCACCGAGGTCTGTATTATTGCAATATCTTAATGCTCACCTTTAAAGTTAGAATTCAGAACAAGATGTCATGTGTTTATATGACTGTCATTCAAAGATTCCAGCATGTTCTCCCACCCAATTTCAAGCCATTAACTTGAGTGAAATCTCTAAAGTGACCCAGAATGAGCATTTCTGTTGTTATTTTTGGAGTGGGTTTCTGTCCTGCACTTATTTGTTTCAGATTTGCCAACTCCTCAGTAATCTTGAAATTAAAAGAACATTAAAGGATGCATGGGTTAAAAAAGCAAGATTCCATCTATCCAACAATTCAAAAAGAACGTTTGTAATTTTATAGGAGCAACTCAGTATTGGAAATCTTGTGGTTTTCTTGCATGCAATGATGGGTTTATCAGATAAAGTAATGTAATCTGTACACCGGACTTAAGCAGTTGTTTTTAGAGAAACTTTAATACCCTTATGTTTTTAAAATTAAATAATGGTAAATAAATGCAACAGAAAGCCGGCATTTTCCCAATATATATTTTCACTTTGAATACTGCTGGCTAAAAACATTAGTAAGTTTAGTTTAAATTACTGCAATTCAAAATAAATACATTTTCTTTTGTATTCTTTATTTACATTTTGTTTGGAAAGTTTTATAATATATGTTTTGCTTGTTAGTAAATCTGCTCCATTTTTACCTCTTTACATTGTGTGATCTGGTGCCATCTTCCTTGGGGTTCAAAGTGCAGAGAAGGGGGCAGATTACTGGCAAGTGATCACAACATTTTAAAATGTTATTGGCTCATAATGTCTGATCCATGGGTCAAGGAAAGAGGCACAATGTACACTAGCCTTTAAAACTTGAGAGATCATTATTTTTTTCTTAAAGTCCATAAACATTGTGATTTCCAACACATAGTTTTGGATCTCATGTAAAGTGCATGTCTTTAAGTGAGAAAATGATGAAATTAACTTTCCTGGTAAACTCAAAAAGCAGAGCTGTCAATCGAATAGTTCCACTGCATTACTAATAATAATTTAACCATTACTACCTCCTTGTAAGCAATTTGATTATTTTCTATTCCACTCTGGTTTCTACCATACAGTTATAACAAAAACCTGAGGCAAGTAAGTGGATTATAAAAACAAGAATTCTGTTGATTGATTCTCTAGTCTTGGGTGCGAATCCCATTCTGGGCACGGCCTTTGAGGAGTTTACATGTTCTCTCTGTGTATTCATTAGTTTTCCTTTTGATTCTCCAGTTTTCCTCCCATGTCACAAAGATGTGCATGTGAAGTAACTGTAAACTGTGGGCTTATTGGGAATGACACAATGGGGATTAACGTGAGAAATTCGCCAAGCAAAGGACTGACACAAAACCAGGCCTAGTTCTTGCTTTTCCCCCAATTCTACTAGCATATTTGCCAAAAAATAATTCACAAAGATAGATAGATAGATAGATAGATAGATACATACATACATAGAGTAGATGGAGTTATGCTGAAACTACTTTGAATTGTATTGACATACAATGAGAGGAGTAGTGAAAATGAGTGCCTTACTGGCTTCTTGTTCACATTAGATTTAAGAAAGGGCTAAAGATTTATAAACATAACACTAAAGACAGGGTTTAAGCATTTGCTATAATCAGATATGAAGTTTTATTTTTGGCTTTGTCCAAATTGATACATGAATATGAATGATGATAACCAATCACTTATACTGTAGATATAGACACTTTGAATGTGCAAAAGAATAACCATTAGATTTTACAGTTCTTCCTTAGATGTTAGCTTTTAAGTACGTGAAACTAATGTTAGATTAACTGAAAAGAGCCATCTGGTTAACAAAAAATTAAACAACTTCATGAAGATGTCCGTCTGAAGCTGGGAATATTTAAATGACCTCAGGCTCATTCAAACTTGTCCTTTGAAATATATTACGACGCAACATTTTAGCAGCACAAAACACTATAGATGACTGTTGTGGAGATCATACAGAACGCAGCTTCCAGGTAATAGCAAACATTATGGGATAATTTAGTTTACAGTTACTGAAACATCGTTACAGACAGCATGGGAAGGAAAAAAATACAGTGACAATAACCTCTGATATGTTTACTTATGATGTGGGTCTGGTATGTGCTTTTCCAGGTGGGGTATCTTTTAGAGCCAAAACAGTATGTTTTATAACTTCAATAAAATGAGTCAAACTATTGCATGAATTGTAAAATAAAGAAAAACACCAACTGATGTTAACTACAAGACTTAAATAGCTACATGTGAGTGGGTTTCAACCTTTCATCTCATAAAACCATTTCTTTTAATATTTAAAAAAAAAGTGGAAAATGATAAACTGTTTTTGTTGTCTTTACACAAAAATGTAAGAACAAATAAACAATAATATGTATATATGTATTATATAGATAGATATATAGAGAAAGACAGAGAATAAGTGAGGTAGAAAATGAGAGAAGATTTTCAAGAGTTTTCTCGGCTTATTTAATAAGCTGCGATATTGGGACATACCATATGAGTGCTCATATGCCAGCACAAAGCAGATGTCACTCACATGTGTTGACAGACTTCTTGGGAGACACTTTTCTACATGCCAATGTCAAATGTGAAAAAGACATTCTATTCCTTCTCGAGCATCTGGTAACTTTTCAATAGGTTAAATTACTCCACAGTGCATTCTAACAATTTTTTGCTTGTGAAACTGAGCTCATGTAAGTTGCAATTTATAAATGCTTGTAATTCATGCAGAGGTAAACTGGATTTGTGCTTAAAAAAGATGAAACTGTGTCCATTCATATTAGGGTCAGACTGTGGGGCTTTCTCAATACAGTATATGGCTTCTCTCTAGAGTAAGTATATTATAATTCCAACTGCTGCATTACAATCTTATCCCATATACTACTATGATTATCTAACAAAATGTTCCTATTAGAATATGTAAGTAAAACACAACTGTATTCTGTTTCTAAAAAAATTTTTTTTTTGAAAAATAACTATAATATACAGTATATGCTGTATTGTCAGATAGATAGAGTGGAGTTTGCTTGTTTTCCTCATTTACAGTGGTACAACATTGTCACTGTCCAGGTAACGCATAGAACTAATTAAAAAGATCAATAATACATTACTGTGATGATTATTCCTTTATTCATGCGTTTTATTCATTTTTTTTTCTGTTACTGAACCTAATATTTTTGACATCATAAAGTCACCATTGTAGAATTACTAAAATGACATCACTTGTTGCGGGGGCCAGACCAGTGTGTGTGCATGCATACATGTCTGAGACCTCATGGGGACATGATCACATGGTTTTGGTGGTCATCTTACTTAGAGGTCTTTCATGTGCTCATTGTTTGTCTGTAGTTTGTTTCTGATAAAGCAAAGAATCATTTTCTAGAGAACAAAATCAAAATTCTCAGGCAATGTATAATCATGGTTATTACTTTTAGTTTTGTTCCTGAATAAAAGACTATTTTGCACTTTTGACTGATTTTGGTTAGTGAAATCTGCTTACATATCTTGGCTACTCTCTGTCTCTCTTTTTTTTTTTTTGTCCTTTTGAAAGAATTCTCTGTCTTATTGCCCCAAAAAATACAATCATCCATTTTATTCTCTTCTTATTTTTCGGAAATATCATATTGGTCACAACAGCTTTATTGTAAAAAAACAGTTTAATATATATCAAAGGACATTATGCAGATTTCCACTATTAAGACAACATCTAGGGCACTTATGTGCAGTTTTAGCATCTTCACAAACTACAAAGGGAAGACTAACCAAGTACACTGCTGGACTAAATGGCATGTCCATTTCTGACAGTGCTTTAATTCTTCATTACTAAAGTCAAAATGTACTAAATGTGATATGTATACAGAAAGACTGGTAAAGTTATGTCACATGAAACCTGAAATGGCATATGAAGGACACTCTTGTGCAAATCTCAAAATTCCAAAGTGAAACTCAGATGCCAAAATACAGGAGTTTATTGTAGGGGGGAAAGGGTTTTCAGGGAGATATGAGGGCAAAGGTTAACACAAAAAAGATTATAACAAACACTGAGGCACGGAATGGTCTGACCATACGATGTATACTAGTGTGCAAACTGCCTACCTTCTGTTAAAGAATCCTCCGCCACTACTTTGTCATATGAGTTCTTGCCTCTAATCTGCTCCAGATTTCTAGATCACTTGCTTGAGAAATCAGAAGTCCTTTTAATGGCAGACCCTAAAAAACTTGTGGAGAACTGACCATCCAGCCAGGAAGAATTGTGTTTCAGAATGGAGCAGCCGACAGCACACGGTATTGCTTTTCATTATAGATATCTTTGTACTAAACCTGCAGTGGACTGGCGTCCTGTCCAAGAGATTGTCCCTGCCTAGTGCCTTATGTTTGTTGGGATAGGCTCCAATCCCCTGCAGCACTACTCAGGTTTAATCAGGCTTAGAAAATGATATGTGGATAACTTGCTACTAATGTTTGTATCATTACATAGTAAATGTTAAAAATATTTTTACTTCTCTAATAATATTAATAATACATTTTATTTATATAGCGCCTTTCCCATGCTCAAGTATTTTCTGGAACCTTTTCTACCACCCTGACATCACTATGAAGATTATGGTGTGATGAGTGAGATTTCCTCTAGAAAATGCCACATTTGTTTCTTCACCCATTTTAGCTTCTTTCAGGATTTGATTCATTCATAGTAGCCATGGACCTCTCAGAGGGCTGAACCCAATGATGATTTTGAGCTGCTGAGTAATGTCATTTATTACAGAGGAAAGTTATGCAAACACTGCACAGAGATAATATTTCAATTTGGACTGCAATGCTAACTCCCTCGTCCCTGGGCTCCCTCTTTCCTATATGCTGTCCTTTGGCTGTATTATGCTTGCATCAGCTTTTACAACTTAGCGGCAAATCCACATCTGAATTCTACAAAGGATAGCACAATTGAATTGTAAAATAATTGTGCAAAATATGGACACACCACATTAATGTTTTTACTTGTTCTAAAACTCTTTTAGCAGACTGCATTTCTGGTAACTGGTACCTTCTGATGGTTAGAGAATACTGCATATGCTCCAGAAAATGGGAAGATGGGGCTTCAAGGCAGGAGTCAATTCTGGATAGGGCATCAGTCCATTGCAGTGCACACTGATGTACCCAATCACATTCGGGGGCTAATTCAGAGTCATCAAAACTAGTGTAAGTGGAGGAAAACTCACAAAGAAAGTGTTTGCCATGTCCACAGAGACAGTGACTAGGCCTGGATCAAATTCAACACTTGTGGAGCTGTGAGGCATCACTATTGTGTCACAAAAAAACAGCAGGGCATCATATTCTCTCTTATACTAAATCCAATTTAAGGTTGTGGAGGCAGGAACCAGTTTAGGAGCATTGGGCCCAGAGCCAAAATGGCAGAGGATTTGTGCATCATTATATGTATGTTGGTATCAAGGAAATACACTGCCTTCTTTTGCTCTGCCAAAATTAAGATACTTTTGACTGGTAGTCTTTTTGTATTCTTTAAAATGAATGTGTTTTTCTAGAGTATTAACATATATTCTTTAAAAGCCTGAAGCTGTTGAACCCTAAAACCACTTTCACCTTTAAGGATTGCCTGATTTCCCTCGCTAATATATTTTCTGTTGGGCTAAAGTTAAATGTGATTTTTAAAGCTGGTACAATTTTTTAAACAGCTTAATGTTTATTTGCTGAAGCCAAACTTATTTTTTTTACATTTTTTGATTATTAGGCATATTGAAAGCCAACATGCATCATCCCAGGATGGAATGCCTGTTGCAGATCGCACCCATACATAAAAGATGATCATTGATTAGTCAATATACTTATGTGCATGATTTTACATAATGAGGAACAACTAACGCAATATGAGCCAGCATGAGCACAGGGAGAATATACAGACTCCATACAGATGGACATCTCGGGTGGGATTTGCATTGGGGTCTAGTGAATTCTGTGAGGCAGCTACAGTATCTGCAAGGTACCTTATATACAGGGTGGTCCAGATCTAATTATGCAGATCCTGATCGTCTGGATGACTTTGATTTATGTGAGGACGATTCCAGTTGGGTGCGAAGACGATTCTTCATGTCGTCAGTCCGCACACTTCTTGATGGTCCGGGATTTTTCGGGTGATTTTCTATGTAATAAACTTAATAAGTTATAGCGTAATGAAAATTGCATAATTAGATCTGGACCACCCTATATTTGTTATTCCTATGCAAATTCAAAAATACTCGTGCAGCAACTCTAATATCATAAAAAAAACTGTAAACCCTGAGTTGTTTTAGACAAAAATCATTGCGGTACACAGAGCAAACGTTCAGGCAGAATAGCAAATCACTCCTTTCATATTACTGCTTTATGAAGTGCTTTGAATCTGCTTTGTTGTTTAAAATTAAAATGAGAAACATAAAAGTTACACAGAGAACAAGAATATACTCTCCATCATCATTTTATTTGTTAGATAACCCTGTTTGTATATAAAACGTAAACTCTCATTTTCTTACAGATGAGATTTTTTTTATAGTGTAGTGCATTTAAGAGGGACAATATAAGAAAAGTTTGCTTCCACCAGCTTTAGACATCATCCCTGTTTTTCCAGGTCAATAACTGTTCTTGCTGTGTTTTCAAATATTCCTAGAGCATATTTGATTTTGTCATTGCTCTACACATTCTTTCGTTAGAGATCTGCTCTATTTACATCTAGCAGACAAACCACCTGAGGTGCCACTAGACAGTGCTGCTTTCAGTGCAATGCTGTTCAACAGCAGCCTCTGCAGCATGCCTGTGGGACAGACCTACTTGTTGTTGCAGAAAGACAAACAGCAGTAAAAGCACGTTATTAAGCCGAGAACCCTTGATAATTTCACCAGGCTTTTGTCTTCAGAATGGAGAGCGGTAGGGGGCCCCCTTCACAGGGAGCACACTTCAGTCAGTACAAAGATGAGGCTGAGATAAGAAGTGAAGCTTAAGAGGCCTTCATCATTAGTTACTAGTTGGGAAGATTAGTGATCCTGACGACAGGATTACGGATAGAGAAAGTGCCCTTCTTGGATAATTATATACTAATGCTATCTTCTTACAACATGGTTTGTGCAGCTTGATTAAATACTCTTACATCATATTTAATGGGAGAATAATAAAAAATAAACAGAGCACAATTATCTTTGAAAATTAACACACTGCGATCTCTGCTAGGGGTTTTGAGGCTTGCCTTGTTTCTTTTCCAGAGCTTTGTTCTATGAATGAACACAAAATGTACAGTTTTGCAAAAGCGTTGTAAAACTCAAGCAGCAATCAATACAGATGTCCAATAAAATCATCCTTCAATGGTATTACGTGGGTGTGAAAGTGATAAGTGTTGCTGGCTCACAGCTCCAGGAGCCTAGGTTCAAATACCGGCCTGGTCACAGCCTGCCTTGAATCTCCACATTCTCCTCATTTCCACGTGTGTTTTGTCTCTACACACTCCTGATTCCCTCCCACAACTCAGACTTCTTTGTGTTAGTTTGACTGTCAACTCAAAATTGATGGATGGATAATATTTGAGCATTATATTACAGTAAAAATGAAAATTAATGATGCGCATCATGCAGTTTCATGTTTTTGCCCCTTCCAATTAAAGGTTTTGTGAAGCCTTTTCAGGAGGTCAGTATTTATACTTTAACTGCAAAGGCTAAACTGACTTTTTATTAGAAGTACAGTAAGTTGACGAAAGTAGACTTCTCAGGATATATCGCTACAAACTGGATGTCCACATTTTTGACAATAAACTGATCTAACAAATTGGATATTTTCAATGGAAGTGAAGAAGGCAAATGCCTTAAAGATAAGAATCCATAAAAATAATGATGAACATGCTGGCTGGCAGAAATATTAAGAGGTGATTAACTGTGTGCAGTTTTCTTTGTAATTGAATAATGATTTTAAAATAAATGCACAGAACAAGGCACATCTCGCTTCCATTACCTCTTGTTGTCATTTATTCATGTCAGTGGGCCGCTGTGATCACTGATAAAGATGCGCAACTCATCGATGATTTACGCAATCTAAATAAATCATTCAAGTAAATAAATCAAGCTGATTCACCAGGATGTATATAATTTGCTTGATTGATTAACTTTGGTGCTTTGTTTATTTTGGTAAAGCAAGTGCTGCTCGAGCACAATAGTTTGAATAAAGGTCAGTTCAAAAATACAATTCCACAATTTATGACTGAATCAAATGAACACAAGGAGATGCATGAAAACAAAGAGTGAAAAACTGTACTCAGAGGGATGAAATCATCAATAAACAAAAGCACAAGTCAATATCAAAGTCTCGCTGACCAAGGCCAATTGGCTGACTAGCTAGTCCCTGTGCATTCTACAGTGCACAACAATGCACACTGCTGCGTAAAATAATAGGATGATCTGAAGTTCCCTTTTTCACTGTTAATGACAATGTTTCTTGACCACCCTGATGTTATATTCCACAGATCAAGAGGAATAGTATAGTTGAGGCCGTAAGTGCAATAGCACAGTAATTAGAAGAAGAAGAGAAAGGAAAAGATCTAGGCCTGTAAGGAGAAACCAACCTTAATGAATGACATGGTTTTAGCCTGTGCAGGATAAGCACATTTAGAAAATGGATGAATGGATGGATGGATCTTTACCACATAACCATATGTTTCAGTGTTAATCTGGAAGGTATGTGAAAGAGTCCCTTTTTTGAAGGGCTTGCAACATGTGGATTAAGTTCTTCAAAATCAACACACACTTGGGATTTGATTTTAGTGCAGAAATGCTCGTTCCTGTGCTGATATTAATGCTTTGATTTTTTTTTTGTATACAGTACTGTAAATTCAATTATATCACTACATTCTAAATTGTCATCCTTGCTTGAACTACTTCAGTGCTATTACATTAGTGTCTACACAGTACAGAAAAGTCAAGCAAAATAACACCTTTTATTGGCTAACTAACAAAATTACAATATGCAAGCTTTTGAGTCTGAGTTGCCTTGAAAGCTTGCATATTGTAATCTTTTTAGTTAGCCAATAAAAGGTGTCATTTTACTTGACTTCTCACTACATTCACAATGGCTAACATGGTACAGCACCCTAGTACTATATACAGTTCTGTTTTAATATTGTGATATGCTAGCCATTTAGGCATGCTGTGAGCAGCTAGGCTACATAATTCTTCCAAATAAAGGTGCTTTCTTTCACCTGGGAACACAAATGGTTTCTCACCTTTAAAAAGGGGCTATTTGGTGAGTAACTCCTGGTCATGTAAAGACTGAATAGCGTACAAGAGACCCAAAGTGTAGCTGAACCAGAAAGTGAAGAAAAGCGTACTATTAAATAAGTTGGATTTTTAGAGAACGCAAGTTATGAAATGGTCAGTATTGCCTTTCAGGATTTTTTGTGAGATCAGGTCTGAAGAAGGGCACAGCTCTTTTCTAAAGATTCTGGTTCTCCCCTGCAAGAATGCAGAACAAGCTTTTGAGGCATACAGAGTCCTTTGGTGTTCACACAGAACTATAATAGGCAAAAGTTCGGATACACACAGCTATTTTAATTTTTTTCATAGGAATTGATATCTTTTTTTAGCAAATGCCATTACATTGATTTTAAAATATAGTCAACACATTACTAACGTTTATAATGGTTATTATTGCTTGAAATGACTGATTTTTAATCAATATTTTTACATATGACTTCAAAGTACCTTTTTCAGCAGCCACTCCTTCAGTGTCGTAATAGTAAACTCCTCCCTTAGTTTAACATTAATTAATCATGTTAAATACTAATTGGTTATTAGAGAAATCTTTGTAATTGCATTAGCACCACTTAAAACTGTTATTCTGTTCACTTGGGTTGCAAGGCACTCACATTCCTGAAGTATATTTCTGAGTTCAAAAATGCCTAAAATGAAAAAGTTTTTTAGGAAACATGTCAGTCTGTTGCTTTTGTGCAGAATGAAGGTTATTCCATGTTGCAGATTTTCAAGAAACTGAAGATTTCATACAATGGCGTTTATTACTGTTTTAAGAGAAGAGGATGAACTGGAACTAACCAGGACAGAAAAAGAAGGTGAAGGCCCAAATGCAGAACTGCCTAAAAAGATAAGAACATCAGAGTCTACAATTTGAAAAACAAATGCTTTACTGGTCCTCAGATGGTTTCTTTCTTAAATACATGCCAAATACCAGTGTCATCTGTAACAGAAGAAAGATAATTCTGGAATGCTGGCCTTAGAGGCAGAGTGTCAAAGAAAAAGCCATATCTGAAACTGGAAAATAAAAAGAAAAGGTTAAAATGGGCAAAAGAACACATACTGCATATGTTTACACTGTACATATGTTGCAAAAAGGATTACATTCATTTGTCTTTACTATTGAATTTAAAATACATTCTAAGTTTTTTGTATTGTATTTGAACAAAATATAGTTCAAGACCAAATCCTGTCAGGGATGCTGTGCAGAAGACAACATTTACTAGATGCATTTGTTAACTTAACATGCAACATTTGTATTTAACACCAGGCCAGGGTGGTTAAGAGCAATCAAAACCAAACATACAGAAAGGTAACAGTTTGTATGTCAAGAAAAACTGAGGTGAAATGCCAACGCTCAGATGTCTTAGCACATAACACTTAAGTCATTTTTCTCCAAACTTCAGTCATACAACTTCAAAGAGATATAGCCATAATACAAATTTTTGGAGTAAGTAGTTATGTTTGAAGTTATTTTATGGGATTTTGCTGTAAGGCCTTGAATTGATTTGCAGAAGGATAAAAGGAAAAAAACTTTACCTTCGAAGCTTTGTCGGAAAAAGCTTAGCATCTATTGGTAGTTATGCCAATATGCCTGCAAGGCATGGCAATGCTGGTGCTGACATTATACACCAAAATGAATTGTGCTGAGTTTACACCTCCTGCTGGCAACGTGGTGTTCTTTCATAATCTTTCATGAACCATACAATGTTTTATTTAATGTACCGGGTCAGAGAGAAACTTTAAAAACAATATTAATAATAAAACATAAAGTACTGGGAAAGCTTGGTTTGAGGCTTTTCTACAAACAGGTCACAGAGATCTTTGATGTCTGTTATCTTCTGTGTAGTCAATAGTTTAAAATCGGCATCCCTAATATTTTTAGTAGGCAATACTCAAAGAAAACAGTAGACTAATAAGAAGCAGGCGCCCTCAGTTGCAGTCCACAAGCTGCTTATTTATTTATCATTTCTGGGGTTTTGCTTTATTTCATTTTTTTCATCTTTTACAGTCTTTTCTAGACCCCTGGAGGACAATCAGTGATTTCTCGTCCTTGCTCAATTACTCATTTCTTCTCGCTTTTAGCTTGTTAAAGAAATTGAGTACAGCCTTTTAATTAATCAGAAGTTGGAGTGTTATACACAATATAATGATGTACATCTCAAAAAGACAGGTGCCTGCCTCCAGCGGACATTCAAGCCACTGCAGGATGCAACATACGACACACAGGTCAGCATCTTTTGCTATGGAAACTGCTCGAAACTTACTATTTAAAACTCCATACTTGACACAACCCTGAAAAAGAGGCATTCTGAGAGAAGCGAGCTCAGTTAATCTTCATGTTTTTGGATCAGATTTGAAAAATCAGAGAACCGTAAATATAAATGTACACACTCCATCCAGAGGGGTTGATCTGGTTTAAGATATGTGCATTTACCATTATAGTACCAAATATTTAATTTAATTAGTGAAGAGTAAGTGGATGGTAAGAAACTTTCCATTGTCCATAACAAAGGCATCATATCAAAGTATGACATGACATATCATTTGCAGATCTTCTAATCAAACTCAGAGTCACAGATTATTGGGGTTTAGCCCAGCAGCAGTAGGTGCAACCAACCCTTGACCGCACAACAAACTGCTGAAATTAGAAATTAATAGTCTAATTCATTTGTCTATTATTATCCATGACGTAAGTATTCAATAATAAAGTAATCCAACACTAGTATACTTAACTAAAATTGCTGAATCAGTAAATATCTTAGCATGCATTTAATAACTATACACTTGGTAAAAATCAAAGATCAAATATATTGGGTCATCAATTCATAATTGCTAATACATTGATGTTCTCCTTGCACAATAATTTCCTCATCCCAAATGTAAAATGAACCCGGAGCAAAACCAATCTATTGCAATCAAAGGCTGCAATAGAAAGATAAAGAGCCCTGAAATAACACAGAAATAGTTATTTAAATAGATGCTTCTTTAGTTTCCTTTGACTTATTCTACCTCTCACAAAGAAAAATCTGACTGCATACATACATTGATCTGACAACTGGGAACAATGGCAATATTTTCCATCAATGGAAATTTAATTTTGTCAAAGGTGTCTTTTTGTATATGGCTTGGTTACTCAGGCAATTAGCAGCACCCAGGGACCAATAAACTCATGTTAGGGCAAATAAGAGGTGAAGATTATGGTTTGCAGATTGCAAAGAAGAGAAGCATAATCTATCACAACAGAAGTTACAAGGCAGGGTCCAGCACAACTTTAGAAACAACTGTAGAGCCACCAGCCAAGCTAACAGCCTGCGTTTAAACTGAAACAGTAAGCAGACAATGAGGCAAAGTATTACATCTTTAATATACTGTAATGCTAGTTTCAGTTAATTTATCTTATCTGACTGCTGCATTGGAATTCTTGATTAAGCATGTTCTATCAGTTCAAAGAAAGCAAGAAACAAAGAAAGTTCTTTATATTTCAGTTGTTTTAGATATTCCAATTAAATTACATATATATGTCTTCAAGGTGTGATATATAGTAGAACAGTAGGATGGACTAGCAGCTACCTGTATACCTGCTGGGAATTTGCCATTTTAATTCTACTTCATGCAGCATGACCAGCTCTGCTGAACACAATATTCTTCCGATTATCTATTTTATTTCCTGACCCCTACCTGTCTTTAGCAATGTGACAGAGCAGTGTGCAGCATGCCTTTACCATATGTAGAGATTCTTCTGTGTTACTGAGTTGATATTAATGCTGTGATTTTGTACCTGGTTAACAGATTTTAAGTTCTATTTCAAGCTAGATTGCTGGACTAGGATTTGATTGTATTAGGCATGTCTTAAACCTATTTTTCTTCCTCTTCATCTTTTCCCTTTTTAATGTGGGGTCAAAGTGCTTGATCATCTTTGTTTAAACAGCTCAGCCTTACACCTCCAGTCAAGCCCCTTTCCTTCAAATCTTCTTTTACTTTATCCATCCACCTACACTTTGGCCTACCAGACTTTCTCTTCCCCTGTACTTCCATTCTCATCACTCTCTTGCCCACATATTCATTGTCTCTCTTCATCACATGTCCATTCCTTTTCAAACTACTTTCCTTTACTTTCTTAGTATCTCAATCAATTTTGTTGTACCTCTGACTATCTCATTCTCTCCTTTTGTAACTCCACACATCCATCTCAACATTCTCATTTCTGTTACAACTAGCTTCATGTCAGCACTGAAAACTGTAATGAAATCATTCAAAGAACATTAGAAACAATTTTCACAAAACAGATTATTTACCCCAATAAGCCTGCCAATCCTATTCCCCTAACTTCTTCAAAACTATTTCTAGTCAATTTTCATAGGTCCCCAAGGTAGTGCTATCAACCAACTAACTGCTAACTTATTCCATGCATGTACAGGTCTATGAATGAAGAAAAACTTTCTAACGTTTGAGCAAAATTTACCTTTAAAATGTTTCCATCTGTTTCCCCATTTTCATGTTGAAGAATTTGTTTTAAAGTAATAGCTAGGATCCACTGCACTAATTCCCTTCATAATGTTAAACAGTTCAATCATGTTACTTCATAATCTCTGTTAGCCAGTAAAATGGATACCTGCTGTTTATTCAAAATCACTCTCTCAACAAAAGCACAAGACACAGATGGCAAATTTTTTTTTCAAATGTTAGTAATACGAGTATCCAGCGTAAATGTAAAAATGGAAATAATGCATTTGAAGACAGCATTATATTCATCAGAAATGATGAGCTGGGTTTTTTTATTATCCACACAGTGTGGCGTAATGGCTCAAGCCTTAACCTAAAGAGTGGCATTTCAATTCACCCTGACTCTGAGACAATCACTTACCTGTCTTTATTTGCAAGTCACCTTGGGTAAATGTGTTTACCAAATTTATTACAATGATAAGAAGAAGAAAAAGTATAGTAGTAGTAGTAGCAGCAGTATAGTTTTTTAATGTGTACAGAGTACAGTGAAATTCTTACTTGTGCAATAATAATAATAATAATAGCACAGTTACTACTGGAGTGGAGCCTCAGTCACACTGTGAACTGAAACAAAGAGTGAAATCAGATTTCTATCAAACCAATCTTCATAAGCTATCCCTGGCGATCATATGTTTCTCATTCAGGACACAACAGAATAAGTCACACAACGGAAATAATAGACTGAAGAGCTTTTTATTTTTTCTGACTGCGATAGTTTTAACAATTTTAGAACAAACCTAATCAGTGTTTTTTAAATTATTCTGCTACACAGTAAATAGTACAACAGATCAGCCAAAAGTGTGTCAGTGAAATATATTTCAGCAAAAGGAGACTGCAATATCTTACTAGGATTACACTTCATGTTTCAATGGGAAAACAGATTTTCAGTACTTTATGATTAATTTGTTTACCCCATTTTCTTACTACGACTGCACTAATTTAAAAAGATTTAAAATACATTTAAACAAAAAACTGGTTATTTATAATAGAGAATTTTTCCATGCCACATTTCATATAAAACAAATCTTTAAATAATTGTTAATATTTTGCATGCACTGAAGCTGTAAATGCAATCATAAATCTGTTAGCTGCAATCCTTTATAGCAAAAATCAATGGATTTCAAAGACCAAATGGCATTTTTCAGTGTGCACATGTCCTAAGTTTTTAAATCTTGATAAACAGACCACCTTTCTCTTTTGGAAAAGCTATCTCTGAATGCTGTTATTGTCTATTAATGGGTCAAGGCACAAATGACATTTTTCTTTGCCAACAGCATCCACATACTGCAACCCGCTGACCTCCTATGGTGCCATTTCATGTTAAGACTGTAATCTTCAACAAAGTCGATGAATATCCCAAGAGGCGCCTTGCACAGTGTTAAATTTAAGACAGTATTTCCAAAAATGAAAGGCCACATACAACTTTAGAGGTGGATCTATATATAAAATATTTAATCTTCTGTAAGGTTTACCTATCAGGCAGCAAAATCTATGTCATCCCTTAGGGTGACCTTTTGGCATTAATGCTTGTTTACAGATTTTTATTTTTTTCCCTTCCTTGGTTCTATCTCTTGCATGCTTCAGAAAATTCATTGTGCAGGTCTTTGATTAAGATATACATTTTATAAAATTTTGTTACTGTTTATTCAGCTTCACTAAACATGAACATATTTTAATCATTTTTATTTGGCTTAGTTAAATTCCCCTCAGGAAAAAGATTTCAATGAAAATGTAAAGATTTTCTTTTAATAGCCAGGGCCCATCTAAACGCAACACACAGAAGTTATTTGGATTCCATGCTCATTACATGACTTGTGTCTTTAAACGTTCATCCATCTCTTGTAATATTCAGGCTAGAAATTAAATATTTGTTTTTTCAATAGAGCAGAATTAGTCATTTACGGAGATAGATATCTGAGATATCTATTAACATCCATATCCTTTGGCAAGTGTGTACCTATTGTAAATGTGAAAAAAGGTAATATTGCAGTTAGGGTTACTGGTGCATCGGAAGCAAACTCAGGAAACAAAATATCAATTATTATCATAATGATATGAATTGAGTAGCCTTTCTAGAAAAAGCAGAGTGCCATGTGATTCATTATACTGTTTTGAACATATTTATTTTTCAACAGATTTATAAACAGTGTGACCAAGGACCTTTATCTATCTATCTATCTATCTATCTATCTATCTATCTATCTATCTAT
>JANRMT010062856.1:92185498-92258104 GCA_026402145.1 Polypterus bichir lapradei
TATCTATCTATCTATCTATCTATCTATCTATCTATCTATCTATCTATCTGGACAGAGAGAGAGAGACAGAGAGATAGAACTTTATTTGTCCCCAGGGGTAAATTTGTTTTTTTTTACAGAAGCTCTTTAAATAAATAAATACATAAATAGACAGAAAAATAAATTAATATATACACACTATGGTCTGAACACACATACACCAGAGTGACTAAAAATTAAGAAAATTTAAAAAGAAAGAAACATGGCAGTCACAGTCACAGTGAGAAATTATGCTGGTGTATTGCTGTTGCTATAAAGGAGTCCCCGTAGTGTTTCTTCATGCACTTTTGCTATATAATTCCATGGCTGGAAGTCCTCAGTGTTATTGTTTCAGAGACGGGATGTGCAGCATTGTTCATAATGGCACTCAATTTTGTTTTAATTTTCTCCTTCACTGCCACCTTCAGGGGATCCAGAGTGTGTCACATAACTGAGCCTACCTTTTTAATTAGCTTGTTGATTTTGTGGGCTTTTCTTGAAGTGATTTAGTTGGCCCAGCATACCACAGTGTAGAAAGTTACACTGGCCATCACATAGTTGTAGAAGATGTGAAGGATGTCACTTCCCACCTTAAAGCAACACAGACCCCTAAGGACAAAGAGCCTGCTTTCTTATGTAATTCCGCTATGTTCCATGACCAGTTCAACCAGTCATTAATGTGGACCTCCAAGTACTTGTAGGAGTGGTCCACCTCTACATCTACTCTCTAAATAGTGATCAAATATTAAGGCTCTTTGGTAGAGTGAAAATCAATAACCAGTTCCTTGGTGTGCTGATGCTGAGATGCAGACAATTCTGTTTGCACCAAAAAACAAAGTTTTCCACCTGAATCCTATGATCCATCTCCTCCCCGTTATCAATTACATCCCATAAGTGCAGAATCATTTGAGAAGTTCATTCTGCAAGTGATATGACCTGGTGTTATATTTATAGTCTGAGGTGTGCAGAGTGACAAGAAAAGGAGAGAGGACTTTTCCTTTTGGAATTACTTTTATACATCTCAGGCCATTTATAGCCATAATTGTATATGAACTGGCAGTGGTAACATCTATGGCCATTTTAGTGACACTCATCCACTAACTGGAGGTGCTATGCCTCCCATATTTTGTATGGTTATATAAAAAACTTGAAAGGTCCCGTTGATAGTTTGTGGCAGAGAGACTTGTTACATTGTAAGTGAGTATCCACTGCAATGGACAAGCAACCTTTACCAGAACCCAAGACAGCAGAGACACCTGGGACAGGCAAAAGGAGCTCTGAAGGATGGTTTTAGGGGATCCGAAGGCTGGTCCTGACCTCAGAAATTATTTCTGGAATGTTTCTAGACATAGTCACCAGCCATGGCGTTCCTATTCATTATAGGAAGATGGCAGTCTTGAAATCAGGATGGTTGGTTTTAGTAAGACATTAACAGGAGTAACAGAAAATAGAGGTGATAAAGTTGTGGAATGGGAAAAAAAGAGTGTATTTTATTGATGTGGAAGGTAATACACCCCTTCAGATAGTGGGGAAAAAAATTTGTTAGATAAGGCCTCATCCATAATTTTTTTTTAAACCAAGGCAATCTCCGTCCCCTGCATTTTTAAACGAAAAAAAAATAAGTGTCTTTGTTCTACACACTTGGAAAACTGACATTGCCATGTACTGTGAATAGCTGCTGTAATCAGGATTTATATTGGCATCTTCAAAAACATGTGGCTGCGATGGCACACACACACCAAACCTGTTCATTCTTCAAATGGATAATACAAAATGGACCTTTATGAGCCAAATAACTTTCTCTTAACTAAATTTCTTAAGATCTTATATTGTATTTTACGGTGCTTTTTAGTTGCCATCTTATTCCATCTTGCATTGTCTAATCAGTGACTTTGAACCAAAAAAGAGAGAACACCCAAAAAATATTTTTGACATTCCCTTCAGGCCTTGCAGGGGAGCAGAGATTGCAGGTCATTATTGCAACTCAACATTAGGTGGATTACAGGTTTCTGATTAGATTTTGCTCATTTTAATGCTTTTACACTCAATCTACTGTTTAAAAGTTAACCCACAGTGCAAAACATATGTTTTCTAGTTATGAGGTTTATAGAATGTTTCATCTCTCTGCTTTTAAAATGCAGAGATTTTGCATAGGGCATGCTCAGGTGAGAGAGGCTGTGAATTTGCTGCTCTTCTGCAGGGCACACTGTTATTTGCACCTGCATCTGTTTGTAAGGTAATGTACATTTGTGAGACAGAAAGAGCTATTAACAGATGGCAGAAAACAGACCTGTGAGTTAAAATACCTGATTTATATCCTTAAAAATAACCATTTAAATTTCACATTATTACAGAAACATGACAAAAGGAAATAGAGCTAATAACAATAAAACCCTACATCCACCATACCTGTCTAGGTCCAGTCAAATGTGCTTTCAGAATGTTGGAGTACATTTTTAATTTTCTTTAAACAAATTAAAAACCAAATTAATTCTTCTGAAATTTGATAAATACAGGGATGGGGTTCAAAAAATCATTCTTTCTTTTCTATCTGTTGATTTAAAGTCTTACATATAGTAAAATGTTATAAAAAAACTGCAAGAGTTAAAAAAAAAACTAATTTCAGTACACCATTATTGTTAAAATTATAAAACAGGAAAAAAAGACCAGTATTAGTGCAGCCAGTTAAATACCCACAGAGCATTATTTCAGTCTTAAACATTTACAATAATAAAGCTAATTAAGTAAGACCAGAAATGCAAAAAATATTTCTGTGCGTTTAGCTACAATACATCATTGGGTGCCCCTATTAATTTTAATTAGCCTGATAATTATGCAAATTTTACTTAAAATATAAGATGTCTGAGTGCCTTAGATTAACAGTTAGATATTTACCTGTGAAGCCACTTAACACTTTATGCTGACTTTAATAGATGCTAATAGTTTTTAAAGGAAGCTGTTCTTAATTTAGCTATCATAGATTTCCTGCAGTTTTCATTTTTCTTCTAGCATTATGCCAAGCTGACGTTTTCGGAAGCGTTTCATAGAACACCCAGGTTATAGGGAGATGTCATTATTTATTATGAAAGACGTTAGCCATGTATTTCCTAATACTATTTCAATCCGTACTTTATGTAATCTAGAAAATACTTAAGTGTATTTCAACAGGAAGCTAATGTCCCATAAAATTATCTTGCTATTCCTTTTCTTTCAACGGCTCATCAATGAGCTTTATTCTTTTTAAATTTAATCAAGCTAAAAGGTTAATTCTGTATGCTTTTTGAGACACAATTATTTTTCTGTCAGAGACTCTTGTACACCATGTACAAACCTAATGGCTTATAAATTAATAAGTGTCATAACTGAACTTGAGTTTAATATATACTGATTTTAGAAAAAAAAATGTTTTCTTTGGATTTGGCATGCATCTACTTTTATTTGGATTTTGTGCATTTTCTGGCTGAATGCATTTCCACTTTCCATGCACTATAATGCATCCTTTGCTTTTATTTCCCTCTGAAAAAAATGATAATGCTTGTGGTGTAATTTACTATCCAAGACATGCCATTAATTTTCTATTATTGTAAAAAGATGATTCATGTTTTTGTCTGTCTGATTATTTATTTAGAACTTTAGTGGCAAATATGAAACTGTACAGTACTTAATGGAATATAAAAATGCAGCCCCCATATTTATTCCAACATTTGACTGCAAGTCCCCACAAGGCAGGGCATCTTTGCAAAACACCTTAATCCAAACTGAAAATGCTAATGGAACTTGCTATCAGTGGTACGCCTTTGGAGAAGTTACATTCGACTCTTAACATGTAAATTCACTTGTCTAAGTCAGCAGTATACGTCTGGAGACTTTGGTGCTGGAGTAGCTGTGTCTAGTGGGAAATAATCACAATGTACTGTCAGTAGTTGCCTTCAGCCTTTGACTTGTTTTTTGCCTGAAAAGTGTTTGTCCACATTTACTTTCTAATTGCGTCAGAATATATAACTGTTGCCTTGAAGAACACATAGCTGTGACTAATTTAGTGTGCTTAGGGAGAACCTAATGAGAAAATTAACTAAATAGTCTTATCTATTTCTTTAATATTTTGTAACAACTATTTTTATTTTGGCCTCATCAAAAAGTATTAATGCAAAAGATACGATAGATTTTCCCATCATACTAGAGATGACCAATTCAGGTACCAAATGTTTTTACTTTTACATTTTTTTATTTTAATCAATCAATCAATCAATCAACTTTATTTAAAGTGCAGAATCACCATGCAGCATGATCTCAATACACTGTACAAATAAGAATACATGGGACAAGACATAAAGTATGCAAATAAAAACCTAAAATTAAACAACATCAATGTTGAAGGAACAATACATAATAAAATTGAAATAAAATGAGATTAAAACATTAAAAGTTAAAGTATGTCAACAAGTAATAAAAAATAATAATAATTTAAGCCTTAAAGAGATTTTTCAAAGATGATAGACCTGACTGAATTCTCAGGCAATTTATAATAAAGGGAATAAAGGTCGGTTTTTAGTCTTGATTTAAAACTATCAACTGAGTGTGTTTCTCTTACACATAATGGAAGGCCATTCCAAAGATAAGGTGTATGGCAGGCAAGCACTCTGCGGCCAACTGATTTTTTTGTAATTGGGAGAATGACCAAAAGACCAGCATTAAGGGAGCAAAGAGGATGTACCGGAGTGCATGGTGTAATTAGCTCAGGTGCAAATCCATGTAGAACTTTAAAATCAGATTTTTCTTCTACTGGTAACCAGTGAAGAGACGCTAGACCGGGTGTTAGGTGCTCCAATTTTTTTCATTTTTGAAGACTTCTAGTAGTCTAGTTTTAAAGATCTAACCCACAAGTATGCAACTCTGTGACTTGAGTGCTTTTGTGGCTTTAGGTTTTCATTTCACATACCCATCAGCCTATCCATCCACCCATTTTTTTGAATCGGAGTGAGCCAGTGCCAGAATCATCATATACATGGCAGGGTCAAGCCTTGGAATAGCGTGACAGTCCAAAGGGCACATTCAAGCACACGCTAGACCAGTTTAGAAATGTCAGTTAACTTAATCTGCATTGTCTGAGATATGGGAGGACCTGGAATTCTTGGACTAAAGCCATGGTAGAACATGCAGAGTAAACACAGAGAGTGACCAAGCCAGGATTTGAAGCTGCAGTTTTGAAATGGCATCCTTAATGAATATGTCACTGGGCCACTCAGGTTTCTTTAAAAGCAGACTAATTTTTGCTTTTAATGATGTATCTCATTTAAATATCTTGATCCTGGCTTTGGTCTTACAAGTCAAATAAAAACATTTCCATTAGTGCTTATTTCAGTTTCTTAATAAAATCACCCGATTGTTTATAGAAATAAGTTAGATCTGTGCCAGCTAATCCTCAACTTTTTTTGTCTCATTTCTTTGAAGTACTTTATTTAGTCAACTTCTTCTTAATAAATACTCACAAGTAGAGAACGTAGCAAGTTAGATATTGAATACTGCATATTCTTGTCTACTGTTGTTAAATGGTGACTCATTAAGTAAACTAAAAATGATAAAAAATCTTAAGAAAGAGTTAATCAAAAATATAAGGGAAAAGGTAGATGTCTGTGAATTAAAAAGTACATAAACCAAAGGCATCCTTTTAAACTGAATGGAGAAATAAACCCACACTCTTGGCAATTTCTAAGATCTGAGGCAAGTCATCTAAGTAAACAAGATGTTTAAATAACAGTAGGGCTTGAGCTCAAATGAAGAAACTGATCTAAATTTCACTTGCACCTATACTTTTATATTACAACTTAGTAAAAATTTTCCAGGTAGCGCAGATGTTATCTCTTCTCCTTCACAACTCTTGATGACCGAATTGGAATTCTGGCCTGGGATTTTCACATTCTCCCCAATCTATGCCTGGGCTCCCCAGTTTTTATTATACATGACAAAGACATGCAAGTTTGGATGAGCAATTGAAGCTGGCTTGTCATTATTGAATTTGCAGGTGAGAATGTGTTGTGGTCCCATCCATGGTTGGTTCCTGCTTTGTACCATGGACCCCTATGAGCCTGGACCAGAATGAATGAGGTCATAAAAAAAGCTGGAATTGAACTTAATAGAAATAAAACCAGAATTCATACATGCATGACTTAAGACTCTGTACCCTCAACAAACACTCACATAGATTTATGTACAATTGTGCTCTTAAGTTTACATACCCTGGCAAAATTTGTGAAATATTGGCCATTGTCTGGAAAATATAAGTAATCATGCAGAAAGCTTTCCTTTTAATTATGTGATCAGATCAGGAAGTTTATTATCACATAATTGTGTGTGCCCTTTTTAAATCATAATGATAACTGAAATCATCCAAATGGGTCTGATCAATAGTTTACATACCCTTGAATGTTGGGGCTGATAATATAGATGCAAGTTAATACACACAAGTTCAAATTAAGGATAATTAATGGAGAGTGTCCACACCTGTAACCTCTTTGTTTGTAATTAGTGTCTGTGTATAAATAGTCAATTTAAATTCATACAGAGCTGCACTGACTTTGCTGGATACCAAGCCATGGGGAAAACAAAATAATTGTTAAAGGAGCTGTGAGAAAATGTTGTTGATTTATAAAATTCAGTAAAAGAATGTAAAAAGATATCCATAGATCTAAAAATTATTAGTTATTAGTGTTCAGACTTTGATAAAAAAAAAGTGGAAAGGTAGACCAATCACGATTTCACCCACAACTGCCAGGATCATTTCTTAAGCTGCCACGAAAAAACCCACATGCCACTTTAGCTGAGATTCAGGATTCTCTGCAAAGAAATGGTGTTGCTGTTTCAAGATCCACAGTAAGAAGGTACTTGAACAAAAATCGGCTACACGGTCGAGTTGCAAGAAAAAAAACCTTTACTGTGCCAGCACCACAAAACAGCCCACATACAATTTGCCAAACAGCATCTAGACAAGTCTCAAAACCTCTGGAACAAAAGTCCTTTAGGGTGATGAGACCAAAATTGAACTTTATGGTCACAACCATAAACACTGTACTGTGTTTGGAGAGGATGCAACAAGGCCCATGACAAAAAGTACACCATCCCTACTGTGAAGCATGGATGTGGATCTCTGATGTTCTGGGGTGTGTGTGAGTTACAGCGGCACATGTAACTTAGTAAAAATTGATAGCAAGATGAATGCAGCATGTTACCGAAAAATATTGGAGGACAACTTGCATTCATCAATCCAGAAGCTGCGCATGGGATACACTTGGATCATCTAACATGAAAATGATCTAAAACACAAAGCCAAGTTAACCCTTCGGTGGCTACAGCAGAAAATAGTGAAGGTCTTGGAGTAGCCATCACAGTTTCCTGACATCGGTTTTATTGAGCCACTTTGGGGAGATCTCAAATGTGCAGTTCATCCAAGGCAACCTATGAATTTATGGGACTTGGACGCTTTTATGCTGAGAAGAATGGGGAGCTCTATCACCTGAGGAAATTAAGAGCCTCATCCACAACTATCACAAAAGACTGTATGCCATCATTGATGCTAAAGGTGGCAATAAACAGTAATAAGAACTAAGCATATGTAAACTTTTCAACAGGGACCATCTCATTCTTTTCCGTATTACGTTTTGCTTAATGGTTGTGCTGTTCTTTGATGCCTTATAGTTTAATTAGAATTTCAATAAAAGTACGTCATAGATGAAGTTTGTCTTTGGCCCAACCAGTCATCTTTTCTTTAAAGTATGGTACACATCTCACAAATTCTGCCAGGGTATGTAAACTTATGAACACAACCTTATATCTTGTAACATGAAGCTCACATACCAGAAGCAAATACATCTTAGACACAACAGACTGTTTTCAGATTTATTTACAGTTACAGTTAAGATATAAAAATACCTCTGGGGTTTCCCTGCCACTCTGTGATTTAAAGCTTTGATGGATGCTCCGCATTTGCAGGAGAACCTTCTCTAGAGTCCTGGTCCTCACTGACACCTTCCATGTCTGCCTGCCTTTCTTTATCTGCAGCTCCTTCCCCCTGTCAAGGGCTTCTTTTAGACAGGAGAGGAGCACACTTGATCTTAAAAGATAAAGTGTGTAATGCCAAAGCTTTGAGCCTACTTGAAGTGTAAGTGTGGGCAGTACAGTATAACCAGATAGTAAAGAAGATCAGTAAAGGAAATAACTAATAAGGATGAAAATAACATTTGAGAAGAATTCACAATAAAGTATAATAACCAATGTCCACTCTCACATCATTCTAGTAATGGAGAAAGAAGCAAATATCTGTTAATCATACAAAAAGAATTTGTAATTTTGTTTTTATTAATTAAAAAACATATATTTTTCTCTTTTCTCCTTCTACTGCCATAAAGACATAGTTTGATTTGAAAAGCAATATTGCATACATGGCTGGCAAAATGGTTAATACAGATGCCTCACAGCTCTAGTGTCATCTGTTCAAACCCCAGTCCAAACATGACTATGCTGAGTTTGCACATTTTGTGGGGCGGCTCAAATGAAGCAAGTCCCCTGCAAAGAAAAAAAGTCTTTGCACTCAGGAGCCCGACTAACTGAGCCAATGGAAGTTTTCCCCTCGGCTTGACTGGCTAAGAGAATTGCTTTCCATACTCAGTGCAGGGTGCTGACCTAAGTTTGTATTCTGAGAGGCCAGTGGGAACATGCTGTGAACTGAGAATCCGCTTATATCTGTGTGGGGTTTTCTCTGAGCACTTTACCACATTTAAAAGATGAGCAGGATGGGCTAATGGGGGACTCTAAATTAGTGGCATGTAGGGTACATGTTCATACGCTGTGGTGGACTGATGTCCTGTCCAGACTTGGTCTCACTCTTGTGCCCTGTCTCGTGTCTTGTCTTTAGGGACAATTTAAGATTGTATGGCCTGCTTTTATAGACTGTGGCCATGAATATACTGTGATTTGAATTCCATTATGGATCTAGTCTTGATTTACACATTCTCTTACAGGAATATGTTTCTCTGTCCAGCATCTGTAAATATGAGAAATGTGCAGTTTAAAAAATTTCAGTTTCTAATACACTATAACTTGCAAACACTAGCAATACTACTCAGTCTAGCAGCATTATGTTCTTCTTTCAACATGCTGGATACTTTGCTTGAGAAGGGTATGACTGTGTGATAACTTTGGATGTTTAATGTGAATAAAGTCACATAGATGTCAGATTAAAGAACATTGGCTAGATTTTGAGTAAGACAGCTCTGATACCTTTCAGTTCATTGGCATTTAGCAAATTATGATCTTTCATTGCTGTAATAATAGACACTGTAGCAAAAATACAGTTAAACCTAAAAGCAGTGATCTGATTTGCATGAAAACTGACAAGGGAGATCAACATGGATAAATATGAAAATTAATTTGTTTATGTGTTCAAAAAGTTGACAGCCAGCACAAAGTTCTGTGCATTCATGTGATCTTGGGGCACTGGTAATGCTTCAACACCATTAACACCTTGACTACAGATTAATTACTAATATGAACCCATGAATATGTCTGCTCAATTGTCAGAAACCTTGGGCTTCGTTGGCCTAACAGCATTGCTTCATGAACTGCATTATTGCAAATTTTTATAATTGTATTTCTTTTGTAATTTGGTCCTAGTGTTCTGGTCCTTTTGGACAATATTCTATATTTATGAACATGAAGGTTCCAAATATTTGTTTATTTTTGTTATGAAGTATTGCTATTGCATTATATAAAATATTTACTATTTTAAATTTTCCATGATGCCATTTTGTTTTGGTTATGGACACCACCATTTTGGGTACCCAAAGTGAGAGATGTCTTCACGTGTTGCTGTCTCCCGGAAGTTGCACCATAAAACCTGGCTTTACAAATTACTCAAAACCAGCAGCAATACCACATGCACTTGAGAACAGGTCATCCACCTAAAGCTAAGCATGTTCAGGCCCGGCCAGTACTTAGGTGGGAGACCATCTAGGAAAAGCTTGGCTTGCTGCTAGAAGAGGTGTTGGTGAGGCCAGCAGAGGGCGCTTACCCTGTGGTCTGGATGTGGCTGCAAATGCCCCAGTGCAGTGATGGGAACACTGTGCTGTAAAAAATGGTGTCATACAAAGTCCTGACCCTCTGTGGTCATAAAAGATCCTTGGGTATCCTTTGAAATATCCTGGCTAAATTGCCTACCTCAGCCTAGTCATTCTGACCCTCTAATCATCTCTTGTCTCTAATTAGCTATCTCTCTCACCACTTCACCAACTAATAGATGTCAGAGATGCCTGGGGTGGTGACCCGGCCGGGACACCTAGGAAGACCGGAAGAGGGCTTACGCTCATCTCAGACCACATGGGGGTGACCACCCTGGTTCCTTTGGGGGCCACGGGTACAGAGCTTTGAAGCTCTACCCTGTAGGGGCCCATGGTTACCGCCAGGGGGCGCCCCTGTGCCTAGAGAGCCCTGGACCTCAGCATTTCCGTCACACCCGGAAGTGCCGGGGGAAGAGGATCGGGGACACCCGGAGAGCTTTCAGGTACACAGCCGGTGCTTCCGCCACACAGGGGCATGTCGGCGGAAGGTCACTGGAGGACACCTGGAGCACATCTGGGAGCATATAAATGGGGCCACCTCCCTTCAGACAAGGGCTGGAGTTGGGAGGAGAAGGAGACAAGGTCTTAGGAGGAGGCAAAGAGGCGGCCTGACGAAGGAAAGAGGCACTGTGTTGTGGCCAGGACTTTGAGGACTTTTGGAGGTTGTTGTGTGCACTTGTAAATAATGGACTGTGTAAATAAACGTGTGTTGGGTGACATTAACATGTCCGCCTGTCTGTGTCCAGGCCGGCTTCCACATAGCTAATGTGTGGTGATTGTACTGGAACAAAAATGGCTGCCATCACGTCATTCGGGTGGATGCTACACATTAGTGGTGCTTGTGGCTCCCCACTCACTACAGTATAAAAAAGCGCATTGAGTAGTGAGGAAAACACCATATAAATGTAAAGAATTATTATTTTTCTAGTTTTTTGATGATATAGGTTTTCTGGCAAACAACTTAGTGATATTTTTCCTGACTTTGTCTTTGGTATATGTCCTGGTTTTAACTATTAGATAGGCTTGATTAATTGGTTGTTACTTTGGCACATTTCTGATTACATTTCATCTTCTGACCCCTCATTAATCTCCATGTTGGAGGTACACAAATGTTGTCCATACAGTTCTAACGGCTATTCCACTTCTGCTGTCTGTCCTCCCTGCCTGGAAGTCATATGACTGGAAACTCCACCATATTAAATTGGTGCTGTATTGGACTCACACCTGCAGAAATGTTACCAGCATCTTTGTATAAATATCATTTATTTTTCATTTATTTCCATTAAACAGAGTCACGGATGTGCCCTAATCCTTTTAATGTGTTGTTTCCCTTTCTTACAAGAGATTATACTTCAATCTTGACATCGACCATTGACCATTCATTATCTGCATTTTCATATTTGCCAGTCTCAAGCAAACTGTCCCGGGAAAAAATTGCTGTCATTTCATCTTTAGTGATAAGTATTCATGCTCCTTAGGGGTGGATGAACGTTGGATATGTACAAGTAGTCACAACAATACAGTCAGGACATTTTGAAGCATCGTATCACCAAAAGAGCAGGTGTCATGATGTATGGCAGGGGTCCCAACTCCAGTCCTGGAGGGCCACAGTGGCTGCAGGTGTTCATTCTAACCCTTTTAATGATCTGTTTTTTCTATTAATCAACTTCTTTTGAATTAACTTTAATCTCCTCTGAGGCAATTTGATCAAATGATAAAATATCAAGTAGACAGTGTCTCCTATTGTAACATGTTCTATGATGGCCCTGACAGGTATCATTTTCCAACAGGAAATACTGATATATTTTAACCCCCTTCCAGCTATGTACCTGGACACTGGAAAAGTGGGAACATGTTTGTTTTGATATGCCACCAGGTACTATTTAGTTTGTTTATGACTCCATATTATGAAGCACAGTCATTGAATCACTAACCATATGGCTTATAATTAAATCTAACAATCACTATATGTAGCCTTCTTCTGAACCAATAATTCATTCCCTTGTTCAGGGTTTTATAATCTTTTGTGTAACCTGCTTTGTATGTTTTTCCATATTTACGCATATATACAGTACATGTCTGCTGGGAGTACTTGAACACAAAACATCTACTGATGCACTATATAGAATGCATGATCCAATCAGAACATTTTGAATTAAACCCCAGAAATGTGAAAGTGGAGTTACAGTAAGTACCTTCATAAACACCATCCACAAATGGAATATTTTCCAGAAAAGCTCGGCTCTGACATTACACTTTAGGAAATGATCATAGCCCAGTCAACAGCAGAGTGACCCTTTAAGAACAAGGGAAGCCCTGATAGCTGCTGAGGTGGCAGTTATTCCCTTATTCAAATTACTTCAATTTGAAAAAGCACTGATGCAGTACCACTGTGGTTTATGTTGCAACCTGACAGTTCCAGAGTAATGGGTTCAAACCTTGGACCAGGTACCACTGCTGTGGAACTACACATTCTCTGCATGTCTCTGTAGGTTTCCACTGAGTTCTTTGGTTTTCTTTCCACAAACCAAAGACATGCCATTCTAAACTGGCACAGCATGAGTGAGAGCACCCTGTGATGGGCTGGCACCCCCTTCAGAGTTGGTTCCTCTCTAATGCATGGTGCTGCTAGAATTTTTAAATTCTAGAAAAGAAGCACTTGCTAGAAGAAACACAATGACCAAGGAATGATTCTAGGAATTCTTATGTATTTATGAATAAAGTGACAGTTCAAAGATCCCTGGAATAATGAATTATATATTGTGTATTATTAAACAACTCTTCTTGGCACCTGCATGTCGCTGACCCCCGAAGTGTTTACTATTCTGAATATAATGATACCCACATTGTTATACTTTTCAGTTGATTTAATGTTCTATTTTTTCTTATTTATTCCCTGTACAGTGAATGCCTGTCAATAATCTTTTGCATTATTTTATAATTCTGCATAATTCTTGCATTTAGGCTCCATGTTACAATTGTACATTAGAACATAAAACACACACTTCTTGAGGAATAAAGACATTTCTTCCTTATTAGGACCATGCTTTATCTTCTAAAAGCTGTCTGTCTCAGCTGACTCTTGTTGTATTTCACATTGTAGCCAATGTTTAATTTGCCTATTTTGCATTAAAAAAGGATTCCTTATCAATTACAATCTTGAACACCATGTGTTTTCTCTGTTGAAGAAAAAAAAAAATTAAAAATGTGATCACAGAAAAATAAACTGACACTGCTAGCTCCATTAGTGAAAGAAAACAGAATACAAAATTGTGGCTCTCTCTTTCGCAGGATGGAATGGTTCCATACAGAAGCACACGAGTTAGTGTGCATCACTGTAATAAGCTTTGACACCAGTCTCAAGCTATTCAAGTCACTTTGTGGCTTACTGTTTAAAATGCTCACTTTATCATTTAATATCTGAAAAGATGATGATTTTTTCCATGTTTTACAAGAATTGTTCCTTATTTCTCCCATCAAATCTGAATACACTAATGTAAAGATGAAACCGACTTTATTAGCTTGAGGTTATTTTCTAATTTACTCCATTTTTTCTGCATTGGTAGAAATGTTAAACATAAAATTCAGTACAGTGTTATTCTTACATCTCATATTGTGAAGTTCAGAAAATGCATTCAGTTATCTCTTATAGAACATGGTTTTAAATATCTTTATAGTAAAAAAGGAATTAATTTCACCGGCAAGAGTTTAGGCTTTTTTTTCTTCTTCAGTGTTGTTATGTTACGGCATAAGATTAAATCTGCAATGAGAATGCAAAACACAAATTGAAAAAGGCAAGACCACACAATGAAAGCATCTGAGACAGTAAGTCATGCAAATGTTCAACACAGCATCTGATTTTTGTGTTGATGAATAAATTACTGTACATAGAAACCACCTTGGCTTGAGCACTGTTGCCAGCCTTCTTCCAAGAACTTTAAATGTGAGAACAAGTGTTACAAGGGTCAACATACAGATATTAAACTTGCTAAAAGTTGTTGAAGCGACACTGTGATGCAGTCGTTTTTTAGACCCAGAAGACTCCTTTCAGGGAGTACCTGTGTGGAGTCTTGTACATAATAGTTATGTTTGCATGGGTTTTCTCTTGGAAATGCAATTTTCCTCAGATATTCAGGTTAGGTTAAATGGTGACTTTAAACTGACCCAGTATGAATGAATGTGGATGTTTGCATAAGTGTGCCCTGAGGTGGACTGGCATCTATCCAGGACTGGCCTCCACTTTGTGCCTGATACTGCTTCAATATGCTATGGCTTCTAGTGACTCTATGATTAGATTAAGTGGGTTTGGTAAATGGAAGAGTAGAAAACTCCATAAACTTTTTTAAAAAAAATCTGTGTATCTGTTATCTAAGTAACAAAAATAGAATTTTACAAGCAGTTTAAAAAATGATTGATTTCTAGTTTTTTCTTCAGTGTAAATAAATGGAAGTCTGCTTCTATAAATGTAAAAAAATCTCCTTTTCTTACACACAGTTGGAGATTGCATATAGTTTTTGCATACAGATTTTATAGTTCAATTGAAAGAAATCCTTGATGCAGGATTACCACAAGGTGCAAAATAGTGGTGTAATGCCTCATGGCTTGAACAAGGCTATTGCCCTGAACCATTTTTAAATAGAGTTTTCCTTCTTCCACCACCACTGCCTTCACCTGATGACAAGTCAGCACACACTCCCTACTACATCAACAGCTATTACCATTTGAAATGGTATGGCCACCTTTGACCATCAGTATGAGCTCTCTATAACTGATGACCACATGAGGAGGCTACATATGGGAAAAGCCACAGCACCAGATGGAGTCAGAACTCAAGTACTTAAGAACTGTGCTGACCAAGTCCATCAACTTTTCAGTCTGTCACTAAGGTTGCAAAAACTGCTGCTGCTGTGGAAGCATACTGCATTGTTCCAGTTCCAAAGAAGGTAGACGTTTCTTCACCTATAGGGTGGTCCAGATCTAATTATGCAATTTTCCTTATGCTATAACTAATTATAGTTCTATTACATAGAAAATCACCTGAAAAATCCCAGACCATCAAGAAGTGTGCGAACTGACAACATGAAGAATCGTCTTCGCGCCGAACTGGAATCGTCCCCGCATAAATCAAAGTCATCCAGATGATCTGGATCTGCATAATTTGATCTGGACCACCCTGTAACAACTATAATCTAGTGACTCTTATGTCCAATATCATGAAGACTGTTGAGAGGCTTGTCCTGAAGTATGTGAGACCTCTTGTGAAAGACCACTTGGACCCACTGCAATTTGCCAGTGCCTTCCATACCATTCAGTCATCCCTGTTAAGGGGTAAACTCAGGGATATACAGGTGGATGAGTCTATGATGTCCTGGATAATGGACTATCTGTCAGGCAGAATACAGTTTATGAGACTCAAGGAATGTGTTTCTGATACAGATGTGAGCAACACTGGAGCACCTCAAGGCACAATCCTGTATCCTTTTCTCTTTACTCCGTGCACCTCAGACTATAAATATAACACCATGTCATGTCACTGCAGAAATTCTCTGAAGATTGCACTAATAGGATGCATTGACAAGGGGGATAAGACAGAGTATAGGAGTCAGGTGGAGAACTTTGTTTCTTGGTGAATAGAGAATTGCCTGCAACTTAACACCAGCAAAACCAAGGAACTGATTAATGACTTACACTGCAGCAAAGAGCTTCTATGTCTGGTCACTTTCCAGAGAGTGGATGTGTAGAAGGTGCACTACTACAAGTATTTGGGAGTCTCATAACACAGGAACAATATAAGAAGGGACAGAGCAGGCTTTTTTACCTTAAAAAGCTATGTTTCTTTAGTGTATGTAGTAACATCTTTTACATGTTCTACAACTCTGTGATAGCCAGCGTGCTTTTCAACACTGTGGTGTTTGGATCTGGTAACATTACTTCAAGAGAAGACCACTGAATCAATAAGATAATTTAAAAGGCAGTTTCCCTCAGTTATGGGATGCATTTTGAGCAAATGAAGACAAAACTGTGTGCCACTATGAACAATACTGCACGTCCTCTCTCTGACCCACTAACACTGAGTACCATCCAGGGAATTATGCAGCAAAATTGTGTCAAGAAACGCTACAGGGGCTGCTTTACGCCAATAGCAGCACACCCTTATAATGCCTCACGTCAGAAGTGTTCTTTTTCTTTTTAGTATTCTTTCATTTAGTCATTCTGCTGTGTGTTTGAGAAGGGGCTTGTTGTTTCTTATAATATAATATTTTTGTATTTATTGAGCGTCTATCAAAAGCCACATTTTCCCCCAAAGACAAAAGTGTGCAATGCAACAGGTTGGCTCCTCATCCAGGGTTGGATCCATTTTGCACCTAATGCTGCTGAGATGAGCACTGGCTACTTATTGCACTAAACTAGAAAAGCACATTAGCAAATACAAAGACAGATGGGCATTGGTGCTGTTTCTGAAAGTATTGCTAACGATCTATAATATAAAAACATAATGTTTGCATATACTTTAATTGGAATACAGTATGTAGTCTTGTGATCAGGAATTATGCATATTTGGGGTAAATCGACTAAACATCCATCCATTTTCATATTGCCTAATCCAAGTCAGAGTTGTGGTAGGGTTGGAAACCAAAATCTAGGCAAGGTGCCAATCTGTTAAAGCCCAAGCTATTACTAGGCCAATTTTAACATTCCCAATTAACCTAAGTCATATGTCTTTGGGAGGTAAGAAGAAAACCACTGTAAATGAAGGAAAAGCACATTCCCAGAATGCATAAACGTAACGTGGACAGTGACCGAGCTGCTGTTTGAGCCTGGTCCCCAGACACAGTGAATCAGACGTGGTAGCCAGTAGATCACTAGGCAATTCTCACCTAAAAATACATTGGATAAAGCCTCTGCTACCAGTGAGAACATAAAACATGATTATACCTGGAGGTTCATTACATACAAAATGGCATCACTCTCACATTCTCTGAGGAAGCTGTATCCATTCAGGTTGTGTAGTCTGCTATCTAATGCTCTCATATATTTACTATACAATATAGGAGGCTCTCCACCCCATAAGCATCAGGTGCAATATTTTTAGCAGAATCATATAGCTTTGCTACACATCTGGGAGTTTTCTTGCCAAGAGACAATTGTCAATTTCTGCTCCACAAAATACTGCTTGATACCAAATGAACCCTCAATATCATAATAAACCATGGCATGTACAGATAAGTGTTGAAAACAACAATTATTAACATGAAATTACACTCAAACAGTTTGTTATCCTATTACCACTGTGTGCAAATGTTCCTATTTGAATGGCAACTCTTGAACACTCACATTTCTTTTTTAGAGGAGAACTGACTGATACAGTGCTTTATAATCTTCATCCAACACTTGTCCACATCCATTGATGTCTTTGATAATTAGGGAGCTAGAGATCCTATGATGTGGCTATTAGCAGGTTAATTAGGCAATAATGAAGAAGATGCTTTAGGTTATCATGGATTTAGCACAATAGGATTCCTTTCAGCATGAAATAACACTGAGTGTTAAATTTAATCTTTATGTGTTAATATACATGGGCATACCTTCAAGTTAATTATTGCCAAAAGACTTCACCTTCTCCCGCAAGTTCACAAATGGAAAATTCAGAATAGATTATGTTTGGTGGATGTCTGCACGGATTAGTTTGATGAAGCTTGCAAAGCTTTTAGAGTAACGGACTAAAAAGTGACTAATTTGTGGGGTGCATATTACAGTCCGTGCAGCTAGACAATAAATCTGGTAGAGATATTACTATTTTTTTTAGAAGGAATCTCTATAAGAAAACAATACACTTCATATGTTGACAAAGGATTCTTCCACATATCTTTTCCAGCAATGAATGCAGCCACTTCAATACTTAGCATCCTGCTGACAGCATTTTAATAATGTCTTAATTTCCATTTTTTGTTTCCGATTTTGACTAGTTTAGAAAACAAGGATGAATAATAACATGTGTCGAGAGAATTCCATAGAAAAGACAAAAAGGAACCTGTTAATGCTTTCATCTTTTGATTGCTGGTTTTAATTAACATTATTTAGGTTTGGTTAGCATTAACAGAAATAATTATGGGGTACATTAAATAAGCAACAAGACATTGTCAATATGTATTTCTCTGTCACATCTTATCAGGTGGAGATATGTCAATTGTTCAAACAACCGTGAAATGCACATCCACCCTACAATTAATCACTCACAAGGTGTGCAATAATATCCAGGATGCATGCAGTGATTGCCCTTTTTCATTGTAGATAAAGTAATCAGAGTCTCATTCAGAGATGCACAAGGGGAGTCCACATCAAAGTCAACCTAAATATTGCATATTCTTATTCTTGCCGAGCTTCTTTTTTTTTTTTTTAGTTCTCATCCAGTATGCCTCACCTTTTTACATTTCTGACACAGACAGGTTAATCTGGATAAAGATCATGTTAACTATAGACATGTTAGATAGCTATTTTTATCATTTAATAATCTTTTTTTCCTTTCTTGGTACAAGGTAATTTATCGATTTTGTTTATCTTTTTTAAATTGAAACACATGCATTAAGAAATACCAGTACAGCAAGGTATATCAGGATTGCTTTCAAATGTAAGATTTTGCCTTCATATAATGTTTATTAATATGTTATGTAGATTTTTAACTGAGAACATGTGCATGGAGGGATGATTCCTATCAACTAAAGACTAGTTCAGATGTTACTAAAACCTGATATAATTCATTAAATGTATTTAAGGTTTGATCCAATGCCACTGCTATTACAGTGGAACCTTAACTTACCTATCAATAGAAATTATATTTAAACAACCTCAGAACAGAGAGACAAAAATCAGTTTTGCTAACTGCACTTAACCAGTAGGTATAGTAGTAATACAGTGGTAAAAATTACAATTATTTATTTCTTTTAGAAAAAATAAGCACATATGCAGTAAATAAAATATCTGCCATTTTTTTGTTAATGCATTCAGTTTATAAAACTCTGCGCAATTACAAAATTAAAAAACACGATTAAAGGCTAAATGAGAATGATAATCAAGACATTCTGCACTGAATTTCTTTAAAGAAAAAAATGACAGCAACTTTCAAAAGAAACTGTTATTTCAGATTTGTTAGAACATGCTTGTATAAGCCGTGCACTCAGTTGAGCAATTCACAAAGGCATCATACCTTAACTGCACCCTAATCCTAAAAGGAATAAATGAATTAGCAAGTTTCTCTGTTAGCAGGAACAGAAGTCGATAAACACATTTCTGCTAACTTGTGAATAAAGCATTTTCGCTTTGAAGATGAGTGTTGTAGGAAGGTGGTTTAAGTCCCACCTTAAAAAAAAAAAGACGAAAAAGAGAAACCTGCTTTGTTACCCAAATCTCATCATTCTTAACTTATGTGACAAAAAACTTTACTGATTAAAGAACAAATATTTCACATTCACATACTGCCTTCATTTATATATTCATGTATAGCAAAATCAGTAGTGTGGCAATATTCCCAAAATGAGACAAATAATTCAACAGGGACATTAAGACACCAAACAGGATCAAGCAAAAGGCAAGTCAAAAAGTTAGACGGCGACAAAGGAACTGATCACCAAAACCAAACAGTAACCCACCTCATGTTCATGGACAGATTGAGACAAGTAAGGATTGCTGTTTTTTCTTTGACATTTTGAGTATACTCCTTTTAATCTCCTGTGTGTTGTTACTTTAACAAATTTTCTATACGAAAGTGCTTGAGTGGTAAATGTATTTACAACAAAAATCACAAACATGATGCAGTAACAAACAAGATATATTAAGATAAAGCACAAGACAGAAGTACGTTTTATTAAGAACATATTTATCATAAATGCAACTTACACCTCATTTCTGAAAACTAAGGCAACAAAACAATGACATAGAAATTTACCTAAAATGCAACAAGCCCTTTGTATACATATATTTAACTCGGGCGTCCTGCTTGCTCAAAGTTTATTTGATTGTAGTCATATAAAGTAGTAAGCCTTGCAATCAGATGATGCCCTTATGTCATAAAAATGTATCTCATAGTTTCAAGTTAAAGCTATTTGCTTTCATACAATATTGGGCTACGTAGTTATTTTGAAAGTAGCACACAAAAATGAACACGCAGAATTTTAATTCAGAGATAGAGTAACCAAAATCCAAGGATTTGGAGGAAGATACAATAAACATCCAAAAATTGTGGATAGTTCAGTAACCCCAGTGGGTTCAATGATCAATATGAGGAAGCCAAACCAAAACATTCAATTTCTGCCTGAAAAGACCATCCCTGTGAACTCTAGTTCCAAATAAGAATGGTATTTGCAAGAAAAGTCACTGTAGAGGCCAAAAAGGACTTCAAACCCTCTACAGGGATCAGGGTTGAGTAAAAGCACAACAATATCAAAAGTGCGGCATAATGGGGAACACATTGCAGACAAAGTCACTTAGAGACACTCTTAGAACACACCTGAATCTGTTTATAAGGGACCTGAGTGATCAAACTTGAATCTAAAGGAGAATAAAATTAAACATTTTTGTAACAATATCCTGTGCCACATAAATCTATGATTTTCCTGCTTGAGCATAATACAGGGCCATTCAAAATGAAAGAGCAGATTTTAAAAAATTATTTCAAACAAACTGTATAAGACAGAAACACATTCCATATAGCACTGCATAGAGGAAAGTTCAAAATTTGGTCCTATGGCCCTCAACTCAACGTGAGCACCATGTGCAGCAATACAAACATCAAAACAGTAGACCATTTCTTCCACACATGAGTCAATTGGTTTCTAGTTACTGAATTCACAGCTTCCTCAATTCGATGTCGCAAATCTTGTAGATTAGTGGGCATAGGTGGAACAAACACTCTTTCTTTAATATACCCCCATAGATAAAAATTGCAGGGGGTAAGGTTTGGAGACCTGGGAGGTCATAGACGATGAGCCCATCTCTTCCAATCCATTGTTACCTGAACTACACCATTCCAGGACAATGGATTGGAAGGTTCCACCTATATATAATGGATATCCATACGTTGAATCACACAAAATTTATCTGCAAAACACGGACAAAGAAGTTTTCTTGGATTTCTATATGAATCGAAAAGATCATGCTTGCATATATAATAAGCCAACATGTGACGAATTGTCAGTGATAATAGTTTTGAAAGATGGAGATATCAAAGACAGAGTTGATATTCGTGTTTATCCAAAAGCACAGCATGATTCGTCGAAAGCAGCAAATCTGAGAAATGAGTAGCGCGTAGGGCCTGCACAGAGGGTTGGCAAGTGAAGTGAGCAGGGTACAGAGCCCCCTAGTATACATATATATTAAGCTGCGAAAACAGAAAAAACCCATCCGAGAAATTGCTACAATATTACGAGTGGCAAAATCTACAGTTTGGTACATCCTGAGAAAGAAAGCAAGCAAGCACTGGTGAACTCAGCAATGCAAAAAGACCTGGATGTCCACGGAAGACAACAGTGGTGGACGATCGCAGAATCATTTCCATGGTGAAGAGAAACACCTTCACAACAGCCAACCAAGTGAACAACACTCTCCAGGGGGTAGGCGTATTGATATTCAAGTCTACCATAAAGAGAAGACTGCATGAAAGTAAATACAGAAGGTGCACTGCAAGGTGCAAGCCACTCATAAGCCTCAAGAATAGAAAGGCTAGATTGGACTTTACTCAAGAACATCTAAAAAAGCCAGCACAATTCTGGAAAAACATTCTTTGGACAGATGAAACCAAGATCAACCTCTACCAGAATGATGGCAAGAAAAATGTATGGAGAAGACGTGGAACAGCTCATCATCCAAAGCATACCACATCATCTGTAAAGCACGGTGGAGGCAATGTGATGGCTTGGGTGTGCATGGCTGCCAGTGACACTGGGACACTAGTGTTTACTGATGATGTGACACAGGACAGAAGCAGCCGAATGAATTCTGAGGAGTTCAGAGACATACTGTCTGCTCAAATCCAGCTAAATGCAGTCAAATTGATTGGGAGGCGTTTCATGATACAGATGGACAATGACCCAAAACATACAGCCAAAGCAACCCAGGAGTTTATTAAAGCAAAGAAGTGGAAAATTCTTGAATGGCCAAGTCAGTCACCCGATCTTAACCCAATTGAGCATGCATTTCACTTGTTGAAGACTAAACTTCAGACAGAAAGGCCCACAAACAAACAGCAACTGAAAGCCGCTGCAGTAAAGGCCTGGCAGAGCATTAAGAAGGAGGAAACCCAGCATCTGGTGATGTCCGTGAGTTCAAGACTTCAGGCTGTCATTGCCAGTAAAGGGTTTTCAACCAAGTATTAGAAATCAACATTTTATTTACAATTATTTAATTTGTCCAATTACTTTTGAGCCCATGAAATGAAGGGATTGTGTTAAAAAAATGCTTTAGTTGCCTCACATTTTTATGCAATCGTTTTGTTCACCACATTGAATTAAAGCTGAAAGTTTGCACTTCAACTGCATCTGAGTTGTTTCATTTAAAATTCATTGTGGTAATGTACAGAACCAAAAATAGAAAAAAGTTGTCTCTGGCCAAATATTTATGGACCGAACTGTATATATACATATAAATTCACACTTGGATATACTTATGGACGTTAGAAAGGAAAAAAACCAGATCACTCATTTGCTGCTGCATATTATATTTAAAGTGGTGAAAAATAGAAAAGATTTAGCTAATTTTCTTTACAGCATTCTTATATTTTGGGGCTGTACACTTTCATATTGGTTGGTGCTTTTTGCCTTACAACCACCGGGTCCTAAATTGAAATCTCAGACTTGCTATCACAAATTCAACTCAATCGATTTGTCAGGATTCTGCCCGGATAACAAAAATGTATTGGATGAGCTGATTGTTATCTCTAAATGGGCTTGCTCTGAGCATGTGCATACATAAGCGCTACCATTGAATGTTTCCTCACCTGTGATTGGTTTGTACTATGCATCCTATAGTTGTGTGTGTGTGTGTGAGTATGCATGAATGCACTCTGGGATGGGATTTGTATCTTTCATTACTACAATAGTCTCTGGCCCACCATAGACCTGTATTGGAAAATGATTACATTAATAATTATTGTCCCCATAGGGATAACTTGAAAAGGGATTTTGACTGCATGAATGTATTATGAAGTTTCCAGAGATATTTTTACTGTATTTTCTGTTTCAAGGTAAAGTCTCCTTCAAAATTTGAACAATAAAATGAGTGTGGCTTTTTGTTAAGTGGTCATATGATGATTTTTATATTTGTATGTGTAGTAATACAATTTTTGTGATAACTTTTGGTGAGTGAAACAATTCATGGTGAAACTTGAGGAGGACATGTTGTAATGTGCACAATGGTGCAGTTTTGTATGTGTTCACATAGGGGTATGTCACAATTTAAGAAAATGCATTGTGATTCCATAGTGATGTCAATAACAGCCATAAAATATAATTCATTTTACTGGTGTGCTGTGAATTATCTTTATTATACACCTGAAGTGTACATAAGGCTTTAGGGAGCAATACTTCTTACTCACCCAAAATCCATTAAAAAATAAAACAAAAAGTTTTGAAGATTTTCATGATTGTGAAATCACAAAACAAATTTTATCATCGATTTCATGAAACAGTGTGGAAAATGAAGCTCAACTGTTTCTCTCACCACTAGTGGTAAGTTAACATCAGATTCTTAAATTGGCTTAATCTAGTTCAGGGCGGAGGGAGACCAAAGCCTATATTGGCATGACATAGGAATCAGTCCCGGACAGAGCTCTAGTCCATCACAGGACTCACATCACATATAACCACCGGGCCAGATTAGGATTACCACATAGCACAGCATGCTTGTCTTTAGGGATATGGGAGGAAAACTGGAGTAGCCAGAGAAAGGCAGACACGGATAAGTGAAAACCCCACACAAACAATATCAGAGCACAAGGATTTAAATCTGAATCTGTGAGGCAACAGCATTATTTATTGATTCATACTTTCATACATACTTTTATAATTAGCCATTTTTTCCAATATTTGACTTATTTTACTCATTGGAGGAGGCAACATGGGCTTCATACCCAAGAAAATAATGAAACTGCATGCATCCAAAAGCTCCTCAATTATGTCATAAGTTTGTTGCTAACCGATAATTGCCCTTTACAAGCCAAGAAGAAAGATTTCATTCTTTTAGTGAAAGTTAATAAGCCTTTGAATTTGAGTTGCATCACAGATTACATACTGTATCTTGGTTACTTGAGGACTGGTACATATTTATTTAAGGTTCCATGAATTCTTCACTCAGTTGATAAGAACAAGGTGATCCAGTACTGGGAAATAGCTCTCCCTGTGGAGTGACATACTGAAGGGACTGAGTTCTACCCCAGACTGGTTCCAAGTCAGACTTCCTCTGCTTATGGCTGCATGGCTCCCACATACTGGTATTAGTTATTGGATTCTCCGCACTCTGTTATGCACCTTGAACTAATGTAATTTGCAAGATGCAATCTTTCAGGGACACTTCTTATTTACTGGCTATCACAATGCTCGTATTATTTATTTATTTTTCCCTAGACTTTAAAGTTTAAGTGAATTGTAATGAGAAAAGGTTTCTGTGTGCACACGGAGGGCAATAGCTCTGCTATGGAAATAGGCAATCTGTTGCACAGTGGGCCGAAAATTAAAAAAAAAAAAAAAACTCTTTACTTTGGATAGCAGTTTTGAGACATTTTGTATGGTTTAACATTCTAAGAGATGAAATTTCCAACTATATTATAAAACTACAGAAGGCAGCCCTTTACCAGTGTCTGACTGGTAGCTGAACGTTGAAAAGCTTATCGGCAAGTCACCTTCAGCCCCTTTCTTGCAAAGCTATTAAGGCAAGAGACATGCTGTTTTGGCAATATGGAATTCAAAGCGGTGGCACAGAAGAAGAGGTCTGTGTCAAAGAAGAAAATCCATAGGCTTCTTCAAATAACAGTATAGAGCCCTGAAATTTTCCATCAAATTCTTTCTGTGTCCTTTTGACATTTTCAACTTAAAACTATATTGCTTAACATCAAGGCACTTTGATAAAAAAAAGCTTTATTGAAAAAAAGTAATTTTTGTGTAAGACTCACCAGGAAAATGTAATTTTACTGTGAAGTTTACTTGTAAAAGGTAATTTTGAAAACCACTTTCAACATGCACTTCTTGCTATTTTTTGTGGGACTGTTTTCTAAAGTAGACCTGATGTCATTTACGGGCATACTGTGTCAATACTCCAGTGCCGGGCAAGTTATTTGTGCTACGGAAGTTTACAGAAACCATAGCTTTTGGCGATGTTATTTCAAGACTGTGAAGATCAAAGAATGCAATTTCGCTTGGAAGTTTCATCAATTTTGCATCAATTTTGAAGCCAGAACAAGGGTCCTGTGCACAGAATCATAATTTCATAGAAACTAAAATTCCTTCTGTGATGGAGGTCTAATTGCATGTAAGGAGTCACTGCAAAACAATATCAAAATAGTCGTATAAGATAGTGCTGACTGCAAAATGATTTTAATGCAGGCAAGGAGGTTTGGCAGGCAGTCTGAACCCCATCAATTTATATTATTATTATACAGTAAAGGTCAAATAGGAAAAAAAAAACCTCTTGCAATGACTACAATTACATATCATTTCTGAAAGTGAAAGAACAAAGAGCACAAAAAGCATAGACCTTTCTTGCAGTTATTTCCAGAAAGCTCTCATCTTGTCATATGAAATAATGCACAGTAAGAAACACTCAGTGGTCATTCATGTAATGAAAGAAAGCATCCTGTAGTTTTCTGAATCGGAAATTGTTATGCAAAGGAAAATTGTAATATTGCTGTGGGATTGAAGCTGACAACACAAACACAAACATACATATTGGATATATTTAAAGGCGTGTCATCGCAATGCATGTTGATAGTGTATTAGAACAATGGAAATGTAACATGAAAAATATCTGTGTCTATTTAGGCAGTTGAATGTCAGTAACTATGTGTGCATTTAAAAAAAAACTGCCAATTTTTTTTACCTTTAAGATGATATTTTAATCAAAAAATACATTTTAAAACTTAAAATAAAAGAGCACTTTATGACTTCATTGTGTTGTAGTATTTAGATAGATAGATAGATAGATAGATAGAATTTTATTCACCCCCAACCTATTGATTTCATAGTGTTATTTTAGACAAATTTGTTATCTCTTTTTAATTTTTTTTATCACTTATTGTATATTGTACAGCAGTAGTCAACATTTTGAGGAAGAACCAACTAGATTCCTCTGTCTTCCAGAAGAGGGTCCTATAGTTTTATGGAATAGCTCTGTTTTCCTTAATGCTGCTCTGATTTCTTAATGGGATATTTCAGTCTTTGAAGTACACATAATCCATTTGACTGTAAATACACTACTTTAATGGTCATATTTGGCTTTCAATCAACTTTGCTAGGGTCATGGCTTTCAGTTGCAAGCTTCCTCTGGGTAAGATAATTATCTAACATTCCATGCAACATAATCATCTGCACTGAATGGTACTGGGAATTTGATAGTCATTAACTTTATTCACAATATGCACCAACTCAAGACATATTATTCAGAAAATAAAATAAAGTGGTATCAAATTGAATGATTCATGAACACTAATAAAAATGAAGCATTGGTTTCATTCAAAACAAAAAACATGATGGCGTTTTTAAAGGTCCTGCTTATAGAAAGAGAAGATGGCACTGTGGAGAAAGAAGAATCAGCTACTTGCACAAAATCTGTTCCAAGAAAAGCAACTCATTTTAATACAACTATGTAGCATCAAAAACAAGGCAGCAAAGAGCACTATAATATCACATGTTTATCACCGGGCACACCCTCACTACACTCAGTCAGGACAATTTAGACTCACCATTTAATATAACTTGGAGTTCTTTGGGTTGTGTGAGGACACTGAAGAAAATCCACATGGACTCATGGAAAACCCCAAATAAACAGTATCCAGGTGGGAGATCAGACTGATTTGTCTAGAGCAGGGGTCCTCAATCCCAGTCCTGGAGAGCCGCAGTGGCTGCAGGTTTTTGTTCTGACCTGGTTGCTTAATTAGAAAGCAATTCTTGCCAATAAAGCACTAACAAGCTATGAAATTAAATTAACTCTGCTATGTCAGGTCATTCTCATATCCTAGATTTTCTTTCCCTTTCTATCATGCAAATGATTTGAAGGCTAAAATGGACGAGTAATTCTCAGTCCTTCACTTTTTTCTCTTCATTTTTCTTCCAAGTATTTAATTAAACCCAATAGTGCAGATAAATACACACAGGTGTAAATGTAAATAAGCTAAATGGAGAAATGCTGCTCTCTCTTGTCATTTGCATGTTATTGATAATGAGGAGCAATTAAAATAGCTGTTTAAGACAAAATTAAGCAATAAGGGCTCAAAATCACTAAAGTGAAGCAGAAGTGTTACTTTAGCAATAAGTGCTTTTTATTAAGCAACTGGGTTGGAGCAAAAACCTGCAGCCACTGCGGCTCTCCAGGACCGTGATTGAGGACCCCTGGTCTAGAGCTATAAGGCAGCAGTGCTGACTAATATTCCACAGAGCTATGTATGACCATTATTTAATACATTCTGTGATCCTGCTGAGCAGAGTGGAGGCCGAACCTCTGCATTTTTCCCCAGTTAATTCTGAGGTTTGTCAGGGGTGTGTTCTTGCTCCTACTCTGCTCAATGCTTGCATGGATTGGATGTTGGGTAAGGTTGTGGGGTCCACTGGCTGTGGAGCATCTGTTGGTGAATCAAGATTCGCTGATCTTGATTTTTCCAATGATGCTGTGATCTTCAAGGATTCCATGGAGGCTCTGATGGGGGCTCTCAAGAGACTGAGTAGTCTGAGTTTCTGGGTTTGTGAGTGTCCTGGATAAAAACCAAGATCCAGGCCTTTAATGACCTCTTGGACACAATCATCAGCAGTGTGTCTGTCTGTGGAGAAAGTGTCAAACTCGTCAAGAGGTTTACTTACCTTGGCAGTGGCATTCATGTCTCCGGTGACTCTTTCTAAGAAGTCAGTAGATGGATTGGGAGAGCATGGGGGGTCATGAGGTCGCTGGAAATGGGTGTGTGGCCCTCTCAATATCTTTGCAAAAGGATGAAGGTCCAAGTCTTCAGAGTCATGGTGCTTTATGTTTTGCTATGTCGTTGTGAGACATGGTCACTATCCAGTGACCTGCCAAGAAGACAGGACTCTATCAGCGCTGTATCCCTTTGGAGAATCCTTGGGTACCGCTGGTTTAACTGTGTAAACAAGTGGCTGCTCAAGGGGTCCTGAATGAGGCACATTACCCGCATTGTGAAGGAGCGTCAGTTACGGCGTTACTGCAATATGGCACAATTCCCAGAGGGTGATCTGGCTGGCAGGATCCTCAAGTACCCAAGCAGCTGGACCAAGCCAAGGGGATGCCCATGTAACACCTGCGGCAGATAGATGGTCATTATTGGAGGGTGGGACTGGACCGCTTATCTGCCTGGGGGGTTGTCAACCAGGATCTGGAGCTGTTTTGTCATGTGGTGGGTGCAGCAGTGCACTGTACCAGTACATGCTCCTCAACCTGACCTGACCTAAGTAAATTTATTACTGAGATTCACACAAAACTTAATGTACATCAGAGATCAAAGTGTGATCTCTGTGATTCCTCAGTACATAGTGACAATCACTTTCCTGCCCACTGTGCCTAATATATTCCCTCTGTTTCTTATAGGTTATTTGGTGGCAGATATTAACTTCTTCTTCTGTTGTGTGTCTTGTTAATAACAGTCCATGTATGCTAAAGTGTTCATTAGTGAACTATTGTTATATCAGTAGATACTTATATTTTCACAAGTTTTGTATGTACATTCCATTGTACAAAACTTAGTTAATTTAAGGTATGATCATAATGTATTATTTCTTTGGAAAGTTACAATATGATGCACTATACATAATCCTGCCATGATTTATAAGTAATGTAATTAAGTTAGTTCAGGACTCAGCTTGTCATTTTTACCTTAATTGGATGATCAGGAAAGTTAAACACTTTTACCCAGTTTTCATAAGTACTAATCATTTATTGTTAGTCTGTTTTCTTTGATAATAGATGCATAATCACAGTGAATTTGATCACAGTAGAGACACTGTTCATTAATTTAACATAAGTCTTTATTCTTGAGTATAAGTTGTCAGGTTTTTTACATCGTCTCACATATTCTTATTTAAATATCAGTATTCCTCTTAATCAATTTATATTTGGTCTAGTAAAGAAATTATCCAAATACAAATTCACAGTTGTGTTAAGGGATCCAGATTAACCCTAAAATTAACCCTAAAAATCATTTTACAATTGTGAAACACAAAACTCACTCATGTGAGGTTTTGGTGAGTTATTGAAATTTTTAAGGGTGAAAAGCAAGGAATATTACTTCCTAAGGGTTATTCCACAGTCAAAACTGCTGTATCCTTCCATGAGGCTCCACACTCTCTCATCAGCCTTGTGCACTGCCTAGCCACACATTCATGCCGCTGGCCCCACTTTGCACTGCTTACTTGGGGTAAGACATGACACTGTCAGGGTTCACTTTCCCCAACTCTGTAAGTTGAGAGTTATGACATGACAGATTTTAATCATTTTTATCCATGCTATGAGGTAGTTTTCATGAGTTATGAATTGTGTAGATTCAGAATTGTTCATTTGTGCTCCCAATTTATTTTGAGGAATATTAATTTTTTTCAACATTATAATTTGATTATATAATGGCACCTCTTTGTTTTTTGGGTCGCTGCCATTTTTTGGTTTGGTCATTAGGAACATTTGATGCTAGGGGCATGTTTCCAGAGTGTCACAAATAATGATATCACATATGCAATGTTTAAAAAAATGATCTTGTGCAACAAGTTTTAACTCTACTGATCCTTGAAATCATTTCTTGTAATTGTTTTACTATGATTCTGACTTTGCGTTTTGCTAGGACATAGCAATTAAATTTTATCTTAGTTTTGACTTTTGGCCTGTTTCTAATTTACAATTTTGTTGCTCAATCCTTTTAACAAAATTCTTTTATACCTGTCTACAGCTAGGTATACCTCCAGTCCAAGCCAGGATCCTTCCAAAGGTTTGCTTCCGACCACCTATCTAGGCTAATAGATGCTTGCAGTTAAGTATTCTAGAGCTGCGTCCGCCTTTCCATGTCCTGCACTAGAAAACATTTTGCCATAACTTTTGCACAGGGAGAAAAAGGTTGATAATGATGTTAAAATATATATGCTAATAACACAAATTTCACTTGCGGTGAAACAATACAGGGCGGCACAGTGGCGCAGTGGGTAGCTGGTAAGGAGACCTGGGTTCGCTTCCCGGGTCCTCCCTGCGTGGAGTTTGCATGTTCTCCCCATGTCTGTGTGGGTTTCCTCCGGGTACTCCGGTTTCCTCCCACAGTCCAAAGACATGCAGGTTAGGTGTATTGGCGATTCTAAATTGTCCATAGTGTGTGCTTGGTGTGTGTGTATATGCCCTGCGGTGGGCTGGCACCCTGCCCAGGGTTTGTTTCCTGCCTTGTGCGCTGGGATTGGCTCCAGCAGACCCCCGTGACCCAGTACTTAGGATATAGTGGGTTGGATAATGGATGGATGGATAAAACAATACAATTTATTTTTTTGTATAGCACTCTTCACTGAGTGCAGTGAACAATTCTCAGTTAAAATATAAATACGCGTATATTTATACTGATTACAAAATACAGAACTGGTACTGATATATATACAGATTTTTTATTTGTTTTTGCAGAGTGAAACTCTAACTTTTACATGAATTGCTTCACTCATCACTGAGGATCTAGACTGTAGAGCACATATTTGCCAAATTTTACAGCAGCTACTAGAACATTTAAAGCATAAAATACTTTATAAGCACAAAAATACATAACAAACAAAAGCAGTTACAATACACCAAAAGGAAACATTTTAATTAGTATTGTTGTACCACAGCAAAATAGAGAGGAATCTTGTACTTGAAGGAAGCATTTTAAAATCCAGTGAGGGCAGGTGGGTCTTCAGTTCGAACAGAAGGACTAGACAGACAGAATCTCATAACCAGATCTTGGGAGAATGTCCCCAAAAACAGAATAAAAACTGCATTTACAGTTTGTGGGAAGGTGTAGCAAACAATTTTAAAAGTCAGTAGCAGAGCATTAAGCAACATTTAGTGTCATACAGGAAGGTGGTATAGACCAGTTAAGTTAGTGGTAATGTTGGAGCAGAATGTGGTTTAAGTAAAGATTTTGGTAGCAGCATTTTAAATTTGATGTATCTTTTCAATATTACAAGAAGACCATTAGAAAAAGAATACTCTAGAACAGTGGTGAGCAACATCAGTCCTGGAGGGCTGCAGGGGCCTCAGATTTTTGTTCCAACCCAATTACTTAATGAGAAATCAATTATTGCTGATAAAGCACTTATTGCTCAAGTGACATTTTTCTGCTTCATTTTAGTTGTGTCACTTGTCATGATTTTGAACACTTAATTGCTTATTTTAGTCTTAAACAGCTGCGTTCACTGTTTTTAATTGCTCCATATTAGTAATAAGATGCAAATGATGCAGTTCCCCATGTAGCTTATTTCCTTTTAAATGTATGTGTGTTCATTGTGCACTATTTGATTTAATAAAATACATAGAAGGAAACTGAAGTGAAAAATGGGAAGGACTGAAAATGACTCATCTGTTTTAAACTTCAAACTATTTGGATGATATCCTTAGAAAGGAGACCCGTGCAGACATGAGGAGAACATGCAAATTCCATGCAGGGAGAACTGGGGACGTGAACCCTGGTGTTCTTACTGCGAGACAGCAGCGCTACCATCCCTACAAGAATTGAGAAGTAATAAAAGCATGGAAAAATGCTGTAGCATTATGATTAGGACCACTGTCTGGAAAAAGACATTTTGACTGCAGCAAATACAGGTATGTGGAATTCAAAGCTCAGGCTACCTAGCCAATATTCTGTCTGTAATGGACAGTTTTTCAAGAGGAAGTACTTAATTTATCCCGAGTAGTAAACAGTCTTTAAATAAGGTCTTATGTGATTTTTCTTACATGAATTTAAACATGTAACTGCTTATCTTTTTATGTGTTATCTGATAACTGAAAAATACAAGACCTCTTTTACAAAAGGATAGAAAGTGCAAGCAAAAACTCTGAAGACCTAAAAAGGGAAAAGATAAAACAGACTTGAGCAGAACAAACAGTAGCGTAAAATGAGAAAAGAAAATGCAAAATGCACTGGCACAGACTGACAATACATTTCAAAGAATCAACATTGAAAAACAGAATCTGGTAATTCCGAAAAGAATTAGAAATATTGTCTATCTTAGCAAACTTTCAGGTCTTATTATTACACAAAGGTGAAAATGACTGAAGCGACATCACACCAGAAATTAGGGGACTACAGCTGTTGTTTTACTTGAGCACAGCTATACAGTGTGTTGACTTTAAATGTATTTGTTTGGTTTTGTAATTGCCTGAATCTTTTTATATCGAGAATTTTGTTTATATACAGTAATACCTCAGTTAATGGATCCTCTTAGAGCACAGCTCCTTTATAATGAACATAGCATAAAACACACAATGGAGCATGTTCAAGTTCAAGTACCTATTCGCTAAAGCTCTGTGGTATCATAGTGCAATCTTCCTACATAGAATAGTTGTCTGCGATTGATACTGTGCATGAGTGCTGAATTATTAATCTGTACTGAAGTTATTTTAGTATTTGTATAAAATAATAAATAGTACATATAATAACTATAATTTGACAAGTATTTCATTCCTGAGGTGCTTGTCCACTGCTAAAATCCACTGATCTGGCTGCATGGCCATGGATGAATTTCCTTAAGGATTCTGGTTTGGATCAGCTCATGGAGCTGGGGAAAGTGAGTCAGACAGTGTTGACAGTGGTGGGAATGTTCAGGCAAGTACTTCCTAAGGCAGATGAGAGCACATGGAGCTTCATGGCAGGAGCTGTGTAAGATCAGGGAGGCAGGAATATTTTTGGAGGACAGCCAAGGAATTAGACAGTGGTTTCAGCATAACACCACCACCCCCGCGGCAGAGGGTGTTAAAATATGTATCCTTTAGTCAGCCTGTGGTACATCTACCTTCAATAACAACATTTCTTATAATAAACTAAAGTCCTGGAACACATCTACTATATTAAATGATGTATTACTGTATCTGATATTTTCAAATTTTCATTTTTAAGAGTTGGGTGACATTTCAAATAAGTTTTCATGGATGTAGTCATATTGTATACTGTTACTATGTCTATTGCTTTTCATGTGACATTTTATGTACCGGCTATTAAAGATGGTGATGTACATATTGTGGACTAAGCCCCAAACACCAGATAGGCAGACATGTAAGCACCACCACACATTTATTTACAGACTATATACAATAATAAAGTGCCACACAACCCACTTCACCCCAAAGTCCAGGCCTCACACTGCCTCTTTCTCTCTTCAGGCCGCCTCCTTGCCTCCTCCGAGACATCGTCCTTCCTTCTCTCCCGACTCCAGCCCCCGAATGGAGGGAGGCGGCCCCTTTTTTTAGCCACCCGGATGTGCTCCAGGTGTCCTCCAGTAACCTTCCGGCGACACACCCCTGTGTGGCGGAAGCACCGGCTGTGTACGCAGAAGCACTGTGGGTGTCCCCGATCCTCTTCCCCCCAGCACTTCCAGGTGTGGCGGAAGTGCTGAGGTCCAAGGCTCTCTAGGCATTGGGGCACCCCCTGGCGGTGACCACGGGCCCCTACAGGGTTGAGCTTCCAAGCTCTCTACCCGTGGTCCCCAAAGCAACCAGGGTGGTCGCCCCCTCATGGTCTGGAGGAAGCGCAAGCCCTCCTCCAGTCCTCCTGGGCGTCCCAGCTGGGTAGCAGCCCCAGCCACTTGCCACAATATCTTAGTATCTTCACTTGGATATGAATTAGATATAACATAATAATAGCTGAAGATAAGAAACCAAAGATAGTATTAGTATCATCTTGTTTTGAATCTTTTTTGGTTAAATTTTAGGTGAGGTGGTTGAAGAACCTATTCAATGTTCATTAAGTGGTCCTTTGAAGTGAACATTGAGCTTGACTAATTAAAAGAGTGGATCGTTCAAAGGCTTTTGAAATGTATTAATTAATACAGAGCTTCAGGGCACATTTTAGTTAAATGTCCAAGACTGACAAAGAAAAATGTATCTATATCTCAGGTGTTAGTAAACTTGTGAAATTCCCAGATGACATTAAAATTGGGGGGATAGAAGACACTGAGAGGCAGCGAAAACAATTCAAGAAGACCTGGAGAACCTTCAGAACTGGGTAAACACCTCGAAAGTGCAGTTTAATGTAGAAAAATGCAAAGTGTTACAAGTGGGCAAAAGGAACATCAATTAAAAATACAAGATGGGAGACACAGTCATATAGGAAGCAACCTCTGAAAAAGATTTAGGGGTTTATGTTGACAAAAAGTTTTCATTGACTAAGCAACATACAGAAACAATTAAAAAGGTAAATAAAATGTTAGGTTATATCATAAGACTGTTGAATTCAAGGGTTGTGTTCAAACTATATAATGCACTAGCAAGACTACATCTGGAGTATTGTGTGTAGTTCTGGTCACCGTGGTACAAGAAAGACATAGCAGCACTTGAAGCTGCACAAAGGAGAGCAAGTAGGTGCATCCCAGGACTTAAGGACATGTCCTACTGTAACAGACTCAGAGAATTAAACCTGTTTAGTCTCAAGCAGAGGAGACTACGTGGGGACCTAATCCCGGTGTTCAAAATCTTCAAAGTCATTGATCAAGTAGATCTAGCAGAATTCTTTCAGCTTAAGGGTAAATCTATATACTCGAGGACATCAGAGGAAATTAAGGGGAAGTGAATTTAAGACTGAAGCCAGGAAGCACAGAGCTATGGCACTCTGGAACAAACTACTGAGACATGGAGTTGAAGAAGAATCCTTGACAACCTTTAAGAAGAATCTGGATGAGATATTGGGACAGCTCAGCTATTAGCTAAACAAATGGGCTTGATGGTCTTCTCTTGTTTGTCAAATTTTTATTTATTCTTGTTTCTAGGTTAGGGCTTGGTGGGGCAGACATGAATGTTTCAGTTCTTAGAAAAAAATAATTTAACCATCCCTAGTTTAAAAAAATCCACAAATGGAAAGCACATTAGCTTTGTGTAATGTCACCAAATATAACTATTAATAACTTTGAAAAAAACAAATACATATATATATTTAATTCCCATGTGAAAAAGATCAAGGTGCTAGCAAACCAAATAACAACACAATTATATGGAACTATGGTCTTTGTGGATTCCTGGAATAACAGAAAAGCCGAAAGCACGAAAGCCGCAGAACCTGACAGCTTTGAGTCTGAGCCAGGTGATTTTGTGATATAGTAAAAAAAAAAAAAGAAAAAAAATTCTTGGTAGTTAATTTTGTAATATATTATATATAAAGCTTTGCTTATGTATAGTAGTCTTAACTTTCATAACTATTTTTGGTTTATGGCAAACTAAAACTGACTCAGAATAGACATTTCAAGAGAAACCTGGTCTCAGTAACAACGTGATTGGAGTGAACATAACCTGTATTTTTAAATATGCAGATACTACTGTATATGTGTGTTAGTTTCATGTTTCATGTTAGTTTCAAATGGTTAAACCATTTTTATATCTTTTTCATTGTCTTTCTCTATAATTTTAACTAGCTTGAAAATAACATACAGAAGACATCTCATAACAAGATAGCTAGACACACATTAGATGTATAAAGCAAATGGTTCAATAATTTATAATTACCTGTCTAACTGATCTTCAGGCTTTGTGCAGTTGTGTAGGTTAGATCTAAACTCAGCAATTTTAGATCACCAGCATAGCATATCTCAGGATATAAATGCTCATTTTTTAAACATGACTTGTTTTTAATTTTCAATATTTTCAGCATATAGTGTAACTATGGTAAAATATATGTGATATTTTCAAATTAAAAGGAAAGGCAAAAATAAAATGTGTTAAAAAAAGCTTTAAAAATACAGCGTTGCATACTTGGTGAGAGGAGGGAGCACAGGTGTTTATTTCAAGAGGCACTTTAAGTGTGTGCCAGCCTAAGACTTACACGCACCTTATAGAAGCCCATATATTGGCTGCACTTTATTTAGCGCTCATTTCAGTACAAGGTGAGTGGTTTATTTATAACCTCATACTCCAGGTCTATTTGTGTAAACATTCACAGAACCTACTTGATCTGAAACAGTATTAAACCTTCTTTCCCTTTTTCAGATTTAATAATTTAATAAGTTGAATTTATAAATAAATTCTAAATATGAGACAAAACATTCTGGTAGCTAAATACTTTTTAATGTATGATATGCTGTATATATTCTATTTCATTTCACTCATGCCAAATCTAGTCTACTGTGCACCGTTATTCTAAAATATATTTAAAATAACACATACATTTACTTAGAAACACAAAAACATGAAGCTGAACACACATAATGTATGCAATATTCTCTACATATATCTGTGGCATTTTTGCATATATGAATTTGGCTTTTAAAACCTCCAAGTGACATCCAGAAAGAGCAAAAACTATACTCCAGTCTCACATTTAATCTGTGCATGTTGCTGTAGTCCTGCATTAGCAAATGAATTCAGCAGTGGCAAGTGGGTGGTTGGTGGCAGACATTAAAGTTCATGCAGCTCTCCATGTCACTTTGCCAGGGCCCATGGACTTGCTTGGACTTCTATGGAGGGTAGATTTAGATGGTAAAAATCTGATGGCCTAAAACACACTCTGTTGTCATTGTGTTGTTCCCATGAACCTCCCAAGTTGTTTCTAATAAAAGTGAATTCTTTTGTACAATTATTTTCAACAGCATTGTATCACTTTTAATCTAGCAGCATATGTTGGACTGATCACATGAAGACCAACAATTCTGTCTTTATTCAACTCAATCAGGTGCTTGTACAACTTACAATTGTATTGTCAAGGTGTTTTTGACATGCTAAGGATTGACTACACACCTCCAGGGTTAGCATGATACAACCATTTCCAATCATTGTCTTTTATGTATGATAGGCCTTATGCAAGCATTTTCATACAAGGAACAACAATGCTTTTTGTCACAGTATATATGTACAGTAAAGGTTCAATTCGTGCCATGAAAGAGATTGAGAGACAGAGAGTGAATGAGAGAGATGGATGTCAAAGTGGACACAGAGATAGCAGGAAGGAAAAGGTGGCACAGAATAGGGGCAAGTAAGAGCGTATAGGTGGGTAAGGTCATTACCATCACAGGGACAAAGCACAGTGAAATTCTTGGTGGGGGCTGAATGCTGGGTTTTTTTACCTTTTATTACTTTGAAGCATACTGTTATATTTGTTATGTTAATCTTATTTGAAGCATATTGTTATATTAATCCTATTTGTTTGATGGAGCTATATTCTGCTCTGTTTATGTATACATCTTAATGGGCTTATAGAAATTTCAGCTTTTTTGGACGCAAAGACTGAACTCGATACACGTCATGTCAGACCTTGTTCACCTTTAAAAGCTGTTTCAACTAATAATATTTAAGTGGAAACAAATTATTCATTTTTCAAATAACAGTCTGAAAATAAAAAAAATCCTTTCAATACACTGATTTCATTGATTTAAAAATTTCCAAAATTGAAAATGTTATTTCTTCTTTTAAGAGGATGAAACACAGTCTATGAAATTCTGTGGAAACCTCATATTACTACAGGATCATGCCCCAGTGGTCCCCAGTCAACCTTAGCACTAGCCCAAGCAACATAGAACAAAAAAATGGAAACTGTCATGGCTATCATCACTGCTTTGATCTAATGTGGCATGATGAGTACCAGCCTAAGCTGGCAAACAAACAGAAATAAGTACACAATTTCAAAAATGAGAACGGCAAAAAATAAAGATCTGACTGCTACAATATTACTTTCCAATCTTAGCTATAAAAAAGTGCAGGCATGTACGTGAGCCACTGTTATGACTTAATTATGGCATGCTCTACACAGAAAATGGCACAGCAACTCTTGTCAGTAAATGAAAGCAATTAAAATCAGTTTAAAAAATGAATGTGAAAAACCAGAAGTAAACCTTGTCAATTATCTAATACCAATTCCTGTGTTCCTGTGTGTTTGTCTGTGAAAAACACCTTACAATAATGGCAGGCATCATGTCACAAAAGTTAACATGTCATGTCCAAACAATGAAAAAAAATTTTTGACAAATTTTAGGATGTACTGTAAGTAAGATTTAGTGGTATGTAACCAACTTCACTTAGTCTTTTATACTTTCCATGTGTAAAAACCCCTGGTTTATTGGTCTTAACTTTAATTTTACAATTGTCTTTTCATTTCTGTACGTTGCCTTGACTTTCCAACCACGTATTTGTCTGTTATTTTGACTTTGAATTAGTGTGATTACCGATCATAAGGAACAGTACTGGTGCATTGTTTCTGAATTTGGATAGATATTTCACATTATTTTTAAATAACCTGTTTGATATATCATCATGGCATGATTTTGTGTTGCTTGTGGCTCTTTTGTTGTTCATTGCTGGTCATGTGTTTATTGGTGGCACATTTTGTTGGAATTACTGTGACTTTAGGATGGCATTATGGCATCCTAGATTGAGGATAAATTCAAAAACACCTTTACTGTGTTTGCTCTTGTTTTCTTTCTGAACTTTACTCTGACTTTTGATAATGATTTTACAAACTTTCATTCTTATCTCATTACACCCACACCCATAATATCCATTCACAGACAGCTTTTGAGTAGGAAATTGAACCCATGACTCCAGAGCTATGAGGTTGCAGCACTAAACAATTTGTCACTGTTCAGTCCTATATGAGCATTCCACATAAACATTTTCTGCATATACACCCACAATTTTGCACTTTTGTTATTTATAAATACTTCCTGATGAAGCACAACATGTATTTCTTACACTTTTTTTCTCCTCAAACTGAATTTATATTCAGCTGTGTTCCACGCTATTGTTTTCCATTCAATCCTATGACATGACTCATTTATGCTCTAAGAAATACAACATTTGTGAGGAACAGAAAATCACAAAGCTAATATGAATGTCAGGATTTTACCAAACCACAACCAAAGTAGTGCAATTAGTAACCAATTAGCATACATTTTATTAATTGTCTTATGAGGCTTAGACACAAAGGATGTTTGTGTTCCAGTCTAGCCATACAGAAGGAAAACATGGCACTTTTCTCACAGACAGTGACAGCTGAAATAATCAGGTCAGTTGATATGTATGTGTGGAAGGCTGAATTTTGCACCTGCCATTGGCTGTAATGCTAAGTTGCCATTATAACAAAAAAACAGCTATTATTGCTAAAAATGGCATTCTTTACAAAAAATACACATGAACCTAAAACTTGAATATTCCTATAGTCTTCTTCTTCTTTTTTTTAAATTCAAAATCAGAGAATAACTATCAAATTGCAATCGGCTTTCTCTTCTATGACCGGGTTGCCCAAGCAGATTATCTGGTCTAACTTACAAATTAATTATAATGACCAACAGTTGTAGAGCATCAATAGTCTATCAGGATTAATTAAGATGGGAACTGACAGCTGACTGTTAATCACATCATTTGCAGTTCAACAGTGTAGAGGTCAATTGTTTTTTCTCCTTTCTTTCTTTATTGCACTTACACTAATGTTTAAATAATGATTAATCATGTTTCATAAAGATACCTTCAATGGTATAAATTAATTCCAATCATCTCAAATATTTTGTGAATTATCCCTTTTTTAAATATTATAATGTACAAGTTATTTAGCTATTTATTGATAGCTATTTTGCTTTGATTAACCCCGATGTTGTCATTCCCCAAGGAAAGAACTGTCCTTTTGTTTTAATAACAGTTGGTGGATTAAAATGTACATGACCTAAAATTCATACAGTGGCATGTGAAAATGGGATTTGATCTAATGGTAAACCTTTAACAGACAGTAATAAACCTGCAACCCTTTCTACTTGTGTCTTAATGAATGAGCAATATTTAGATAAAGAACAATTTGTTCTTTGAATGTGTATAACATCCTATTAAATAATACACAAGTATCCTTATTGAAGTTTACAAACACTTAAAGGGCTGCAAAAGCATATTATATATGTATAGTAACTCAAGTATTAATATTGAATAATTCATTTAAAATTATGTGAAACGATTCATGACTTTTAATATCAAGTAATCAAAGTTATTAGAAAAAAAAGGATATTTTAGCACCGCCTTGTGTTGTAGATCATTCCAGGAGACAGTCATTTTACTGCGGCACCAGTCTTAGCGGACTGTGATGCTACATCCACTACTTTGTAATTTTAGAAAAAGGGGATAGGCAGCATTTATTTCTTTAAGCTTTTTACCATCTTATTAATTTTACTATATGTATGGAAATGAAAAAAGGGAAAATTAAGTCTATTCATCATCTTATCAGACTATCAATATTATGGCTATCCATCCACTGTGAAACATTTCTCCAGTTTAGGGTTTGAGCTGTTTTTGGTACAAGACAGGAACTCACAATGGAAGGAGTGCTAGTTCACCATGAGCACACACGCACATGAATACACATTCACTCTTATAATTTAGAATTGTCAATTAACCTATTCTGCATGTCATTTGGGTGTAGAAGGAACCTAGAGTATCTATAGCCACAGGACAAACTGACAGACTCCACACGGACAGTGACCAAGCTGAGATTCTATCTCAGGAAAGTAAAGCTGTAAGGCAACAGATCAAGGCATTTTTGTATGTTTCTTATCAGTGGGGCACAGAGCTTAGACCCTGGTTCTATTACTAGGTCGCCATATCTTGTCCTTTTATTTGCTTGGGTTTTTTCCCCACAATTCAAAGACATACCATCAGGTTCACTGTAAGACTTCAATTGGCCAGACAGTCCAGTTGGAGATGGTTCCTGCTTCATCTGTGCTGCTGGGATAATCTTTGGCTAGCTAAAACCCCCTAGTGGAACAAGGAAGTTGAAAAAATGAACTTATGGATTCAAGCATTAGGTTTATTCATCCATTTGCTGAAATGAGTTTAAGAACCACATCTCTGTCTGCAGCACTACGTGCAATGTGGGAACTACATTGGGACAGAGCCCACTACAGGGTGTACTCACGCATACATTCTCACACATGCTGGGCCTCACTGAACCTAACATGTGTCTTGGGAGGGAGACCAGAGTACCCCAAGAAAAAAATACCTAAACAAGGGAAGAACCCCACCGATAGTGATAGACTCCAAACCCAATCTCATTAATGCATTCCTCATATTCAGCTATGAACGTTTCCAGTTTCATTTAAGCAGAAAAAACATTTTTATAAGTATGTTCTCCTCTGTGTTTTTGTTTGCAACAATTGTTCTAAATCCCAAGCAACTCTTACAAGCACAGCTGCTAAATTTACTACTTTCAATCAGCTCATTACCTTCATATTACACACAAACACTGAAAAGTATATGCTGCTGCTGCCGCTGTACTTTATATGAAATCATGCAGTTATAATCTTGAAAGAAATGGGACCATCAAAGCTATTTTTTATTCATCAGCTGTAAAAGAAGCTCTTCTAAGGTTTCCAACTTGAAAAATGGAAGATTCAGAATCTAGCTCATGTTGTGTGCTATTCTTTTAAGGGGTTGTATAGCTAGGGGGCATATTTACCCCAAGTCCCTCAGGAATGATGTATCATTGCTGGTGATAAAGCACAATAAATACTGATAATGTAAAATCTGTTTAAACTAGGAAATATTACATTTGCTTAGGCTTTACTCTGGAGAAAGTATATTTTTAAAGCAAATTACAGTGTGGCACATACAGCGTCTACAATTATTAACAGATTATTTAATGGGGTTTACAGTGGGTACGGAAAGTATTCAGACCCCCTTCAGTTTTTCACTCTTTGTTATATTGCAGCCATTTGCTAAAATCATTTAAATTAATTTTTTCCCTCATTAATGTACACACAGCACCCCATATTGACAGACAAAAACCAGTGCCTGGTTGTCTCCACACATACCGCTTAGAATTAAGTCCAAAAAGTTCTATCTTGGTCTCATCAGACCAGAGAATCTTATTTCTCACCATCTCAGAGTCCTTCAGGTATCCGATGAGACCAAGATAGAACTTTTTGGCCTTAATTCTAAGCGGTATGTGTGGAGACAACCAGGCACTGCTCATCACTTGTCCAATACAGTCCCCACAGTGAAGCATGGCGGTGGCAGCATCATGCTGTGGGGGTGTTTTTCAGCTACAGGGACAGGACGACTGGTTGCAATCGAGTGAAAGATGAATGCGGCCAAGTACAGGGATATCCTGGACAAAAACCTTCTCCAGAGTGCTAAGGACCTCAGACTGGGCTGAAGGTTTACCTTCCAACAAGACAATGACCCTAAGCACACAGCTAAAATAACGAAGGAGTGGCTCACAACAACTCTGTGACTGTTCTTGAATGGCCCAGCCAGAGCCCTGACTTAAACCCAATTGAGCATCTCTGGAGAGACCTAAAAATGGCTGTCTACCAATGTTTACCATCCAACCTGACAGAACTGGAGAGGATCTGCAAGGAGGAATGGCAGAGGATCCCCAAATCCAGGTGTGAAAAACTTGTTGCATCTCTCCCAAGAAGACTCATGGCTGTATTAGCTCAAAAGGGTGCTTCTACTAAAAACTGAGCAAAGGGTCTGAATACTTAGGACCATGTGATATTTCAGTTTTTCTTTTTTAATAAATCTGCAACAATTTCAAAAATTCTTTTTTTTGTCTGTCAATATGGAGTGCTGTGTGTACATTAATGAGGGAAAAAATTAATTTAAATGATTTTAGCAAATGGCTGCATTATAACAAAGAGTGAAAAATTGAAGGGGGTCTGAATACTTTCCATACTCACGGTATGTGTTCTCTCGGTGTCACTGGGAATTTTGTCCTTTTGCAACCCCAAAATGTGTATGTTGGGTTAACTTTTAACTCTGAATTGACACAGTGTGAGTGAGCATGCCTTATAAAGAGGAAACTTGAACAGCTTACAACTAAATATTTCACCTACAATGTACTTAAAAAAGGCTTGTTCAGGAACTAGATGCACAGATGTATAGATTGACATATACTGTACATATTAAAAAGAAATAGTGTAACTATTATTTAAAGATGACCTATAGGTACGGTAGGTGGTGCAGGATTTAGCAATGCTGTCTTCCAGTTTCAGAGTTCTAGGTTTAAATCCTGGCCTGGTCACTGACTGTGTGGAGTTTGCATGCTCTGCCCTTTGGGGCCTTCTCCAGATATTGTACTCTGGTTTTCCTTCCAAATCCCAAAGATGTGTGTTTTAGGTTAATTGGTGACTCTAAATAGGTCTGATGCCACTTGTGATGGACTGGTGCATATCCAGGGATAGTTTCAACCTTTTGCTTGATGCTGCTAGGACAAGTTCCAACACTGAACTGGGCAAAGTGGCAATGGAATGTGAATAGGCGGATGATCTATTAGGATTCTGGTGTTTTATAGAGGCTAAGGAAATCGTCTATAAGCCTCAAGGTTGCTGATTCAATCTCTACTTGAGATCCACTATGTGACCTTTAGTTAGCTTGTGTTCTAAGTTTCAAAAACATATACATTGTTTTAAAAAAATTGTACTATGTATCTGAATTTGTTACTTGCCGTGGGGTGGTGCTTGTTATAGAAACGTTCTATATAAAATGAACATTTTCATCACTTATCTTGTGGAGTCTGCATGTTCATCCCTTATTGCGTGGATTTACTTTGCACATCCAAAGACATTTGTTAGGAGAACTACTAATTTTAAATTGTCGCAGGTGGGTGTGCAAGTGAAAGGAATGGACTGGTTGGATGTTGCCTTGCATTCACCACCATCACGATAGGCTCTGGTTCCCTGTGCACCTAACAGCAGATTCAGAGAAATTAATTGGTGGGTAATTACAAAGCAAGATATTTAAAGGATATCGCCGAAGATATTTCATTCCATCAATGAATACAGATTGCTTTTGACTTACCTGCATAAAAATAATAAAAAACATCACAGTTATTTGCAATAATGATTTCAAATATAGTATAACTGTGACTACAATTACTGATAAAATGCATCACTACATGGACATGGCAGCACTAAATCATCACATTATAGATATATAAATGTTTTTTTCTTTTTTTTGTCACGAAAATATTTCCAGTGGAACCAACTTATATAATGAAAAACAATAAGAAAGCCCTGAAACTATTTTTTCCACTGCTCAGCACACCTTCCAGCATTTCTCCTTGGATTCTTCAACACAAAGACCACATTGTGATTGGGGCCATTATAAGACTGTTCTGCTTTGCTAGGCTCTACACGGCTCAGGGGAAATGGCTATGGATTGCAGCAAAAAAGTCCATCAGACAGATCACATCTGACCCCAGTGTTTCCAGGGAAGAATGCACCAGCACACTCCAGCTGAATAGACAGATTTTCCAAATGTTTTAAATCAGTTTTGAGACAAAAAGGCAAAACGCAAAGAAATGGATTTAGCCTATAAACATTAAGTGATGTGATGCCCACTTCTCTAGAAGGATGACATTAGCGGGCTTTCATGTTGATGGCTGAGCGCAAGGGGGGGAAAAAACAGCAACAATTAAGCAGCAATTGAAGGAAGAGCCGGCAAAAAAAGAGATGGTTATGTATTAACACAATAGCTCTGGGGTATTTCATTTTGGGACATAAAGGATAGGCAGAGAGTGCTGTTTTCCTCTAAAATCTCTGTCTTTTTTTTAAATGATAACTGCACCCTGCTTCAGTAGATGTATTACTTATGACATCCCAGTTTTCATCCGTTCACAATTTTACATTAGAGGTAAATCTCTGCAGCTTGAATCTCACGGCTGAGTTAGCCAGAGCACATAAAATATTGAAACCTTTCGAGCTGTAGTCAGCCAGGTTGAGAGAAGTTCATGGCCAAAGCCAAGCTTTAGATTCAGAGACATCCCAATAGGAGTGTACTACAGAAAAAAGCACTGATAAAATTTTCATAAAAATGAGCTAAGGATATTGCTAGCATGCTCCCCAGCATCTGTATGAAAACTTAATCTGAGTTAATGGAAAGGATATGAAAGCCTTTCTCAATTCAAACATAGCCAGTGCATAATTTATAAATTATTGTCAGAAAAGTGATTCCACTCTGAGATTTATTCTCTTTTGGATCGAGGCAAGCGGAGGAAAAACTAGGTCTTTTTGACCTTTTAATGCTAGCAAATTTTACAGTAGAGCTGTCAATATAACCAAGTAAACCGGTCATTTCTCGAAATGCTAGCAAAGCGCTCGGGGTGGAGGCTAATAACACAAGCTTTCTTAGCTTGGCTCGCAAAGCACTCAGAGCCACCACCGGATCCAGAAGGAGATACGAGACTGAAAGAGACCAGACGCTTGCTACACGCAGTCGAATGAAATTTCTGTGTTCTGGCTGACAGTTCCTAAGAGCTTCATTATGTCAGGAAAGGGGCAGCTTGACAAGGTAATTGTAAACCGCCTCCTTCATAATGCTCCCTACCTGTGGGTAACTTTTAAAAGCCTCCATTCCAATTATGGACCTACATTATTTTTGGCCCAATAGTTAATTCGCAGTGACAGATTTGTATTTCTCCATCGTGCTTTACTTAATAGGAACGTTGTCCCATGCAAAGAAACACTCATTCACTAAAGTGTGATTATGATACTTGGTTGTTCCTTGCCATCTTACAAGGGGAGAAATGAATTCTGATTAAAACAAATGCAGACGGCTTTGTACTTGGAAGCCAACAGCAATCAGAGGCACAGTACCTGTCCTTTGTAATAACTTCCATGAACATTGGTTCATCCTGGGAAAAAGAATATGTAATTACAGCAGACGGAAGGCTCTAAATGAGTAGCGTTAGACTACACAAGTGCCAAGCATGCCAGGCTAAGTTGCTTATGTGCCCTTATATGGTTTGGCCAGTGCAAAATGCTAGAAAACAAGCATACTGCCCAGACATTGTAATATATCTTCAGTGGAAGTTATAAGTCCTCAGCAGGAAATACAGAGCTTCATTAGGTCCCGAAAAGAACAAAAATAAAATCTTCAGCATAATATAATGGCAGCCCAGAGCTGTTACACATTGCTGATGCATCTGGAATGAAATCGCTAAGATGAAAGGTCAAAATGCCCAGTCTTCAATACATCTCAGCCTAATGTGACTAGTTTTATCACACAACCAATAGATTCTTTGCATTGTGTGAGAAATAATGCCTTAAAAAGGTTGCAACAGTGCTAAAAATGACAGAAGCTTCGCATACATGATTCATTAGGCCACTATTTCTGCTCTCTCTCTTTGTTCTGTATATAGAGAGTATATGAATATATGCAGTATCCATTGTCACACAATTCCTCTTATTTATTTATTTCTGCCAGAGGCTTACTATCTCCACCTTCAAGGATTGTTTTACAATAAATGCACTTCCGGGAATAGTACACATTTCACTATCAGACAGAAAACTAGTAAATTCAATTTACTAAAGGTCAGTTTCCACAAGTACAAGCAAAGATTTCTTTCTTTACTAGACGGAAAACACAGCAACTGTCCTTCGCTTGGCCACTCTCTAATTCCAGGTGCTAAAAGCATAAGAAGAAATATATAAATGTTATATGGAATGCTCAAGCACTCATCATTGGCTTATTTAGAATGACATGTTCAGTCGGCTAACTTTTTAAACAAACATTAAAGATGGCAAATTAATGCAGAAGAAATGTGCTGTTGTTTGTGTGTTAATGTGTTTGTGTCTACTGTCTTCACAGTCATTAAAAGTTAGTTTAGAGCTAAATGCTTTCAAAACCAACTTTGGTCACGCAGAAAGAATAAAAATAAAGAGGAAATGTACAGCAGTATGGTAGCACAGAGGTTAGCACTGTCGTCTCAGCTCTGATTCCATGTCTCGTCCCTGTCTGTGTAGAGCTGGCAAGTGCTTCCAGTGTCTGCATGGATCTTCTGCTGGATACTCGGATTTTCCTCTCACGTTCTAGTAACATCTTGTGGGTTACTTGACCCAATGTGAATGACTGTGTTTATGTGTCCTCCGGATCTTTCCTTATGTCGCATGTTATTGGATTAGTCAGTTTCTAAATATGCTGCTTTTAGTACAGCACAGTGGGCAATGCTGTTGGCTCACAGTCTTTGGTTCAAATCCTGCTCCATTCACTCCATTGTGAACTGTGCATGAGTTTTTCTTTCACATTTCGAAAACCTACATGTTAGGCAAATAGGCCACTGTAACGTTTCCTTTATTAACATATGTTTATTCATATTTTTTACTGTATCAAACATCCTGAGAAGATATAATTTGAAGTACTACCATTAATTACATTACTTGCAAAGTGATTTCTTGTAACTATGGTTGTCTTTGTGAAAAAACACCAATCTTGGTGTAAAATTGACCTTCCCCGCATCTTCTCTTTAAAAAACTTTTTTAAAGAGGTGGGTTGTAGTGGATGGGAGCCATGTTCATCGTTTGCGTCTGGGAATGTTAGAGTATGTGCCTCTCCTCCATAACTGTGACCTCAGGATAAGTGGGCCTGAAAATGGATGGAGAGATTAAAAAGCTAGATTTTCTTATTTACCAGCATAATGGTTGGTACTGCCATGTCATAACACCAGGTATATGGTTTTGAATACTGTTGAGGACACCTGTTTTCATTAAATGAACACATTTTGTTCCCTTTTTGTATGTGTTTTACTCTCACTGTCTCTGATTAGTTCCCATATTTTAAAGATCTATGTGTTGGTTGGTGACCCTTAAATGGAATAAGCAGGTTCAGAAAGTGGCGGGTAGATTGGTTCAGAAAATAGATTAAAAGATTTCAGCCAAAATGGCTTAGCAATTACTACCTGGCAGCTTGTGTTTTTATTTTTCCCTATTAAAAGGAGTTAAAACCACTTTCCCACCTAGGCTTTGTTAATTAATAAATAGATTACTAAACTCTGTTCAGCTAGGGCTGTGTTTAATATGGAGTCAGATCAGTAGTACATTATTGAAAATTAACCAGACCCCTTTTAGCCAATTTCAGAATATAACATATGAACATTTATTTATAAAAGTCAAGCAGATAAGGTGCCCGCAGTGGCTAAAAGGCTGCATTTCATGTGAAGCAGAAGAGTTAAGGTCTGGAAAATGTACCTCTACAACAGAAAACAGTAATAAGTCATATGATGCGAGGCTCAGGCAGCGCACTGTGCAATGGGAGCAATTTCCTGACCTTCTAACAGTACTTCAGGTGATGTTGTTCATCTTTCTGAGGCTACTTATGTCAGATGAAGCCCAGAGCTGAAGTGTTAAGGGACTTGACATGCAGTAAGTGTGTCCAGCTTTAAAACCTAAGAGAGATCTCAGGACTTGCGGTGTTCGTTTGCTCTGATTCACTTTCCCATTCCTCTTGTGGGATACTCTCTACCTTTCATTTGTTTTTTTTTCTTTCTCTGTGTTTTTTTTCTCACCTCCTTTTAGTTATATTCTATCTGTCAATTTAAGACATTTTACAGCTTTTAAGCACTTTATGTGTTAAGATCTCTGCATCCACATTGCCTTAAAATGACACGGTCTGTTGTACGAAAACAGTTCCAGATTTGTACAGATTTTAGTTAAACACATCCTGTCCTTGATTTGTAATTAGCTATCTGAGGTAAGACCAGTTACAAAAATCAAAGATGGAAGTAAGAGACAGCACATACTGTAAATGCAGTGGTTACAACAGCTGCCAGCTACCATTGCCAGAATACTGGATTTGAATTGTAGTCTGGTTATTAGTCTCTCTACATTTCTCTCCAGTTAGTCTGTTTTCCTCTCAGATTGAAGAACACAGATGTACGAAATTGTTGGAGCTGAATTTGTCAGTATTGTTATATTAAACCACAAAGGGTATCATTAAGGTAATATTAGAATACTGAGGAGCTTTTAATTGATTTATTATTTACACTTAATATGTCTTCAAAACAACACATTTCTACATATTGTGATGTATTTTTACTTCTCTGTGCTGCACATGAATTGTGGAGATACTCAGCAATGTAGCATGGTTATTTCTAGCTTTCATGCAGTGCACCGAAAATGATTGCAAATACCCTTTAAATAGTAGAAATGTCATCTTTAACAAGATCCTTTTAGGTAAACTCCAAGTAATGTATACCAATATATAATATTTATGATTTAAAATGTTTAAGGTCATACATTAAATATGTTTCTCCTGATTAAATTGTGTAAACACTGAGAAGTCAGCTTCATGCACTTTTTCCTGATGGATATCTTGAGGGCAGACCAGAAAATGATCCTGATTATAATGTTAAAACAGCAAAGCTGTACAAAGATATGCTGCAGGGCTGAATAGGAGTTATAAAGCAAAGTACATTACATTTTGTGAGACTTCTTCATTATATTATAAAGATCCACACCCATGGGTATAGTTTATCTGGGTACCCATCCCAAACTCTGACCTGAAATGTTGTCTACAGTAGGCTGAGCGAACTGTGACTAATCAAGTAAGACAGACCAAAAAGAAACAAAAAACAAAAAACAATTCCACATATGGATGTTTGCATAGTTTTATTAAAAAGTGCTGCTTACAGCCTAAGCCCTTGCCACTTTATATATTTGAGCTGGACCATGTGAAATAGGAGTGGGCCCTATTGGCAGGACTCTGCCCACAAAATAATACCAAGGAGGTGAAAAATAAAAAATAAAAAAAAGGTACCTCTATTTACCAAATAGCCACAAGAGAGGGGGGATGAGCACATGTACAACATAAAGTTCAAAGCTGACAGAAAAGAAACTAAACCCTGTCACCATTCAGGTGTCTTTGATCCACTGTTTACTAGGTAAAGAAAAAAATATACTGTATTTTATTTACCACCCACAAGTCTCATCTCTTATGAACAGAAGTAGTAGACAAAAATCCAAGTCAAAAAGTGAGCCAAGGTCCAAAAAAATGTGAGAAAGCCAAGTGTCAAAGCTTAAAAACAGTGGTCAAAAACCTAAAAAGGAGCCTTTCCCTAACCAAATCACTAAGCATGAAGATGCCTTTCTTTTTATTTTTTATCCCAAGCCTAGGATGCTAAGATTACCATGCTGCTATCTTAAATAAACTCATGTCTTGCAGATCCAACATCAATATGTTGTCACAAAAGAATCAAAGTATAATGGTAAAAAAAAAAGAAAATATATTATAATTGAGTAAAGGTTCACATTAACAGCACATTGCCTTAGCCATGAGAATGCATTTAACTTTCTCCTTGGGTCACTATTGCCCAAAAACCAGAACCACCTCCAGTTTCAAAAAGGACACTGTTTTTGTTTGCTGCCGTGGTACCAGGCTAGAATTCACACTAACCTTCAGTGGTGTCCTTGCATGCTTAAGGCACATGGTTGCCCTGTAAGGCCTAAGTCAACAAAGGTTTATTCTAGTTGCTCATTGTCTTAAAGTAACAATGCTACGGTTTATCTAATGGTTCCTGCAAGTTCAACCAACCAAAAATGTCGATTGGTTACACGGCAAATTGATTAAATGTGTATCAATAGACTATACTGAAACAGTTGGTGGTGATTGTGCGGAAGATAAAAACATCCTGAAGAATAGCTACACCATTAACACCATACGGTTTTCCACCATAGGAATTACTGTAGAAAGAAAGATGTATCCAAGAAAGGTAATGTAGTACATCTTCTGTGGATAACACTAGAATACGAAAAAGTCATTTTTATTTAATAGAGAGAAAGAAATGAAACTCAATCACGGCCAGTTATATGTTGCGTTGTCACGATGGAAGTCCAAACACAGAGTCAAAATTCAATGCAATATTCATGAAAATTTAATTCAAAAGATTGTTTTTACTGAAGTTTTACAGTAAAAGAGTAAGTTTAAAAAGTATTTGCATGTTAATTTCAAAGCCAAACAGAATGAAATCATATTACGCAATGAATAACTCAAACACAACATGAAACATAATTTACTTTCAAATTATTACATTTTATTATTTTTTAATATGGTTAATTACTCGCTGTAATACATCCGCATCCCCATACGCGAGCTGCAGAACCGCAAAGAAGCTAGCGCGTAGCACAGGCCCGAGCAAAGCAAAATAATATGTAAATGTCAGGAATGTCTTGAAGTTTTTTTTTCTGAGGTGGCAATGATAAACAAAACATCTAAGAGAATTGCTTGTGCTTTGTTTTGTGTGTTGCATTTATATCATTTTTTGACAGGCATTGAACACCGATCCAACCTAGAAAGAGATCTCTCTCTCTGAATTGCCTTTCCCAAGATTTCCTCCATTTCTTCCCATACAAGGTTTTTTTTGGGATTTTTTTTTTGTTGTCAACAAACATCCATCCATTATCCAACCCACTATATCCTAACTCAGGGTCACGGGGGTCTGCTGTTGCCAATCCCAGACAACACAGGGTGCAAGGCAGGAACAAACCTTGGGCAGGGTGCCAGCCCACCGCAGGGCACACACACACACACACACACACACCAAGCACACACACAAGTACACACTAGCGACACACAATTTAGGATCACCAATGCACCTAACATGCATGTCTTTGGACTGTGGGAGGAAACCGAACACAGGGAGAACCAGGTCCTGTTAAAGCCTAATGAAGCATTCCTTCTGGGATTTTGGGACATACAGGGAATAAATTATAGTTCAAACATGAATAAAAGCAATAATCAAATTTTTTTGTGCCTTGAAAATTAAAAAAAATACTGTATATATTAGAAAACAAACACTGTTCAAAACCCCAGAATCATAACATGTGGAGAGTCTGGCATTTCTGGAAACTACTGGGTTATCTACTCTCTATTTGCAACCATGCCACATCTCACTCACTCCAGTACTGATACCCTTTCTTGGTGCCCTTCTGAGACACCCAGAAGACAAAGAGACTACTGAATTGAATGAAAATGCTAATTCTACTACTACCTTAATAAGACAACTTCTACCACATTCTATGCAGAGTTGGGAGTAATGCTGTACAAAGTTAATGTAATATAATTACATTTCTCAGTAACAAAGTAGTGTAACATGATACAGTTTAAATTCTTGTAATCCCATTACAGTGACTGACTTAACTGGAATACTGTTGCTTGTGTTAAATGTTTCTAAATTAATAATATGTAAATGTCAGGAATGTCATGAAGGGCAGGCATTCCATCTCGCATAATTCAAGGTGGTGAGTTTGACTATCCAATCTGTGTCTTCTGGTGGATCTAAACTGCACATATGCATATAGAATACAGTGAATTTTACAACATATGTGTGTTATTCAATGACATTACATGATTGTTCATTTAACTTCACAATTACATTGAGATCAAATTTGTCTTTATAATGAAATATAGATTTTTCCATTTTAAAATGTGTTGAAACAATATAACTGAGAGAAGTGAATTCTACTTTAAGAAAGACACAGTGAACTACAGTGTGTGTCTGGGAAACTTTTATCATTAAATATATGATAGTTATGTTAATAGTTTTGTTCCTTGTGATGTACAGCCTCTTGATCAACCAGCTTGCAAGGAATTAGATTCACGATGGCTAAATCTTTAAGTATTGTGTTTTAAACTATAGTGTTGTAAACTATCTCTTTAACGTTCCTGCAAAAATGTAGATGTCTCTTTACTTAACTCCTTGACATCATCTATGGCTGTGAACTGCAAACATCTTCTTGTACAATTATTTTTTGAAATATCTGTGACACTGTTTCCATACTCCCATGGCAGTCTGTTTTGTTGAAGTTTCCATTTTAACTTTTCATAGCTGTTTACTTCAAGAATTTATTTTTGTTTGTGTTCAGCATGTTAGATGTACTGTAGTGTCTATTCCTAATTTCCTCTACATGGGTGTTGGTGTGTGAGTAAATGGAACCTACGATAGACTGGCACCCTGTCCAGGGTTTTTTCAGCATTGGGCAATGCTTCTGGGATAGGAGCTGGCACTCTGCAAGGCTGAATTAAATTAGATGGGTTTAAAAAATGCAGGTTAGGTGGAGTGGCAATGCTAAATTGACCCGTGTGTGTGTGTCTGAGTGTTACCTACGATGGACTGTGTAAGAGAATCAAAGGACAACAATAAAGAGTTGGGAAACCAGGCTGGTAATCCCTTATAATTGAATGGCAAGAAAATAAAAAAAAAAAACACAATGTAAAGATGTCTTTTCAGACCTGATTTCAGGGCAGAATTGGCCAGGATGGCAGAGCTTCAGGTTTTCAGTCCTCTCAGCAGGAAGAGGCAGGTCGAAGTGGACAAGCATCGAAAGTGACGTCAGTGTTGTTATGGCCCTCACTCTGCAATGGGAGGAAGAGAGAAAGAGATTAGGACACAGCACCAGCCCCTGGTGCAGAGGTACAATTGCAGTCACTAGAGACCTTCACTGGTCCCCTGTGAGCTTGCGCATTACAACTGGTACCTTTTTCTGGGAGTTTTCCTGCTTTGCTCCCTATACTTGTTGGGATAGCCTTGAGCCCCCTGTGACCCTTCTCAGGATTAAGCATGTTTAGAAATGGTATGGAAAAGGGTTTAAAATTGTAACTGTTATGTGTATGTCAATTATGTAAGTTATAATTGGAGAGTCACCAAAACAGGAGTCAGATTCCTTGCATACGTGCATACCTGGCCAATAAATCTGATTCTGATTCTAACTCTGATTATATGAGAAAATTGAAATGAATGGATTTTAAAAGAGAAGAAAATATGATCAAAAAGTGTTTTCTCCAACTCATTGTTTGTTGAAGATATTTTATAATATTTTTATTTTCAAGAAAATATTGAAACTTTAATAATTCATTTAAGAAGATTTACAGTGTGGATTTTAAAATATTAAAAAAAAATATTTTGCAAAATACACATTGCCTTAGTACTTGTTGCATATGGTCTTGTTTAATCAAATTTAAAAACATTTCGCAATATTTCAGACACTTTATTTGTGATCTGCCTAGAGTGAGAATTTATGACAAATTGCAAAGTAAAAGATTAAAACATGTTGAGAAGCAAAAAAGAAATCAGCATGTTCTAATCTCTTACTTAAAATGCAGTATAGAAGCTTCTTGGTTCTGTACAGTAATGTTAACTGCAGATCTGAGGTTTGGCAAAAAGATGTCAACTTTCTACTCATTTTTGAGTTGTTTCATATTATTCTTTGTTCTGTGCCTACAAAAGTAGTATTCTAAAAACACTACTGATTTAATTTTAATTTCAAAACATACTTAATCTTAAAAAATGGATGCTGAGTAGTTTAAGTAAATACCAAATATATTTTTAATGGAATTGTGTTTTACTAGACTTTAGAAGCATAGTAAACTTCAAAAGAAAGTCACATCATAATGTGAATGAGCAGTCTAACTGAATTTCAATTGGAAATGATTACATGCAGTGCATTAACCCATCAAAATCTTTACTTCCATCTTGATGAACCAGTTAATTTTGTCCTGGTTTCCAACCCCAAAGTCAACCATCTCTTGAGTTTCTGCCTCAGATTTATGCCTATTGGTTTATTTTAACTTTCACCTGTATGATCATGTCTTTGCCTTGTCCTGTTTTTATTTCTTATGTCAGAACCATTGGGCCATCACATTTGCCCTAACAATAAGCCTCTATTCAGTGTTTCACACACACTTGATGGGAACTTTTTACTACATTTGTACTAAAAGAAAACATCTCAATACGATATATAGCTTAGTGCATATTATTTACACCAAAGAAGAATCATTGAACAAAATGACAGACACATTTCAGAATCAATGCATCCTTCTGCTTCATCCATTTCAGAGTCTATCCTGGTAGCATTAGGCACAAGACATGAACCCACTCAGTCCGTCACAGGGCAGTTGTGTGCACACATATGGTGCTGGTTCAGATTCATCAACTAAACTAACATGCTTGTCTTTGGAGAATGGAACAAAAAACTGGAGGACCCAGTGCCAGCCACTGCTGCCTCAGTTGTGAACCACTGTGTAGTTTAACTGTAAGGCTGGATTTGCTAGAAAGAAAAATAAAGAAACATACTATTTGAATTAAGTATAACATATAAAATATGGAAATATTATGTATTGTGTTCATAAGAATTACTAATGAGTGCGTTAAAATCATTTCAGTTTGTTTTGTCTGGCACCTCCTGACTCACCGGTACGAGAAAACCCCCATATAACAATATAATAAGTATCTATTTATGCAAGATGTCAAGCTTTTTGAGGTTCCTCCTATTTGTTGCCCTCTAGACCTGGAAACCCTTCATTTCCTGGTTCAAATCCTGTCACTGCCAGAAGGGATCCTATTCTGTTGGGCCCTTGAGCAAAGTGTACAATGATGTACAATGGCTGACCCTGCACTCTGATCCCCAAAAACTTATGAGAAAAGACAATTTCCCCTCTTGGAATAGCAAGTATATCAAATCAAAATCAAATGAAAAAAATGGAGGCCATTTTCGACCATTGTTTGTGCATAAAATTACATCCTTATTGGTAAGAGTAAATTAATAGGTGTCTTTAGCACAAGTGATCAGAAGGACATGAAGTTGCACATGTCATATCAACCAACCCCAGGGATTCACCACCTAATGAAAAAGGGATCAGTAATATAGGCAAGTAAAATGTCATATTATGCTATTTTGAGGTTGCTAATCATGAATATGATAATATATTTGACATTTGATTCTTTACTGGTTATCCTAGCCCTCTAAGAGGCACCCCAGAAAGTTACAAATGATACATTTTAAACATAAGCATATGGGGTTATTGTTTTAGGCTATTTCAAAGTAAGTCATTACAAAAAAGATGTTAAGTTTTATTTCTGATCCTTTACTAGGGATGTAGCCCTCTATGGACCACTATCAAAGGGTACAAAAATAACATGTCTTTTCAATTGAGAGTATTTAGACTTTATACATTAAAACTGAACCACACAATTTTATATTTTAAATATTTGTCAAAACTATTCTTGTTTATCATGCACTTCTACCTTGTGGAGTAAATCATTACATTTCTTATGAACACCCCGAATTAGAGTGGATTATGCTAATTCAGACATTTTTTTATATTTATTTGTGATTTGCCCAAAATTTAACAGTCAAAAGAATTTTAGTCAACCATAAAACTTTTGAGTGGAGGATAATTAAAGCATGGCTCCAAAACACACTCTATCATGCTTGAACAGCTAATTAAAAGAAGTATAATTATTTTAAATGGCAGTAATATTTAAAAAAACTGTCTTGTCATTTAAAAGATTTGTAACTTGAAAAGCCCAATTATGCCTGACTCTTCTAATAGTCATGGGTGTTCTTGTTACAGCTGAGGTTGCAGCTCCCCGTACAAAAACAAAAGTGACATTTTGGGCTCAAGGAATAATCCATCATCTTTTTTCATCATACTTTCCATGTTAGATGGAGAATCTGTGCATATGAGAAGGGCAGCAACTCTCTTCAGGCTGACTTCTAATACTCAGCATATGAAAAATAGACGTGATGTTGTAATTCTGGTACACAGGTACACTCTGTTCTCCAAAGGTGTACATTTTTTACCATTGATTAAAGTCGGTAAAAACTTTAATCAATATGTGTTTAGAAAACACAAGAAGTGCTTCTTAGTGTCAATCGTCCTTGAAACTGAGTTGTCAGTTCCTGGGGTAGGACACTATTCTGTCTACAAAGTAGTATCACTCAATTACTTTTTTAACTTCTAAGGTACATTGTCTCCACCTTTACGCATTTCTTTCTTGTTTGTCATCAACATGCTGTACATTACAGGGACCCTGGCAAAAGAAAACCTTCTCATTGACAGCAAACAAGATTTGATGCAAGTAGCACAAAAATATTAGGTCATTTGCTTTTTATTTTATTTTTAACTGAAATATTTACTTTCATTTTTTAACATATACAGGATCTTGCTCTGAGAAAAAAACTACATGTGCAGTGAATGGAGACTGAATGAAAAAACCTTTTGTGCGCATGCATAATATAAGCCAACTTAGCCAACATGCTATTTGTGTCTTATGTTGTGGCTTTTTTAAACCATGGATTTGCTACAGGGGTCATAAAAATGCAAAGTCACATACTTTAGAGCCCTGCTTAGTTTAAGAATTTCAAGAAGAGCTTCACAATGAAATATTTTACATTTTATATATTAATGTCCCTTACACTTGGTAGAGCTAGAGAACAAAAACGCTACAAAAGCAGGTGATCCCATTTATATTTCACTACAGGTTAGCAGACCCTAACTTAAAATGGAATATAGAAAAGAGGCTCCGCAAAAAGAAATGCTATGTCAGGCTTTCCCATCATAGCTTTTACAGTTGTGTTTTATTTTATTGTACTTTTACAGTAGCAGAAATAAACTCTGGCAGACTTACTCCTTTTGCTAAAAGGTTCTGAAGGTCTATTTTTTTCAGTGAATTAAACTCAAAGAAAATGATTAACATGGCAGAAATATGTTGTGGTAATTTAAATTATAAATGGAAATTTGTATTATACATTGCACTGATAGAAATCTATAATAGACTATTTATATTTGAATGTAGGCATAGACTGAGTGACCACTTTATTAGTTATTCCCGCACAATAGTTCCTCATATCTTTCTTTACAAAAGCCTAAATTTGTCAGAGCTTGAAAGCAGAAGCATGTTGAATCTACAGCACAAAAATTCTAACTAATATCATCTTTACTGTACTCTATAGCAGTTGCTAATTTACTTGTGGAGTAGCCAATTCCTTCTCATTCCATCGATATCTGATTGCATTGCAATCTTGTAATTTGGAAGACCACTGTGAGAAGCTGAATTCACTTTGATGTTCCCAGAATTGACTTTTCAGGCCCTGGTTTCATGGAGCACTGTTCAGATGAAAAAGCCAATTCACAGATGAATGTACTACTACCAAGGAGGACTCCATTCAAGTGCTGTATGTTCTGTGGAACAAATGAAAGGTAAAGAAACCAGAAGAATAAATGTGTATCAAAGCTTAGCTGAGTTGCCAAAACAAAAAAAAAAAACAAATAGTAGTTGAAGTTCTCATCAAATAGTCTTTAAACAGAATAAACAAGAAACACAAAAGCACACATAATTATCCAAATCTCAGATAAACCATAATGTACAGGGTGACCTTTTATGTAGTCACGATCCTGACATTATATGTTGCATATTATCAAGTCAACTCCATACCAATGTAGTGGCAGATTTGCCACATTATGGCGGTGCCCACAAAAAAACAACACGGCAGTGAAAAAAAAAAAAATCATTTTAAGCGACCTTAAATCAAAAAAGCTGTAAATAAATTCAGCAACCCCCAGAAACAATAACAAGTTTGATTTTATGTACACTAATCACCCCATGAAAAGAAATAAAAATTAAAACGAAATATAATAAAACCACAGCTGGACTATGTGCTACAAATGTATACTCTATGCAATTGCACCACTATCACCAATGAACATTTTTGACACAAATAAGAGTAAATCTTTCCCATAGATCAGCTTTTCCATTAGTCCTTATATTAGTCCCCATATTTTCATTCTTCAATTGCGTTATTCAGCTGGAGCTACAGATCTTCACAATAGGTTAAATTTATCCAGTCCACTTGTGTCCAGTATTTTTTGTCTTTAGTCAACTGCAGTCACATATTTTTTATCCTTTTCTCACAGCAGTGGAATCCACATAGGGCTTTCAGTTGTTATACCTTATCTGCAACAAAGTACGACGAGAGGGACTTCTGATGCCTCTTTTGTACTGACTGAATAAAACCAGTATGTTAATCTGCCCAAGTGTTTCAGCCACCCTCAACACTTTACATCTTCGATATGTTTCTCACTGTAGGACAGGTTGTGACCCAATACTTACTTCCAGTTGTGTATTCTCGACACCATCAGGTATAAACCAATACCAGAACAGCTATTGCTAATAAGCTCAAACATTTCTGGAATCTGCTAATATGCCATATTCAAAGCTGATTAAAATAACAGTCTTGCCCATTCTTACTGAATTGCAAATACATACATGGATTAAGTATTTCATGCTAAGCTGCTGAACCTGCAATTACTTCCAAGTATCTAATTTTACCTGACATCATGAATTCATTAACTGGTTAGAAGGGTTCAGTTTGGAAATACTTTATAGTAATTAATACAGAAAATATGCAATTGTTTGTGTAATATGCCTTGTATAGAAGGAACTAGTTAGTTTAAATCAAGAATTAATCATTTTAAACACTTCAGTCATTCAGTCACCTCTTGAATGTCCATTTGCTTAAACCAAACTAGTTCACCTCCTTCTATCTCTCCTCATACCTCTCAGTCCCAGAATCAGCCTAGTCTCTTTTCTTTGGACTTCCTCTAGCACTGCTATGTCTTTTTTGTAATATGAAAACAAAAAGTGTACACAGAACTCCAGGTGAGGCCTCACTAGTGAATTATATTACTTAAATTGACTTGTATAGTATGCATTGATACTTTAAAAAGAGAAAAATAAGAGTTCTGTGAGGCCCTCACAAGGACTTACTAGGCCTGTCAAACTTGAGCAGTTGCTTAGTAGTGCCTATTTTAGGGGGCTACACAAACCACATGTCAGAAAACAAAAGAATCATAAAGCAACGGTAAATAGAGTACATATTATAAGGGCTAGCTATAATGATGTGGTCAGAAAAACAAGATGCTTAATATCACTGCTCAATATATAAAAGACTTACTAAGCTGAAGAAGACTGCGTCATGCTTAAGTAACAGAGATGAGTTCACAGCTGACAGCTTATGTTGCCTCCCACCATCTCTTTTCAGAAGATGACTACTGCAGTTTCATACATTAATACATGTGTGCAGAAAGTGACAGATGCATGCATTGTAACAAAATATGTGCAAGGATGTTGACACCCATTATAATGTCACATACGCACTGCCATCTTGTAAACAGTGAAGGAAAGCAAAACACAGTAAGCAATAGCAGGCATTTAGAAAATAATAAAAATTTAAAAAAAACAGTACTAAAAGCATGTATCACCAGCTCATAATACCAAAACAGTGTGTTTATCTTTAATAAATCAAATAAGAGTGAACAGTATTTTATCAAACAATACTCCCTCTTTTCAGCTGCCTTCATGGAATAATGCTCTGTTTGCCCTGCGAAGAGGCTTGAACTACCTTCTCCTTGATAAAGAAAGCAACCTTTACTCCCTTTCATGTCTGTGCTCTCTCTCAAAACCAGATTTTCATCTTCCTACTAGTGAGCCTTCACCTCATCTCTATTCCCAAGTCTAGGCTCAACTCACCTCTGTCTCAAGATCGCATTAAATCCCCTCCTATGGTCAATTCATTGCCAAGTATTCTTCAAGCAGCACAGGAGGCCATGACCACTGCCCTCCTTGCCTCCAAGTCTCAGCACTACTTAGAACTTTATAATAGAAAGGAAGTAAATGTATTTTGTATGTGGATATACACATTCTTGTAGGAACTCACACTGAGAGAGGCCAAGGTTTGGGGAAACAGCCTTGTTTCTATTAATTACACATTTGTTGGAAGGAAGAGTGCCATGATGAGAGACCATTTTTTTTGCAAGGGAAAATCCCATTGAAATGCAGTAGAACCAGTGACATTAGCTGGAACCTTTGGTCCTCTTATACATCCTTTCACTTTTCTCTCTCTTTCACATATGGGTCAGTCTTTTAATTGAACATAAGGACTCAAGGTCCTGTGTGTACTTTGGTGTTTGGTGGGACATGACAAATATTTGAAGGGAACTGCTCTATTTGGTAACGGCAGCACTAAAGCGTCTACTGGTAGCCCCAACATTTTTGATTTCTCCCCATACCAAAGCTCTCTTGAGGCCTCCTACATGTATTACAATGAAAGTTGCTTTGTGCTTTATTCTTTTCTCTCTATTATAATAAAAAAATCCTGGGACGAGACGTGACTTTTTCAGTGAGATACTTTCCCATCCCATGAGACAAGACTTTGTGCCAAGAGATGTAACCACGCGTGGGGCTGTAAATAAAACACAAAGAGCAGATGACAAAGTAGAACATTGTAAAGAATTAAAAAACGTGCACTCTGCACCCTGCACCTTGCACATGCAGAGCAGGTTAGAGATAATGAAAGTACAGTAATCCCTCCTCGATCGCGGGGGTTGCGTTCCAGACCCCCCCGCGATAGATGAAAATCCTCGAAGTAGAAACCATATGTTTGTATGATTATTTTTATATATTTTAAGCCCTTATAAACTCTCCCACACTGTTAACATTATTAGAGCCCTCTAGACATGAAATAACACCCTTTAGTCAAAAGTTTAAACTGTGCTCCATGACAAGACAGAGAGGACAGTTCTTTCTCACAATTAAAAGAATGCAAACATATCTTCTCTTCAAAGGAGCGCCGTCAGGAGCAGAGAATGTCGGAGAGAGAGAACGAGAAAAAAGCAAACAATCAAAAAATCAATACGTGCTTTTAAGTATGCCGAAGCACCGCGATAAGGCGGCATTTTGTAGAGGAGCGTCCGTATCCTCTGTGTAAACAGCCCCTCTGCTCACACCACCTCCGTCAGGCGCAGAGAATGTCAGAGAGGATGAGAGAGAGAGAAAAGCAAACAACCAAGCACCGCGCGGGAAGCATATCGTATATCATTGAGGAGTTTTAGTTAATATGTAATACATGCTCTGATTGGGTAGCTTCTAAGCCATCCGCCAATAGTGTCCCTTGTATGAAATCAACTTGGACAAACAAACTGAGGAAGCATGTACCATAAATTAAAAGACCCATTGTCCGCAGAAATCTGCGAACCAGCGAAAAATCCGTGATATATATTTAGATATGCTTACATTTAAAATCCGCGATAGAGTGAAGCGCGATATAGCGAGGGATCACTGTACTAAAATTGGAAAGTCTCAAAAAAATGATAGTAAAGATCACATTTGTGCAAACAAATGGAAATTATTGCTCTGTGAAATAACGGAACAGCGAAAAGAGATTGAATACCGGTATATTGTTTTTAAACTTTAAGTCGGAGACTTGTAGATTGTCTAATTCGTGTTGCTATCAGGGAAAAGTAGTGTTGTTTCCCAATGAAGAGGTGTATCCGCGAGAATTAAATGATATTTTGTTTGGTGAAAGTGAACTCCACATATGTGAGCGGCAGAGACGTGAAGTGGCTGGCACGTAGCGCAGGCCGGGGGGTTTGGCAAGCGAAGCAAGCAGGGGGCAAAGCCCCCTAGTAATGTATTATATTTCCAAGTGTTCATCAGGTTCAAATCTTGTCAATGATTTTTGAGCTATATGGAACACAAATTAATTAAACTAAATTGAACATCAACAGGAGTTGTCTTATTTTTTTGACAGAATCTGAAAATGTATTGTTTTATTGTTTTTGCCATAAGGCATATTTGAATATACAGTACAGTAGATAGATTGATTGTCAAAGCTCACAAAGTTAATGATAACAGGTTATGACAATAATACAGAAAATAACTAATTCAAATACTTTAAATGTTCTGACTAACTCAAAAAGCAAAGCATCAACCTGTGGCATTGCCCCCTGAGCTTCACTTGCATATTGATTTTCGGAAGGTGCTAATTTGTATGTATTATGCCTGCATTCACAACCTTGTAAACATGGCCAGGTTCCACTTGGGCTTGTTTGGAGCCCTGTCAAAACCCAAGCAAGCGGAAGAAAATCCATTTGAAAATACACATGCATGTTTAATTAAGACAGAGCCAATGAACATTCCTCAGTACACGGTGCATTTCACATGTGGTACCTTATGAGCATGTGGCATAATAAGCCTTTTGAAGTGGAGCAGAATTATTAATATTTAAAGCACACTGCTGTATCCAAAGTAATTTAAAATTCAGGCAAAAAAGAAAAAAGATGTATATATTTTAATAAAGGTGTCCTTATGGTAATAACTAAAATCTAGCAACAAGGTGACATAGCATGTAAGCTTTGTTCTGCTCACATTACATTCTTGTCTCATCTTTGAAAGAATAACTGTCTGTTGTTATTAATTACAGGGAAAGTCAGAAATATTTAATTTAGAGTCAATTAAAGCAATCAGCTCAGCCTTTTTCTCAAAGTTTGCCTCTTTGAAAGTCTTAACATAGCTGTGAGTTGAAGAGATCAAAGTAGCACAGAAATAATGTTGAGCTGTGCTTTAATTGTGTCATTTAATGGAAAGAAAATAAATATTTAAGCCTTTTACTTTACCACCTGATTCAATTTACCCTGATAATAAACTGCAGACATTTCCAAAGCATTTTATAAAACGATCTGGCTAATGGTAGCACGGAAGCAATGCAGAAGAAACATATCTTCACTTAATAAATACTTATTTTAACAAAGGTAATCCCATCAGCCTTCTGGACTAACCCTTCTGCTTAGGGGAGTTTATTCCACATTAAGTCATAGGATTGGATCCAGGATCATTTCCAAAAAGGAAAACTTCTTTCTGTTGTAGCACTTCTATATTCCCTCATGAAGTATCATGTCCCACTCTGGCATTTCTCTCCACTCTGTACCAGAAGATCATGTCTTGCTATGGGCTGGGATTTGAAAATGACTTAGCTTTTGCAGTTCATTTCGAAATGTAGCTTGCACATAATAATGGAGCTGCCCTCTTGGGTGATATGGTGGCTAAATGCTTCCTGTGAGATCAAACTGGAATAGACAAGATCTTACGTGCCTTGATCTCCTGCTAAGCTAAATGGATTGGAGCTTTACTTCTTGATACCTAAACTTTTCGATTCTGTATTATCTGCTTTCTGTAGTGTAGAGGGATATAGGCTGTACTTTATTAATCGAGGTAACTTTTTGAACTTTGAAGTATAGGATGATTAGCAATTAAAAAGATATCATGTACAGTAAAATATATACTGTATGTGTTTGTATGCTTCAATTTCAGACTAAGAGTACCCAGAATTAAAAAAGAGTAATTTGGGAATTAAAGGTAGATTGCAGCTTTACTGTATTGGATTAATGAAGTAAGCAAAAACCTGTACAAGGGGTTTAGAGGTGAGCACTCTTCCCATGGCTCACTTATTAAAGGGTATGCCGCTTTGTGCGCAAGATTAAGTGCTGACAGTTGAACTCCCGAGTGTGGCTGGGGTCTACACGTAGACTAGAGTGACTCCAGTGATTGGATGGGCTTGGCAAGGCAGTTCGATGGCTAGAATTTCAGGTGCAATCCCATTCAGGCTGCTCATTTTATAAACATCCAATTATAGTAATAAGGTGATTTAAAAAAATGATTAATTATAATTTCATAAAGAGCGTAAAAAATAAACTTAAGTCTCATATATTTGTCTATTTGTTAAAGACTTGCATCTGCCAATATATGAAAATAATATTGGTTTTGCATAATGTCATAAGATTTACGATTGTATTAGATTTAAAATCTTTTTATTATATTATATTTAATTTATATTTAATTTTAAAATAAATCTCCTGTTTATAATCAAACATATACCTTGGTCTGTTTAAATGAACAAATTTGTTGAATACACTGTATTTTAATTTAATATTGCTCAGGTCACTAAATATTTGCAGTTTTTATGCTATTTTCTAATGAGGATTAACTTTAAATATAAGTGTTGAAGCCCTTTTAAGTAATTCAACAAGGAATAACTCAATACTTAATAGTGAACACTAAATGGAATGCAAACAAGTTGTGGAACGTGGCCCGGACACAGACAGACGGACAACGGTTTGTCAACCAGCACACACATATTTATTATATACAATATTTACAAGTCAAGTGACAACCCAGTGCCTCCAGCACCGATCCCCCAAAGTCCAGGCCTCACTCTCCAGTGCCTTCTTTCTGGCCGCCTCCACTCTTCTCTCTCCAGATTCCAGTCCGCTTCCACCCGACTCTTGACTCCGAATGAAGGGAGGCGGCCGGCTGTGCACCTGGAAGCCCTCCGGGTGTCCCCAGTCTTCTTCCCCCCAGCACTTCCCGGTGTGGCGGAAGTGCTGAGGACCAGGGCTCTTCAGGCACTGGGGCGCCCCCTGGCGGTGACCATGGTCCCCTACAGGGTTGAGCTTCCAAGCTCTGCACCTGTGGTCCCCAGTGCAACCAGGGCGGTCGCCACCTCGTGGTCTGGAGGAGGTGCAAGCCCTCCTCCGGTCCTCCTGGGTGTCCCGGCTGGGGGTGGTACCACAAAGTGTAGTAAATGAACAAATAAATATAGATGAGAATAATCAAAAATAGTAAATAACCTTCTCACTAATTTAGAATGAGAAAGTAATTTTATATATACAGAGTGCCCACAAAAACACTTCTTGATTTTAAATGGTTACAAAATCAAAACTTATTGGAATATGTTTATAAATAAGATGACAGCAAATACATAAACTCAAAACATTTCTTCTTTTCCACAACTTACTAAGGTAGATGACTACCTTTTTAACAAGATGGAGAACCACTGCACTGTCATCTCACTGTCTGTAATTTTCTCAACAAGCACCTGCCAAACAGATGGGTTGGTCGCGCTGGACAATATGACCAGGTGTTCCTCAAGTGGCCCCCGAGATCACCGGATCTTACTGTTTGTGACTTTTTCCTTTGGGGGTACATGAAAGACAGAGTGTATGTACCTCCACTACCCGCAATTATGGTTGATCTGCAGGAATGCATCATTGAAGCTATAAATGCGATCACACCGGATATGCTTCGGAGAGTCTGGTCCGAGCTCGATTATCGCATCGATGTTTGCCGAGTAACAGGTGGGGTGCACATCAAGTGTATGTAATCATCAGATACCATATGAAACTTTATGAGTTAATGAAATTGTAGCCTCAAAGGTGAAAGCATATTCCAATAAATTTTGATTGTGTAACAATTTAAAATTCAAGGAGTGTTTTTGTGGGCACCCTGTATATATAAATACTAGGAGCTGGGTGTCAGGCTTCGAGTTTTTGCAAGAGAGAGAAGGCCTGCTTCAGAGAACCTCAGCATCTCAGATTTTCATGTAGCATAAGCAGCATTACAAATCATTTTGAGGTGTTCGATTTCAGGGCTTTCTTAATGAGCGGCAGAGTCACAAGAATGATACATAAGCAGACGGGAGACCAATGTAGTGTAACCAGCTGAGAAGTAACATGAATGCTGGATTATGGATGTGACAGCAATCTGGCAGCCATATGTTTTCTGTTAATATGAGTGCTTCTTGAAGGAGTATTTTTCCTTCCTTACTTATTAATTTTTTTTAGATTGTTCCCTTTAAATATAGTATATTTTTCTCAGATATAATGATGTTCATATCAATGGAATTTATTTTTACTAATTTAGACTTATTTCATTTAAGTATATATTTCTTTTCTTTGTTTGTTTAGACTGGTGGTTATACACAGTACTGTGATAAAAATGCAGTACATATATGCGGGCTCTGCATCGGTCTTTTGTGGTGAAAAAGGAGCCGAGCCGTAAGGCAAAGCTCTCAATTTACCAGTCGATCTACGTTCCTACCCTCACCTATGGTCATGAGCTATGAGTAGTGACCGAAAGAACGAGATTGCGAAAACAAGCAGCTGAAATGAGTTTCCTCCACAGGGTGTCTGGGCTTTCCCTTAAAGATAGGGTGAGAAGCTCAGTCATCCGGGAGGGGCTCAGAGTAGAGCTGCTGCTCCTCCGCATCGAGAGGAGTCAGATGAGGTGGCTCAGGTATCTGATCAGGATGCCTCCTGGACGCATCCCTGGCGAGATGTTCCGGGCACGTCCAAACAAGAGAAGGCCCTGGGGAAGACCCAGGACACGCTGGAGGGACTATGTCTCCCGGCTGGCCTGGGAACGCCTCAGAATTCCCCCAGAAGAGCTAGAAGAAGTGGCCGGGGAGAGGGAAGTCTGAGCATCTCTGCTCAAGCTGCTGCCCCCGTGACCCGACCTCAGATAAGCGGAAGAGGATGGATGGATGGATGGATGGACATATAACAATGCCAGACTGAGGGAAGTGTGAACAATTTTAGAATCCATCCATCCATCCATTATCCCACCTGCTATATCCTAACTACAGGGTCACAGGGGTCTGCTGGAGCCAATCCCAGCCAACACAGGGCGCAAGGCAGGAAACAAACCCTGGGCAGGGTGCCAGCCCACCGCAGTATATTATATTATATTATATTATATTATCAGAGTTCATCATTAATTCATAAACTTAATACAGAAAAAAATGACAGACTCTCTCTCTCTCTCTGTGTCTCTCTAATGCTCAATATACATATTGAAACCAAGATGATCACATTCAAAAACTGATTATAAACTACTTTTTTACAGAAAACAATAAGCCATTATCACCAAAATGTTTTGTTTCTCATAAATAATTTTTCACTCTTTCAGAAATGGTAATAGTCACTTGGACCAAGGTCTGGTGAATACCCAAAATGGTCCAGCAATTCAGTGGTAGCAAATGCTAAAAGGGCTTATGCACTAGAGTGTTGTTTAGATAAAGCTCCTCTGATTTCAGTGCCTCTTCTCCTTAACTGCAATAAGCATTTTTTAAATGAAATAAGGAAAGTTCTCTTTCTTATTGTCTCTCTACAGTTGAAAGAGCCCATCCCCAAAGTCATTCTATTTTCTAAAAACAAAGACAACAAAGTTAAGAGTTTTCATTTGTACCACAAATTTCTTAGGCTTACATTACTGTTTCGTCCCTGGAACAAAGTGGCTCATTCGTGACTCATCTATGGTATAAACTGCCAATCTTGAAGAAACTGTTTGTGAATTACCACTTGCATTTTTAACTGATTGGTAGACAACATTCAAGGCAACCATTTTGCAGATTATTATGTATTATGTCCTCATCCAGTAAGATGTGTGCCACATATGCAATACAAATGTACAATAAGAATGCATTTTCCCACACGAGACTGATTAGTGGTTTACCTAGAGTAGAAATTAATGAGTATATTCTTAGCAGAAATATTACAGTGCATTTAAAAGAAATAAAAAGTGAGATTCAGTTACTGTTATGACAGAAAGAGTCACATCTGACTAGCATCAGGGAGATAGACTGCAAATTCAAGGGGTGCCCCACTCATTTGACAGCATATTCATCACTACTGGCCTAGATTAGCCTGAGAAATAGTGTAGTAACTGTCTAATAAAAAAAAGGAAAATCTAGATCTTTAGTTGTAATGTCAGCTATGGCTTGTTTTATTACCAGATAATTAATGCATTTGATTACTTCAGAATTGTAATTTTGATTTTGTCAATATCGCTGAAATAAAGAGGAAATAATGTTAGTAGTTTAGGGTTTATGTAGGAATCTAAACACTGTATATATTGTATGCTGTCATTATTTTGAAATATATACATATATATGCATATAAATATGATATTTGTTGTCAGGGTTTATGTGGTAATAAGCCTACATTAGCTATAGTTATTTATAGGAGATAATCATTATAAATAAAAAAGAAAATTTTACTAAATAAAAGTACAAAAATTAAAGTTTGTGTATGTTTTTTAGAAATATATATTTTTATATCTTTGAGGTAGTTAATGATTTCCAGGCAAACATTTTACTGATAACTATAATGAATCTGAATCAACATTCTTTTCTTAAATTTATTTATATATGTTTTTTAAAGAAGGTTAAATGTCACTAATATCTAGACTGAAAATGAGCTGCTGTTTCTTGGTTTGTTATTTTTGCACTAGCAAGAGCACTTTCAAGGCAGAAATTTTTCTTTTTTCACAACAAACTTACCTCTGAGGTTCTTAAGTATCTTTTAGAACTAAATATAACTCACCCATTAAATAACGTGGATTCCATTGCTGATCCCTTCTTATTCCCAGCGTGGGGAATCAGACCTTCACCCTGGACTGTTTAACTAATAACTACAGCCTTAACTAATACCTCCACACTGCCTGTTGCCTTGAATTGAGTTTCAGTTTATAACAAATAGAATCATCATTCTTGTACAAAAACAAGGAAATCCTCCTTCTAAGTCTGTTTTGATATGGGTTACCATAGTAATAAGTCTATGTTCCCCTCTTCAGAGGCCTTGTTATGTGAAGCATCAGCGATGTGCTTTTCTTTGGCCCCAGTTCATCTGTCAAACTGGGTTTTTCTTTCTCAAAATAATGATCTATGGAAGCATAGTCGAGCAACTGAAGTATATGGTTATTTAAGGTAGCTTTGCAGCATCACACCGTGTAGATAATGTGGCAGAAAAATACTTACAACTATTAACTGCGTATTGCCCAGACAAAACCAAGGAAAAGAGTGCAGTACCAGCTTGTAACAGCTTCTTCTGTTTGCTTTGGGTATAGGTTTTGAAAGGAATCTTTCAAAACTTGCTCTTCATAAAATTCTCTAGTAGTCATATGACAGTAGTTTAACTCATTTGGGAGTGTGCATGCAGCACAGTACAGCATCCGAAATATATGTATTTTAAAACAAAAGCACTAAAGCTGAAGTTCTTCTTCAAAATAAAATTAACCCTCAATTTCTAGGAATTTGTACAAATGCAGGAATAATTTTAGACATGCAGTCCATATTTCTCTTTTGGTTCGGTAAAACTACATTGTGCAGTTAAAGCCCAATTTCATTAGAGACACCTTCCCTTTACAAACAGATGACTGTTCAGTCACTTTCAGCATCACATGTGCAAGCAATGCTATTTAAAACAGGTAGATAGACGCCAATGGATTATGTGTGTATATATACATATGTGTCTGCAATTTGTAGAGAAAGTATTAAAGTGAACACCAAATGATTCTAAATATGTTAACTCTAGGGGGTTTATATATAATTAGCTATGTAAGCCTGTGCTGTAAAAAGCTTGGGGTCCTAGAAACTATTGAAATCATCAAAAAAAAATGTAGATATAGAGATGTCAGGTAATTGAAAGGAACTACTCTGAGCATCTCTCTCCTAGGAAGATCATTTTGCCTATATGCTCGTATTGCTTGTGCATTAACGGCGGGAGGAAAAGTAAAAAGAGTACCGTTTTGCTGATGTTAGCGGCTCAGCGACTTTGTCTTTTTTCTGAGGTTTTGTTTTGCTGACATGCTGACCCTACTTGTGTTATTAGTGGCTAAGTGAGTTTTCTGTTCCCTCGGAGGTGGAGCCCTTACCCCAACTTCACCTCTCACTTCCGGGCTGGACAGACACACACACTTCCATTCTTAGACATTTATATATGACTAGGGGGCACCGCGCCCTGCTCCCTTCCTCCCGCCCACCCCCGGGTTTGGTTTACCAGATATACAATTTAAAGAGATTGTTATTTTCATGGGAATTGTTACATATGCATTATTTTAACTTTTACTTTAAAACATTTGTAAAAACAATACTGTACTTGCCCTTTATTTCTGGCCCCAGGTGTGGTTAAATCACGTAGGACGTATAACGCTGCTCATGTTGTGAAGGAGCTGCGGCTGAATGCACGCTAAGAAGAAACGGTTGGATCATCTGCTGGCTTGTTGCTGCTTCTGGTGAGCTTCGTATTCTGCTTGTCGTACTGCGCGCCGATCATTTCATTGCCTGTACAGCAGCTGTCCTTTATACACTTCGCATCTCTGCTGCTTGCGTTGTGAAGAGGGGAGGGGGGAGGGTTTGGCTGAACGCATGCTAAGGAGTAGCAGTCGGATCATCTGCTGGCTTGCTGCTGCTGGCAAGCTGCATGTTCTTCTTATTGCTTGTCATTGTTTTAAGAGCTGGGAGCACATGAAGCGTGTCTGCCAAAAGCATTCCAAAAACTGCTAGGTTAGATGTCCGTGAACTTGTTTTAAATGTTGTCTCACTGCCTTGTCTCGCGTGACGTTAAAGTTTCTCTCGCGGAACGTCAACTTGTCTTCCGAGAAGATCACGTCTTGTCTCCCTAGTCTCCCTTCCAAGATTTTTTTTTTATATAATAGAGAGATAGTGTTTTAATAACAGACAACCACATTCAAAACATTGTGAGCCTTTGATTTAAAATACACAACTAAATAAATGTTGGCAGGTTATTATGGCTTGTGTAGAGTGACTGATAACTACAGTTGGGTGGCTACATCAGCAGTGGAAAAAGGGACATTTCAGAATAAACAACCACTTGTTACAGATTAAGTATGGGGGTGAGCAACCCAACCGAGTTCCACTCCTGTCAGCAAAAAAAACTAAAAGTTTGTGGTTACATTTCACACTGAAAGATTAAATAAACATCAGTTTCTCTGATTAATCTTGGTTAATGTTGATCATGTGGATGGGAGGAGCAGTACCTGTTGAAAATCCCAAGATCCCTTGGTTCCTTCCTTCTGGTTGACGGCAACTTGAGCTAGTCAAAGTGCAGGAATGGTATCTTGTGGTGTTGTTGTGTCATCACCGTGATACAAGTAAAATAATGACTGAAGACCATGGTTGTAGACCAGGAGCACCAGTGTACCCATCTACAAATGGAATATTTTATCAGGATAACTCTTGATATCACAAAGTTAGTAAAGTCTTCAAATGCCTGCAGGAACATCAGTGGAATCTGAGAGCAAAACTATGCAATGCCCCATATTCAATACCTCGGTCAACATAATATTAGGTATGTCTACCTAATAAGTGGACAGCTAAAGCATTTGTGTGCTTATTCTAGGAATAAAGCTGATGTAGTTGTTATTTAAAGCAATTTTAGATGAGACCCTCAGAAAATATACTCTAAGAAAAAAATGTTATGAAGTATGTTATTTTTTTCCTTTACTTAATAAAATACCTAATATAAAATTGTTTTTTATGTGTATTTGTACACATTTTTGTATTTCATTGGAATAACAATATTTTAGACATGACTTTCTTAGTGCATGAATGTTCAATTTAATTCTCCTCAAATGTTGTATTTTTGCCTATAATTATGAGAATGTGAAACAAATTCTTATTCCACACATGACCCTAATTGTAGTCAATGTATTATCATACACTAAAATGGACTAGTGGCTGCTCATAATTAATTAACGATACGGACAGGGTTAACAGGGGAAAAAAAAGCATGCAATTAATGATAGCTTAATAGGAGCCTCTAAAAAGTCCATGTTACTTCATCTGTAGATGCATTTTTAATGTGAGGGCGAATTATAAATAGGTTATGCATTTATTTTAAGTGCCTTATAAGAAATGAAAAAATGATAGCTATAAAAAGTGTGCAAAATTTAAAAGTATGTTAACATTATGCAAAGTTATTGTCTGTTTTACCTGCATGTTTTTCACTGTTTAATATTGTTTTTTATCAGTATGCTGCTGCTGGAGTATGTGAATTTCCCCATGGGATTAATAAAGTATCTATCTATCTATCTATCTATCTATCTATCTATCTATCTATCTATCTATCTATCTATCTATCTATC
>JANRMT010062856.1:92258114-92282834 GCA_026402145.1 Polypterus bichir lapradei
ATCTATCTATCTATCTATCTATCTATCTATCTATCTATCTATCTATCATGTCAAATGTTATGTTTTTATGACAGTCATGACATAAAGGGGATGACTCATAAAAAATATAAGAAGTCAAGGTTACTTGAAATGAACATGACATTATTCCTTAAAAACCTTCATTTTATTTATGTAATACTAGCAAAATACCCGCGCTTCGCAGCGGCGAAGTACTGCCTTAAAATTTTTATTAAGAAGAAAATGTAACCTTTTTAAACTGAGGGAAAATATGCCAATAATTATTTGTTAAGGATCTCTTTGTATACCACGTTGTCAGTTTGGCCCTCCGGTTGTAACCTGACCAAGCTGTGTGCTGAGCTTACTCTTGAGCATGCAACGTACAGTTGGCCATGTGAACAGTAATCTTGTTTCAAATCTCACAGCTTGGATTGCTGCTGTCATAATCAGTTTGAGTTTCATGGTTTGTTTCAATTACGACAGTATTTGCAGGACTTGTTTTGTTGAAGTGACATTCGGCATCTGTCAAGCATTGTAAGCACACAACCAGTTTCATCGATAACTTTACATCCAGCTTTTGAGAGTTTAAACACTCATAAACATCAAAGTGTCCACTACTGAAATCGTCACCTGTGAATATAAGATGTTTAAGAGGCATTGGCGGTTGTCGAAAAGTGTAAAATATTTGGCCATTTCGGTACACTTGAAAGCGACAACCGAACAATTCAGCGGCAGCCATCAACTCACATGCAGAACCATAGGTGAAGGGCTTAAGCATTTCACTCTTCTAGTGCTCCTAGATGTGCTCCTAGTACTACTACTCCTGTGTAGTATAATTATCTCCTGTACCGTCATCAGTCCACACCTTGAACCTGTCCCAGTCATTCAATACATAAGACACAATGTTCCTCTGGATATCAAGAGTGAGCCTGATATGGCCGTGCAATATGTAACAAAGAGAATGGAAAAAGTTGGTGCCATCTCCGGGCATGGAAACCACTCAGTAAGTGACAGTTCTTTGATTGATAGTGATCACCTCGATAGACATGTTAATGGGGGTTGGAATGATAAAAGAAATGGGTACCTGAGCAATGTAAAGTAAGTCTAAAATACCTATACAATAACTATAATTGTAATAAACAAACAATAAAACAGCGGAGAAGCCGTGGATTAAACAAAAAGGCTGTAGTTATCAGTAGGGAGACGTGAATCCTGTGGCGAAGCAAGGAAGGGAATGTAGAGACCGGAGCGACGGACGGTCTTATATAGGCAGGCAGCCAACAACGTGGGAGGCGTTGGTATGGGGGACCCAACGCCACCTCACACAGTGACTGAGCTGCAGGCTATGGACGTATATATGTACATAAGTAGGATTCAGTTACCGTTGGGAACCCATGTACCAAATTTCTTGAAGATGGGCCCATAAGTAACAAAGACTGTTGAAAAGTTCTATATGGTGGCCGACAGTGGCATCATACCACCGAAATAAGTACGTACATTGGTTTCGGTTAGTGCAGGGAAGCCGCCTATAAAATTTCGAGAAGATCGGGCCATAAATAAGAAAGTTCAACATGGCGGACGTTGTTGACCATTATGACCATTACGCGTAGAATTTCGAAATCAAACCTGCTTAACTTTTGTAAGTAAGCTGTAAGGAATGAGCCTGCCAAATTTCAGCCTTCTACCTGCACGGGAAGTTTGAGAATTAGTGACGTTGGAAAGTTCAATATGGCGGCCAACAGTGGTGTCATACCAACGAAATAAGTACGTACATCGGTTTCCGTTAAAAGTTTAATATGGCGGCCGACAGTGGCTTCATACCACCGAAATAAGTACCAAATTTCAGCCTTCTACCTACACGGGAAGTTGGAGAATTAGTGATGTTGGAAAGTTCAATATGGCGGCTGACAGTGGCGTAATACCACCGAAATAAGTATGTATATTGGTTTCGGTTAGCGCAGGGAAGCCGCCTACCAAATTTCGTGAAGATGGGGCCATGAATAAGAAAGTTCAATATGGCGGACGTCGTTGACCGTTATGACCATTACGCGTAGAATTTCGAAATGAAACCTGCTTAACTTTTGTAAGTAAGTTGTAAGGAATGGGCCTGCCAAATTTCAGCCTTCTACCTACATGGGAAGTTGGAGAATTTGTGACGTTTGGAAAATTCAATATGGCGGCCGACAGTGGCGTCATACCACCGAAATAAGTACGTACATCGGTTTTGGTTAGTGCAGGGAAGCCACCTACCAAATTTCGTGAAGACGGGGTCATTCTTCTACCTACACGGGAAGTTGGAAAATTGGTAACGTTGGAAAGTTCAATATGGCGGCCGACAGTGGCGTCATACCATCGAAATAAGTACATACATCGGTTTCGGTTAGCGCAGGGAAGCCGCCTACCAAATTTCGTGAAGATGGGGCCATAAATAAGAAAGTTCAACATGGCGGACGTTGTCGACCGTTATCGACCGTTATGACCGTTACGTGTAGAATTTCGAAATGAAACCTGCTTAACTTTTGTAAGTAAGCTCTAAGGAATGAGCCTGCCAAATTTCAGCCTTCTACCTACACGGGAAGTTGGAGAATTAGTGATGAGTCAGTCAGTCAGTCAGTCAGTCAGTGAGTGAGTGAGTGAGTGAGTGAGGGCTTTGCCTTTTATTAGTATAGATTTTGCTTTAATTTTTCGATGCATTGCCTACTGTTGCACTAGTAAGCAAAACTGCCCAAGGATGCAGAAACCTGGCTTCAAATCCATGTCACCATTTGTGTAGAGCTTACATGTTTTCTTGTGTCCACAAGGGTTTCCTACCAAAATGGCCCAGTGAGATTGAGTGTGGGTTTCTGCATGATGTGCCCCTTAATGGACTTGTGCCCCCTGAACCCAATGCTGTTTGAGCAGATTCCAGCTCTCCACAGCCCTCAAATGGAAAAATCGGGTTCAGAAAATACTGTAGAAAGATTTTATGATTTTTTTTTTCTGAAACAGACAATTTAGATGTATTAATTAAACATGTATTAATTAATAATTAAGTATTATGCAGAATACAGCTATAGTTTCTGACATTGTCTGGGTGCAGATGCCCATAAGGGTTTCATATGAAGTATTTTTTGTAATTTCTCCTTAAAAATCATCTCTGGTAGTTAATCAGGGCTTAAAGAAATTTGTGCTTAAAGTGACATGAAAATTCAACTTCTCTTTGTTTTTTCACATTTCATTTAAAATATAGTATTAAGAGTTGCTTATATTGATAAATAATAAATACAACAGTGTTTTGTATATCCTTCAAATTTAGCAGCGTAAAGATTATTCTCACTTAAGTGTTATTTGTGACTATTCAAGCTATTAACAAAAAGGTGACACATGATCATATTCAAACATTGTGAGAAACTAAATCATTGCCATTTGCATTTTCACACTACAGTATATGGTCACTGTAAAATATTACTAATTCTTTAGAGGAAAATAATATATTCCTGTTCTGTCTAGAAAATGTCTTAGAAATAAGCAGTGAGGAGTATAAAGCACTATAATGGGATTAGCACAATACAGCAAATGATAAAGCAGAGAAAGAGCATTTTTAATTAAAAGATTTTCTATTAATATTTAGAATTAGTCTATGAATAACAAAGAAACACAGGTGTCTCCTATATCAGAATCTCAGATTTCCAGCTTCAAAGTGAAACAACCATATTTCTATTGTATGAGACACTGTCATATGCTGACTGATTGTCAATTCATGTAACGAATAGTTGATCACACAGCATTTATATCATCTACAATGACATTTTAGGAAAAAAAAATATTATTTGCATTCTTTAGTTTTTTTTTATTGTAGTACAAGTTTCTGAATCTTTTCTGTATTAATAATTGTATGTCAAAGGTGCAGTGGGCAGAGTTCTACTTTCATGGCTGCCATGTTCTCCTTATACAGTTTAAGAAAACACCAGGAATCCCTGGATATTACCATTAATCAATTGTTTGTAATGTAAACCGATCCTGGCTCTGTGGCAAAGAATGTTCTTTTGTGAAGGAAACCCTCAGTATAATATAGGGCTTTTTGTAATAGATTGTTCTTGGACTTTTTTTTGTTTCAGCTCCTCACTTTTTGCTTTCATGAATATTCTTTTTTGTCAGTTGCCTGTCATTCAACTAGCAAAGCTTTCTTTTTAATGAGTAATAGACGTCCTTTCTCCCTTCTCTCATCCCACTTTGTTTTTACTTTTTAATAATACACTAATTTACCCTTTAGTACTCACATTAATTCTCTGTTATAAAGCTGCTTACTACAAGTTTGAAATATAGCAAAATTAAGATGGTCGTTTATAAGCCTTGATACAGTAAGACTCATCATTGGCTTCCAGTTAAGTTTTGAGCTGAATTCAAAATCCTCCTTCTGACATATAAAGCTGTATGGCTTTGCTCTGCTTTACGTTATTGAACCCAATAATGCCTGCATTCCAGAGTGTACAATGTAATCATAACACACAAGCATTGCTATAATTCCCAGGATTTAAAAAAATATATGATTCTTAAGATTGTGGTAGAGCTTTTAGCTAGAGGGTCATCTAAACTCTGGAATGATCTCCCTGGAAATGCATAGAGTGCCCCATCTGCCTCAAGGTTTAAATTTAGGTTGAGGATCAAATAATTTTACATTGCATACTTTAATGCTTCTGTTTATTCTGCCTTATACATTGTCTAGACAAACATTGTGGTTCTTCTATTAAGAGTTGTTTACAGCCCATTACAATTTCTGTAGCTTTTGATCATCCTGTTTTCTTTTTTGCGGTCACATTTTTATTGAAGCAACCAAATACAACAAAGAGAATCATATTAACCAGTTTAGATTAATCCCCATTAACCCAAACTCCTGAAACAAAACACCAGTAAAAGAGGTTAGAAAAAAATTAACCTCATTAACCTTAGGCCTTTCCTGTACCCCATTTGGACTGCAACATGGCAGTCCCTGGCAACGGAGTGTGTGCTCTTTTATTAACAGCTCCTGGTGCACTGATGTGAAATAGTCTTCCACTCTTGTTTGCCTGTTTTGGAATACCTGACAATCAACCACCAGCCTTTTTACATGCCAAGACAGCTTTTCTCGCTGCTGCTCTCGGGTGTTTATGTTCCCAAAAAACACCAAATGTGGTTGCTCTGGACAAGCTGTACACCACCATATGAAAACAAGAGAGCCAGCACCCAGAAGTGATCTCCATCATCATGAGAATCTTCAACCATTGCAATCTCAAGACCTCCCCAAATTTTACCAGCATGTCACTTGCTCCTCAAGGGATGATTAAACACTTCATCACTGCTACACCACAGTTCAAGACACCAAGAAGTTTATCCTGCACCCACACTTTGACAAGTCTGACCACACATCGGTGGTTCAAGTGCCTGCTTTAGAAGGTACTAAAGTGCACAAAGCCTGTGGTGAGGGAAGTACAGTGCTGGACCCAGGACACAAATCCAAACTACAGGACTGTTTGGATTTGAATGACTGGTTTGTCTTTAAATATTCTTCAGAAAATTTGGACAAACAAGCTCACTCAGTGACAGATTGTATCAGATTCTGTATATACTTGTATGTGCCTACCCATACTTCACGCTTTTACCCTAATCAGGGGTAAGTGCCTCGATGAGAAAAATTCTACTTTTAATTCAAATGACACAGAGAATTTCAAGAATTCCAGGTACAAGCTATGGAGGGCAATCAAAGAGCAAAGATGGAAGCAGGTTGGAAAATAACCTCAGCGGCAGTGATCCATGTTAACTGAGGAAAGGTCTGAAGGCAATCATGGGCTGCAAAATCTCACCAGCTGTGCCCACAGGCATGCCAAATGAGCTGCATAACTTCTCTGCTCGTTTTGAGACTCATATTACAGACTTGGTGAAAGTCGCTATGTTTCCAGTGCTTCCTTCAAATGGTCTTGCGGGTGACAGAGGCAGACGTGTGTAAAACTTTTAAATGGATTAAACCCCACAAAGTCTGAAGGCATGCACTACCCAGCTGTCACAGATGTGCACGGATACCTTTAACTTGTCCCTGCCTTTTTGTACGGTGCTGCTGTGTTTTAAGAGACCCACAGTTGTGCCTGTGCCAAAGAAATGTGCTGTTTCCTGCCTGAATGATTATCTGCCCAGAGTGTTAACCTCCCAGGTGATGAAGAGTCTGGTGAAACTGGCTAAGATCCACATTAACCAGAGCATCCCTGCTAAAATGGTTCTGCTACAGTTTGCTTACCAGCAAACAGGTCTGTGGATGATGCCATCTCCTTTGCCCTGCATACTGCTCTGGGACATCTGGAAAGTAAAAACAGTATGCAGTTCATTAATTATAGCTCTGCCTTTAACAACATGTTTCCCTCCAGCCTGGTGCTAAAAGCCCAGAGACCTTGGTCTGAGCTGCTGTGTCTGTGGTTGGGTGTTTTTCTTCCTGATAAATAAACCACAGTCAATGTGGCCTGGCAAAAATAACTCCTCCACACTGTTCACCAGCATCGGTGTTCTGCCTTAGCCCACTGCTATACAGTCTATTCACTGTATAGTACTTTCCGTAGGATGATTTTTGCAGCTGAACCAGGTTCACAAGGGTAAGTGCATCATCAAATTTGCAGATGACACCACTGTGACTGGCTTCATCAGCAACAATGATGAGGTTACCTAAAGGAGGAAGGTAAAAGACTTGACAGTATGGTACAATAACAACAACCTCTTCCTGAAGGTTGAGAGAAGGCTCTTTTCCTGATGAGGCTAAAGAGCTATGGAGTTGAAACCAAAGCAGTAGTGAACTTGTAACGGACGACTCACTTTCCCAAACTGGCAGCCATACCACCAACACACGTGGCCTGGTAAGCTGAGGACGTTAGACGCAACAAGCTGTACTTGTTCCAAATGAACTTCCCCCAATCAACGATCAAAAATAAGCCAACAAACAAACAGTATGTAAAATAATGAAGTGAGTATATTTTGATAAAGAAAGAAATGAACAAACTCCAAACAGTATATATTTATATATATATATCATACCCCAACTAACCCTGACATAATATTCAACCCCAAAAGTGTCCCGCCGAAAATAATAAGAAAAAGTGCAGCACAAAGTTAATATGCAATACAAACCCTCTCTTGACCCCACACTGAACATGAATGAAATAAGACACACAGAAAGTACGAAACTCACATAAAAGTCCAGAAGATTTAACAGAAAATGGATAATGTTTGTGAACCTGGTTCAGCTGGAAAATTGTCCTACGGAAGAAAGTACACAGATGAAAATGATGGCTTGCTCCTCTCCCCAAACAACAAGAAATAGTTTCTCTCACTGTGTTTATCCTCGATACATGGTATGATCTAGACCTCCGGGGTTTTGAGGTGCAAAGCTGTTGTTGTCGGGCGTTGAAAGTGGCAGGTAGACAAAGGTGTGAATGCTTTCTCTTGTCTCTGTAGCGGAATGGTGGTCTAGTAGAACGAGATATTTTTTTTTCCTTCTTCTTCCTGTCCTTCTGTTTAAATAGCAAATGATCAGATGCAGATGATGGAATTGACAGGACCAATTATCGTGAGGGGCCACGGTTCCACAGTGTTATCTTTCCACCCATTGTTTCCATGGGAGGATATTTACATACACATAGACCGTGTACACAGGACAACGCTACGAAAGACGGGACTCAGCACAAAATAAATTTACGATGACATTAATCATGTAGCACTGCTACAAACTTTTACTGCTGCACAATTGAAATTATCCTGACCAGATACATTACAGTGTAGTTTGGTAACCTCACTTGCCAGGACAGCAAAATCCTACAAAGGACTGACAGTACAGCTTCAAAAATAATTAGGGCTTGCACAGCTTAATACCATCTAATCAACCAGATGTCTAAGGAGAGCTGAATCCATCATCTTAGCCATCCAGATCACGCCCTGTTTTCTGCCTTCTGGAAAGTGTTATCGGAGCCTCACCACTTCCACCTGCTTCAGCAGCAGCTTCCTCTGCCAGGCCATAAGGTCACTGAACTCCCAGTGCTGGATTATGTGTAATTATACTGTACATTACTTTAACTCTCATTTACTGTATTTATTTATTTATGCTCTTTCTTACTTATTTATCTTTTGCTACTCTTATTTATTTACTGTATTTCCTTATACATCACCATGGCACAAGAATTTCACTATGCTCTCACAGTGTATTCTTCCTATACAGCCACATGAGAAACAACAGTGAATATGGTAGGCCCAAGAGCAAAAAGAAATGAAAACTGCACACAGTGGAAAAGCAGTGGGGTCCAACAGAAGTAGGATATAGGGTGAAAAATTAAATTTAATTGACAGAACTGAAGAGTCAGACATTGCAGACCAAAAAGGCAGAGACAGGGGCATTTCTGCAACGTGTGAAGAAAATTAAAAGTGGTATTTGGAGAAAAGACATGGCCATAGGGATCGACAACCAGACCCTGAGTGTAATGCCTGTGAAAAATGAGATATAGAGGGTGCACAAATTTAAAAAGAGTGTTTGATGATTAGATTTTTAGAAGAAAACCAGTTGTTTTAGAAAATGCTTTCCAGAGGGAATGAATGTGGGGAATTCATGTTTCCAAACTGAAAGTAGTGGTAAGCGCATACAGAAAACCTTACGCAGATTGCATACAGAGCTGACAACAGCTTAAACTGGGGAAAAGTAACAGAAAAAATTAAAAAGAGGATGAAGGCACAAAGGACAGTAAGACAACATTTATCTTGAGAACTGATCGAAATATATATATATAAAAAAAGATGAAGATGGATCAAAAAACTTATACATAAGCAACTGAAATGTTACAAGCCCCAAGTCCTCAAAACATTACTAAATATCATATTACTGTAGCCCAGATCAGAAAAGAGAAGGGGCCATCCTTGATTTGAAGAGGCAGATTGTGAAAAACAGAAGTAGGAATGGGTCAGTCTGGACCAGAACCAAGATGGCTTGCGACCCCATATATTCCAAGTATATAAAAAACTAAAAGGCCAAAGTTCAGGTCACATGAATTTAATTTCTGGTAGGTAAAAGGAAGAATGGAGAGTGATGTAGAAGGCACCATGATGAACTCAGTAGGAGAGCAAGGGTAACAGAAGTTTCCAACAAGGTGAATCTCGTAAAAAGGGTAAGCCTCCCATTGATTAGGATGGTGTGCTTAATAGTTCTATTATCATTTCAAATGTTTAAATTTATGAAGTGAATTAGTACAGTGGTTTGAGACTTTTACTTTAAAATGAGTTCAGCAAGAAATTTCACACAAACATTAGGAAGTTTTTCTTAACACAGAGAACCATAGACACATGGAATAAGCTACCATGTAGTGCGGTAGACTTTAGGGATGTTCAAAACTAGACTTGATGTTATTTGGACAGAATTAAGAGGATAGGACTGTTGAGATTTTGTTGGGTTGAATGGTTTGTTCATGTCTAGATTATTCTAATGTTCAAACAAAATGGCAAAAACAACAGATCTAACCTTCAGCTAGCAATTGGTGTGGAAAGATAGGGAGCATGGTGCTGACAAAATTAAAACAAAGAACAAAGTTCATTTTATTAATTACCAATCTGGAGTGAAAAGATGGGGAAAAGAGGATGAAGAAGAAGAGAAGTCATTAATATTCCTGAAAGCATGACGGTAATTTGACACTGCAATATCAAATAGAAATGTGCAAAAGTAGAAATGTCAGTACTAAGGAAAATAATTGAGCATGTCAGCAGCAAGAGAGGCAGGCTAACAGAGGACTGATGACAGAGGTGGTATAAGGAGGAAGAAGGAAAAGTTACACAGAACCTTATGATAATTAAATAAGTTAAGGACATAAAGAAGAAAAAAGCAAGATGTCACCAGCATAAAGAGAAATTTTGTATTAAGTGACATGTAAAATAGCAGGAGTTTTCAAGTATGATTTACAAAGAGCGATGGTAAAGGGAATGATTGACAGCTTAAAAAGTAAGGCAGACATGGTACAGTCTATGCTGGCCTTTTTATAAATGAGAAAAAGGTGGCATATAACTAATCTGGCAAGGACAATATCTTAGGGCAGTGGTTCTCAACCTGTGGGGCGGGCCCCCCTAGGGGGGCATGAAGTAACATAAAGGGGGCAGGAAGATGTGAAAAAAAGAAAACAAGAATCAAAAATATGAAAAAACATCTGTTGAAACCAAAACAAATTAACTTAAACTACATTCTGATACTAGAACAATAAATATAGAGTTTGATAAATGTCGATAAAAATTAAGTAGGTATAATAAAATATGCATCTATAATTCAAAAAAATGTTAGGAGGGCCGCGATTAAAACTGTTATGAAAAAACGGGTTGCAAATACTTAAAGGTTGAGAAACACTATCTTAGGGTGGTTTGTATAACTTTTCTCTCATACTAATATACGCTTCCCACAAACCCACTGGAGTTGCAGAAAATGCTGGAGGAAATTCCAGTTCATGTGGTCTAATACCCTTTACACATCAAGCAAGAAAAACACAGCTGGGCAGGACAGAGTAATGACTAGATCAACAATATACAGAAGGCAGCAGAAGTTATCTACAGTATCGTGAAAATGATTGAAACCAGTCTGGTCAAGTTTAGTCAATTTACAGAAAACCATTTGAAGTCGTTACATGGGGAGCATCACCATCTGCTTTGCATCGGAGTATGATTATGTACACTGTCTTTAAATGTTGGTTTCACCACTTTTTATACTAGAAAACCTTGTTTTAGAAAGGAGAATCATAAGAGAGGTGTGAAATCACTACAATGGATGGTGAAGTTGGCATAGAATATTATTGGCAAAAGGCTGCCAAATTCTAAACAGAAAATACAACTCAAAATCAGAAAAAGTTGGAATGGTATGGAAAATGCAAATAAAAAAATTTACAGATTCTTAAGTTTACTTTGACTTTAACTTCATTGTACACATTATGAATCCAAGATATTTCATGTATTTTATGGTCAGCTTCATTTCATTTGTTAATATACATACATTCCTGAATTTCAGGCCTTGATTCCAAAACATTGTAGTCATGCAAAAAGCAAGAGCGCAGTTGGCAAGTGCTAGCAGAGGATAACAATTAAAAGTGAAATAAAACATTTTGTAATAAAAGGAAATTAACACCCAGCTAATGCTGCTAGCAATGTAACCTCACAATATCATGTTGGGTGTTTGGAAAGTGGTGACTAGATGAATTTATATTTAGTGGTTTGTATTAAAATTGAAGAGGCATGCTGGAAAGCAAAATGTCTCCTGTTTTTCTTAAATATGATTTCAGTGTGGCATGGCACTCTTGACTGACCATACATTTGAATATGCCATTTATCATATGATGAAACTCTTCACTTGTCTGCTCATCTTTTCCTCCAAAGAGTACACTTAGAAATATTACGGTTGTGTCATTCTCAAAACTTAATTTTGTGAGTTGTTCTCTCATCATGACCACTGTACCCTGAAAGTTCATTACAGCAGAAGAAAATTCAGATACTTTTATGCTCAGTACGTCTAATTCACACTTTAAGTTGAACTCTTCATGTTGGGATTGTCCTATAGACTTTATTCATCACATGTTGTTGGGGATTATTGGCCCCTTGTGCACAAAATGGAGTGACTGATTATACTGAAAGGCAATTAAAAACATAATTATAAAACTTTAGCCAATTGTTCAAGGTATGTCTGTGATTAAAAGATATTCCAAAAGTAAAGTCAGGCAAACAAAGCAACACTGAAAACCCTCTAAGATCAAAAAAAGGAACAAAATGCCACCAAATGTCAAAACAATACTCTCTGCTAATTCACTATTGTTTATACGGAAGGCATGGGGATACGGGCATCCCCTATGGCAGGGTGCAAATGTCTTACACCCTAGTAAGTAATTGTGAAAGGGTCTGGACGACACAAAGTGAGATAAAGTTTACTAAATGCATTTCTGTAGGAGGTAATAAAGCTTGCTTCACAATTTAGAACATAGTAATTAAATTAAGTATATTATATTCTATGATTGGTTAACTCAGCTCAGGCAAGCAAAGATACTGTAAATACTACCATACTTCTGCTCAAGCCATTGTGTGTTACAGCATGAATGATTTTATAGATTATGTTCTTGTTACAGACATTTTCTCACTGGCCTCTCTGTCTCTATATTAGAAACCATTTCCTAACGACATGTAACCAACATATTTGTTTTAGAACACAAAGTAACAAATCTGAATACAGAATAGGATCAAGAGTGCCAAAAGTTTAATGGAACATCTTGTAAAGTTTTTAGCCTTATAGCCAATTTTCAAAAATCTATAACAATGAAAAGTGACATGATAGTGAACAGTGACAACATGAGGAAATGCTGAGCTTTACATTAGCATACCACTTGTAACTTGACCAAATATCCTATCTTGGCCATGAATCTCACAATTGAGGTGTTCCATTTCAAAACGAAATGATACATACTCTTTTTAAAAAAAAGAACCCCTTACACTTACTTGTAATTTACAAATCGAATAACAAGACCCCCTCACAACTTGACATATTCTGGTGTTACCACTTTAACACTTGAGTTCTGCTCGAATCTACAGATGACTCTGGTGCTACAAACTCTGTTGGAAATATCACAGCTTCTTACCTGTCTCTCTCACCTCTAAGTTAGCTTCTATTCAAATATGTGTATTTAGTCAATGACTCTATACAGTATACTGTAAAGAGGTCATCTTTCCACATGATCACAATAAAAAGTTGTAGATCTGTTTTTTCATACTACAAAAATATTTTTAGTCTGGAAAAATGTACACCAGGTTTTGAAAAAACAAATCATATGAAATCATTTTATGTTTAAAGACATTCAGCCATAAGCAAGCATGACATCAAGAGCAACAACTACAGTTTTCACATGATGAACACGCTAGAGTTGCCTTTGGGGTCAGAGCTTGTTAGATATCATCATTGAACATACACAACGTCTGAGCCTACCACAGCAAAAAACACATTTAGATCTTTTTGTTTTGGAAAAATTTGACTAAGTCCACTTAAAAAATCATTTGAAGCAAGTGTTAATGTATATTTGATTGTACTGAATTAAATGGGATCAAGAATCAATGAATGGATACATGTAATTTACCATTACAATTTTTATTCAAATGAATGATTTTGAACTGACTTACTCAAAAAAGAAAGTTTCAATGATTATACTGATGAAAAAGAATGGTAGTTAAATGCCGCAAATAATATTTATGCTTACTAATATGGTGACAAATTTTTAGTATTAGGAATAAAAGTGTTCTTTTTATTGGAAATAAATATCTTAGCAATACTACTGATAAACAACTAAGAACTAGAAGAAAGTAAGAACAGGTTGTGAACAGTAATGCTCCAAGGATCTGCGTGAAATTGAATTAGCAGCTAAACTTTGCGTTTTATATCACAAAAAAATTCACTGGTTTCGCAAGAAGTGAAGTTCGCACCATTGACACAGAAAGGAAGGTGTTTAGTTCCTGTCTGTGAGCATTTTCCTGTTCTAATTCACATCTGCCTATCATTTAGTGTTTAAATGAAGTTTTCTAGTGAAAAAAAATCTTTCCCTAGTTGTGTGTAGACATTTGTATTGGGCCATGAAACCTGTGTTGAAGTTGTTCTGGTAGTTTGATGCTCACTTTGACAATTTTAATCTGAAAATAATATTCATTACATTCCTCTAAGACGCCTGGAGCTTGCATAACCTCAGCTTCATCTACAAAAATTCAAAAAGTAGAACAGGATGATTGCTAGGTAACACCAAGATGGGGTTTCTGTGTAAGTGAGATTTCCTGTGGAGAAAATGCAGTTATGTGCACGATGGGGTGTTTTGGTCTATCTTCGAATGAAAAAATATTTAGTATATAAAAAACACACTCTATGCTCCTCCATGGTCATGTGAATGAGAGGAATAAAATATAATTGATTTTACTGGTGTGCGGCAGATTACCTATGTTGCTGAGGTACTCAAATGCTACAGGTAAAATGCAGGTAAATGGAAAGAATGAAGCTTTAGGGAACACTGTTTCTTATTTTCCAAACCAAAAAAAAATTGGAAACATGGAAAAAAGCTCTTTTTAGTAAGTTTTGTGTTTGTGAAATAATATTTGAAACAAATTTTAATGTCATTTTCATGAAACTGCATGCAAAACAAAAACTTCTCTGTTTGACTTATCACTTGTTGCGAACCTGCAAATCTGAAAATACTCTGCTTTTCATTCCACACACCATGCCAGGTTAACTTTAAGTGGGTTCTCTGTATGATTAAGTGTGGGGTCAAGTTCATGGTTGCTTTCCAGTTATCAGTTCCTGGTACTAGTCAGACCCACATTCTGGACTTGCTTAAGCCGTTTCAGTAAATAGATGGGTGCATGTAAATGAAATAAAGCGAGACAGGCATATTGTACATTGCATTTTTAGTGTTTTTCAGTTTGTCAAAGACGTTTTCATGGCTATAAGATAGCGGAGGTATAAATATACTAGTTGCTTCTAGGATGGAGATTGGTACTTGATTTATACATGTTATATATATGATATCATGTTCCTGGATTCTCCATTTTCTCCCTTAAACTACTGACCAGTTGCCATTGGTCAAATAAGATACATGATGCATCAATGAAAATATGTTTTCCTATTGTGAACATTTCTATAGGTTAGTAAATAATTGGGTACATTGCGAGTAATGTTTCTGAGTGATCACTGTCTAAAAGCAAAATACTTTTGGTCAAAATTTAAAACAGCCTGTGAAATAAACTTTTTATACATTTTTTCTAATCCTAAATAATTTGCCATATCATCAGAGGAGAAATACCTTACCTTTGTTCAATGTCCAGTTTAATTTTTCCCCTAAGAAATGCCATTTCTGTACTTCATATACAATACCACTGTAATCCTATACATTTAGTGAATTAAAAGCCTTGATTAATTCAAGTGTGAATATAAAGTTGCTGTATAATTTAATGTAGATGAAGACCACTTCATTAAAAACAAGATGTTAAAGACTCCCAGTGTGCCTTTTTAAAGCAGTGATTATTATATTTTACCTAAGAGGGTGTCTGCCAGAATATGTTTCCAGCATATGGGTATGAAACAGGAGGCATATAATAGCATAAGCTTTTTCTCTAGTTTATGCAGGTGAAGCTGCTTGAAGCAGTGGCCTGTGAACAGAGACAGTCTGTTACCTGAATAGCTTCACAACAGCTTGCCAAGAGAAGCCCCGGTGGACACTGCGGGGGCAGAGCCACAGCACATCTTCTGTTCTAATTGACCTGGGTTTTGAGATTTCTCTGGCTTGATGTTTCCCAGAGTGCAATGTCTTAAACAATCAGAGTGCTGCATGATGGGAAGGATCTTGTTACCCTTGCAAGATGGCCGAGTGGACAGGATCAAGTAGGTCTGGGAGTTGGGGAAGTAAGAGATATTGGCAGATTTGTAAGGGAAAACACTTGGTGCTGTCAGTATGGAAAAATCACCACTTTTTCTGGACCTCAATTACTATTGTAATCCTCAGATGATAACTCTGAAAGCATCCCTAAACACAATGTGGTAGAAATGGCCTTAATCATCTAAATAATGATCATAACATTCTTAAGGGGTCATGCTGCACAAAAATTGGGATCAGAGTGATTTTCTAGCACTTTATCCCAAAATCTTTGCAATTATTTTTATAACTTTTCTTAACATTTTCTTTTCACGGGTTGCTAAATCAGGCTCTTCTCACCCAACTTAATTACTTCTCTTATTCTCAAAAATTAATTACAGCTGATATGAGCAAACACCTGCAGGCTCATTAATCAATAAGTGCCAGTTTCTTCTAACAATAAAATTTACTTTATGAGCTAATTAATTCTTTCCTAACGTTACCCATCCTGAATGCTCACAGCTTAAAATACTTGACATGGTGCCATTTGAGTACAGTTCAAAAGCTTCTCAGAATCTTTAAATACAAACACCTAGCAAGTCAAGATTTTGTTCAGTTTTGAAGAATTAATTACACAATTAATAAAGGGGTTCTGCACATTAATATACATGGCAGAGAGAACTTAGCTTTGTCCTGGAATACTTAAATTAAAATGATTATACATTTGACGTTGACACTAAATAAAAATGTAATAAATATAATAATGCTCCATGTAAGTGGCAATGTGGCATTAGGTTTAGAATTGCTGCTTCAGGTCTCCAGAGGCTTGAGCTCATATTCTAGACACTGTATAGATCGTGTACTGTATGTCCATCCCACGACCATGAAACATTTCTATAGCTACTATAGTGTCCTCCCACATACTAAAGATGCATGTGTAATATTTACTGGTTACTATAAATTACCCCTTAAATTCTGCAGTTTCAAATTAACAACACTTAACAGTTTGCATAGAATATCCAGTATATCACACTATTGTTCCCAAATATTCATTGCAATTTATATATTACTTTAACACTAGACATTTTACTATGTAGCCTGATATCAGTGTGTGTGCCCTGAAATGAAGTAGTATCTCATCAAGGGTTGGTTCCTGCCTTGCACTCAATGCTGCTGGGACAGACACTGGGAAATGGAACAGGAAAGATGGAGAAATGAACAGATATTCCATAAAATGTATTATGAAAGCAGTTAACTTGAAAAACACGTCCCACACAATTTGACAAAAACTTATCCTACAACATTTAACCTTTACCCTCAAAAGCCTTAGTTTTGATCTGTGGAGTATATTTTTTTATTTTCCAAGATCTTTGGCCCACACCATAGCTGTGTTCCCATCTTTTTGTAGTATTTATGTTGCATATGGTGGCACAGCAGTTTATGCTGCTGTCTTATAGTTCCAATAAACTGTGTTGAAATACTGACCTGTGGCCTCAATTCTAAAACCTTGCTTAGATTCCACACTAAATGTTTACTTACCCTTGAAAGACAAAAATGGCAAATGTACAAAAAATATTGTATTTATAAAACCATGCATACACCACATTCCTGAATAAATCTCAAATCAACATAAACCTTTGCCCTCATACACATGCTACTCCCTATCCCTGCCTGTCAGTAACCAAGCATGGCGTAAAAAAACACCTTTTTTTGAATATTCATGATTTAATCACCATATAAATTTGCCCATTTTTTGCTACAAACCATGGGAGAACAGAGGAAAAAAAGGAAGAAAATGAAGCTTAAGTGAATGTCAGTTAGTCAGTCATTTTCCATCCATTCATCTATTTTCCAACCCACTTAATCCTAACACAGGGTCAAGGGGTCTGCTGGAGCCAATCCCAGCCAACACAGGGTGCAAGGCAGGAAGCAAACCCCGGGCAGGGCACCTGCCCACCACAGGGCACACACACACACACACACACACCCACACACCAAGCACACACTAGGGACAATTTAGGATCGCCAATGCGCCTAACCTGCATGTCTTTGGACTGTGGGAGGAAACCGGAGCACTCAGAGGAAACCTACGCAGACAGGGAAGCAAACCCAGGTCTCCTTACTGTGAGGCAGCAGCGCTACCACTGCACCACCGTGCTGCCCTAAGTGAATGTGATTTTTTTTTTTTCTTTTTTTGCTAGTCTCGCTACAGGAATCACAAATTAACGAAAAAAGCAAGAGTGGGAGCAGCTGAGTGGAGAGAACAATAGTAATTTGGCATCAGGCAGTGCCCAGACTACCACCAGTATAAAACATAAATTGGCTCAGGTTGTATACACAGCCTGTGAGATATTAAGAATATTCTCATTGAACTTGTTAAAAAACGTAATTAATTTTAACAAGTAAATGTCAATGTTGCAATACATGCAAATCACTTTACATTTGATGTACAATATCCGAACATCTTTGAATTGCCATTGCGTTGACGTGCTGAGGGACAGTATCTGATTCATCCATGTGCTTGTCTTGGCCTAAATTGGGTAGCAGAGGCAATCTATGCTTCTACATTATGTTGTGCGGAACTACATACGCCATCACAACGCTGCAAACCTCTGTAGAGCTTTATAATAATAATAATAATACATTTTATTTATACAAGGCGCCTTTCAGAGAACTCAAGGACACCGAACAAACAATAAATAAATAAATAAAAGACACAATTATAAACAACTTAAAACATCAGGAAATCTAATAATTAAAACCAAACAAAACCACTATAATCAGGAGGAAGAAGAAAAAGCCATTTTAAACAAATGTGTTTTAAGTTTGCATTTGAAAGATGAATATGATTTGATATTTCGGAGATCCGCAGGTAATGAGTTCCAGTGCTTGGGAGCAGAACGGCTGAAAGCTCTGCTCCCCATGGTGGTTAGACAGGCGGGAGGAACGGTCAGATGGGTGGAGGAAGAGGATCTAAGGCTACGGGATGGAATGGCAACATGTAGAAGGTCAGACAGATATGGAGGTGTGAGGTTATGGATGGCCTTAAATGTTAGTAGCAGAATCTTAAAATCAATACGAAACTTGATCGGGAGCCAATGAAGCTGCTGCAAGACCGGAGTAATATGGTGAAAAGATGGGATTCCAGTGATGATACGTGCTGCAGAATTCTGGACTAACTGAAGCTTATGAAGAGATTTATTAGGGAGACCAAAGAGGAGTGAATTGCAGTAGTCCAGCCGAGAAGTGACAAGACTATGAACAAGAATGGCAGTGGTATGAGGAGTGAGGGAGGGGCGAATGCGATTAATATTACGTAAGTGGAAGTAAGCAGACCGGGTGATGTTATTAATGTGACATTGGAAGGATAGAGTACTGTCAAGGATGACACCCAGACTCTTATAGCAGTGAGCTGCTTAACGAATCTAAACACAGCCATCTACCTTATCAAGAATCAATGTTCCATTCTATTATTAGTAGTATTATTTATTTAGCAGGTATACTTAATCAAAGTGATTTACAAAGCAAATTATAATATACAGTATATACTATAACTTATTATATACAGTATAGTATATATATCAATTCTATAACTGATCATGTGTGGGAGTGCCTTTCATTATACTGTGTCTCCTCACTTGTGGTATATCCACTATCACCTGAAAGAAAGATTATACAAGTCATCTGTTATGTACTAAACACAATTAGGCTTACTTACCAAGAAACCATCCATCATACATAGCATCCCACTGAATTCTGCATAACCATGCTATTTGATAAAATAAATTAATTTTGACTTGAGCTGGGCCTTCTAAAAACAAAAAAAACATTTGAGCATCACATATTAGTTGTATAATAATTGAATAAACATGCTTTCTGTTTACAAAAGTGATAGAGCCTTTCTTGCCACATGTGTGCAATCAGTTGTAGCGATTAGATTAGTGAAATCAGCAATTGCTGCAAATTGCCTTTTGTTCTTGGCTTGCTTACTCTGACCATAAGGAAACTGCATGTATCTGTTTAGCATATTAATTATACTTTCCCATACAGATGGCACAACATGGCTCATGGATGCCTGTGAGATTCCTGACCAGTCAGCCAGTTCACGCTGAAAAGCACCAGTCACCAAATACCCTACAGTTGGTAAAACCTGTAATGGAACAGTGGTTGTTTGATTTTTGTATGATGGCCTCTATAATGTAGGCTCCAGTTCAGCACACAACTCCAAGATGACAGCTCTATGATGTCTAAATCGGCTTATAAGCCAGTAACCATCATGAGCCAAAAAAACACTGCAATCTCTAATTGATACCATTGGCGATATTCTCCAAAAAAAGCTAATGCTGTCTTTGTGAGTTATGTCCTACAGTCTTTCCTCCCTTTTTATAGAAAAGGCTACACACTAAGGCAATTACTATTAAGCATAGTATCATTAGGCATTATTACCAATGTTAAAAGGCAGATATGAGAACATATCGATAAACTAATGTAATTAGTTCAAGAACAGTGAAATAAGATTTTTTGTTAAATGTGTTCTCCTGCTGCCTGGTGCAATGCCAATACCAAAAAGGTCAGTGTAGGACTCATGGATGGTTGGAAGTTCCTACAATGTTAAGCAAATTTTTATGCCAAGTTTGTGTTTTTTTTAAATCCTAACTTTTGCATAAAAATGGCTTATGTTTATTTCCAAGCATAAGCAAGTTTTACATGTAAAGCCCCTGGTCAATATCTTTGTACGTTTGTACTTACCCTTTGTCTGCACAATCTTTTTTTCAGGTACTTCAGGTTTTCTTCCCACAATACATAATTCACCCAGGGTTAGTAAATGGTAGGTATGCTCTCTAAAAGTGTTTTGAAGAAGGATGGAAAGAAAATATTACTGTACTTCTATACCTGTTTTGTTTTTTTCTGTCGATATTTGCCGTTTCTGCTGTTTCAGTCTATCATGGGTGATTCCTGTTCAATAACCTTGGTTCTGCCAAAACAATCTCTACAAGCCTTAGAGTCTTAACAATAGTCTGACCTTTGAATTCCACATCTCTGTTGCAGCCAACATATCATAAAATTCACCTATGACACATCATCAGAGTTCTATCCTTCCTGGCTATTTTTGAGGTGGACATATTTTGTCGTGATTTTATGACCTAATTGGTTGAACTACTCTGTAAAATTTTTTTCTTGAATATGTTTGTGAGTCTCTTTCTGTCATTCAAAGCAATCCTGAAGACCCTACTTTCTGTTTACTGTGACTGTGATTTAGGGGTTTCAACAGTCCCTACTGTTTACTGTGACAATACTGTACACTATATTGGACTACTAGAAATGAAAGTTATACCTAAAATTCATTCTTTTTTGAGGCTATAATTTTTTCTTTATTTCCTTAGTTTTGTCATGAACCCTTGGAGGAATATTTCAGACAAAATTAAATAAACAAGTAAATATGCAAATAAAAAATGTATTGTGCAATGTAACAAATATATAATAACAAAATAAAAGGTTAGCATAAAAATAAAATGTGCCACAAAGTAAATATTTTACTTTTCTTATTTCTTTATGTATTTATTTCTTCATTTCTTTATTTCAGTGACACTGCACACGATATAAAATACACCTTGAAATAATATTTTTACTCATCAAAGTTGAGAGGATGACCTCTAGTTTTGTAACTGGTGTCAACAGAGTCGGTGTAGATCTTCCTCCATCACATTACAGCAGGTACTCTAGATGCAGACTATTGGGAGTATGACAAATTAAAGTGGCTCGGCAAATGTGGGCAACTTTTTCTTGCCCGCATATCCGCCACAAAGGGGTAAACTGTGGCTCATTCTGTTGGTCATTTGGTCTCAGCTGCAGGCACTGGAGGCGGGGCTCTCAGAATTACTCAACCAATTACGAAGCTCTTGTGTGTTGATGGGGTGGACATTTATTTCATTTTTTCCAAAATATTCTTCCATAATGCCATTCCCCATAATGTACAGTATTGTATTTTACTTGTAAAGTTCTCTTTATAGGATTCATATTTAGTTTTTATTTTTACTTGCCATTTTTGATCTTTATAAAAGTGATACATTTCTATATTTGGTACTATATTATAGTTTTGTTTGCTCAATAAAGCAATAAAATATAATATAGTATACATTTTGCTATATAAAATAAAGATTAATTGGTATACAATAGCAGGCTGGTGTAGGTTTCAGATCCATTCAAGCTGTGGAAAGAAAAGCTTAAGCCCATGCAGCAACTCACATTTGACTGCCCAGAGAAGCCTGTAGCTGATATACTCAGGGCTTGAGGATGACGGCTTGATGGACTTCTGCCTTATGAGCTCATTTCACACATACATGCAAACAACAAGCCAATGGGTCTTGTTTCCTGGACTGTAAAATAAATTGCCAGCTTCAAGATCATGTGCAATATGTTCTGATTCACTCCACTGAACCTTCAAGATCCCGAAAGGAAAGCTACTCTTATACATTTAGATTTAAATTACTTCCACTATGTTGGCAGCTTATTAGAAATGTCCTTTTTTCAAAGATGACTTGCAGCATCAAAGCAATTAATAACAGCTGCTAATCCCAGTTCAAATTATTTTTATTCCATTTAGTGTCCAAGATGATTTATCTCCATGTCTGTTGGGTGGTGTGTCTCATATAATTACAAGATTAAGAAGATGCCTACAGTATTTCATCCTATAAATAAAACAGTTATTCAAATACTGTAGCTCTTATATACCAGAGCTGACATAAAATATGGTTGTGTGATACAAATGAAAATGGGGTAAAATGTTATTGAAAAAGCTCTTTAGAATATTGGAACATTCGCTCTAAAAACCTTTCTCAATAGAAATCTATTTGACCAACTCTTGAAAGTCAGATATATTAATTACAGGGAGAGTTCTCCCATTTTCAACCAAAAGCTCTTCAAAATGTGTACCTCAGGCGATGCCTGTGTGCTCTGAAGTTTGTTTTCTTTTTAAGGTTCATTCTTTTTATTTTTAGGTGTATAATACCTCATCCGATTTTTGAACCCTTTGTTTCATAATTTCTTAAATTTGGAAAACTAAGGAGCTTGTTTTTATTTCTAAATTTCTAGGGAATGCTATTGGTTGTGGTTAAGGATTACTGAATGAAGTGATAGTCTTTTGTTTTTCTAAGGAAATGCATTTTGTACTTGCTGGCCCAAAAAAGAAGTGGAAAGTTTTTGTTTACCTGTTTAAATTAAAATAGTAAATTTGTTCTGGCCTGTAGTGGATATCACTGAGCCCTAAAACTCCAGACAACACTAAACACAGACAGTCCAGGTTCAAGTGAAGGTATTTTTATTAAACAAAGTACCTTTCCACATGTCTTGTTTCCTCAGTCACCACAATACAATCCATCCTTTCATCCGTCTGTCCTTCCTTCCTACTCTAATCCCTCCTTTACTCCTTCAAGCGAGTGCTGTCTTCTTAATCCTCCTGACTCCGACTCCCTGAGTTCTCTTTTAACACCGGACTAGGAGTACTTCTAGTGCTTCATCAGTTGCCCCCAGGAAGCACTTCCAGGTCAGGCAGGACTACAGTGGTCCTTGTATCATCACTATCTGGCAGCTCCCCTTGGCACTCCCCAAAGAACTTGACAGAGAAGGCCTTTGGGACCACACCTCCCATTCTGCCCTGCAGACATCCATAATGGGTCTTGCCAGATGGGTTGCTGCCACCCAGTGTACAGGGGGATGCTCTTCCCATAGGAAGTATTTGCCCACCGTACTGTCCTTTCCAGTTCTCAAGTCCATCCTAGGTGTCGCTCAATGGCTGTTAGGACGTCAGCCCCTCTGTAGCCATTGTAACATCCTTCCACATCCAGGTCCTGGCATGGAAAGGAGATATTGTCATTCCCTCCTTGACCTTCTATAATCAAGGCCTCCTGGCCAGGTAAGGAGTGGATTTCACATCGTCTGGGACGCTAGTTCATCCCCCACAGCATATATCTATAAATACTGTAATGATATTGTCTCATTCTCCCAATTTTCATGGTTGTGGGAAAAAACCTTGGCAGCATAAGGGTTGGTGTAACCAATGCAAATTTACTGAATTGCCATTTACACACACATTATATGCATCTACACAGAAGCAGTTTAGCAAAAGCAATCTATCATTGTGGACTAAAATCATGCGTATCAATAGATTGTTTTAAATAGTACTTTTTAAATTAAAATGACTATTGAGAAATGAATATTTAAATGCATTTTGTGTCACCTAATAAAGGGTGGTTCAGTGGTTAGCAATTTTACAACACTGATTCAGTGTTCTGGATTTGAAGCCAGCGCCTGGTCAATGTCTTTGTGCCGGTTTGTTGGTCAACAAGGGTTTTCCACTGGGTATGCTGTACCACATTCACTAAAATGAGCTGGTTTGGCAAATGTGAGTGTGGGGGGTACATGAGTGTGCCCTCCAATAGACTGCCACCCACATCCAGGGCTGTTTCCTCACAGTGCTGCCAGGATTATTGGGCCTCAGGCAACCCTGAATTGGATTAAGTAGGTTAGATTGTTATTTTCTGTTACCTTTGATTATAACTTTATTACAAATTTCCTAACAAAACAGTTAACAATAGAGAAAAAAAATCAATTTGGTGAACACAATCTTGAAATACAGTGAAATCGATGAGACTAACCATCTTTTACGCAAAGTTAAGGCAAAAGGTTAAAGATTAATTGTTAATAAGTCGGTTTATCAAATACTGTACTGAAACAAGTAAATACATTTTTGTACTGCATTTTGGTTATTTTTAAATATGTTTTATAAAATGCATTTAGTTTTCTTTGCTATAACAACAGCCTTTATTTCAGCCTTTTTTAGAAAAATTTTGAAAAATTCCAATTAAACTGGAGAAAAAAAACTAAACCTGTAGGGGTTCCAGACCAAAGGACTACCCAGCCTCCAGTGAGCATTTGGTCTGACATAACTGTACATATATAAGTAGTGCTTTATTGGTATTATTATCTTAGAGGATTCAAAACAGGTCTACAAAAAGAACACAACAGATGAGCCTTTCTGCACTTGGTTTTCCTAATAGCACAATGTCATACGTTTTCAGGTAGGTGTTACTTTATGTTTGCAATATATCACTAAGGATGTTGGGATTCTCACATTTTTGGCCATAACATACCTTAAGACTATTACCTACACAATTATTTTTGTTAGCATTTAAATTCTTTGTCTAGAATAATTAAAGAGTGGATGGGTATTTGAGACTATTCTTTTATGGATAGGCATGATGTCTAGACTTGATAAAAATTTTAAGGCAGTACTTCGCCGCTGCGAAGTATGCACACACACACACACACATACATACATACATACATACAT
>JANRMT010062856.1:92283234-92317299 GCA_026402145.1 Polypterus bichir lapradei
TGTGTGTGTGTGTGTGTGTGCATATATATATATGATGGCAATGGCATCTTTCAGCAGGATAATGCGTTCTGCCACACTTCAGAAATTACTCAGGAATGGTTTGAGGAACTTGACAATGAGTTCAAGATGTTGAGATGGCCTCCAAATTCCCCAGTTCTCAAATGATCCAGCAGCTTGAAAAACAGTGCTGTGCTGAAAAACCAGTCTAGTCCAAGGACGCCCCTCCTCCTAGCAGCTTCCAATACTTAAATGTTTCTACTGCTAATGTCTTGTGCCATATACGGTACCACACGATATCTTCAGAGGTTTTGTGAAGTATATGCCATGACGTGTCAGAGCTATTTTGGCAGCACGATGTTGGTCTACACAATATTTGGCAAGTGGTTTTAATGTTGACACTGATCGGTATATATACATACTGTACATACATACAGTACATATAAATGTATATATACATACATATATGTATACACACAGGTATGGACAGAGAAAGCAAAACATATGAAAAAGACCTGGTGGTCAACACTCTCGGTCATCAGTGAAAGTAAATGACAAAAAAGTTAAATTAATGTTGAACATTACAGCAGGCAGTGTGAAGGAGAAGTCAAAATAGCTTAATGAGAAGTGGTAAGAGTTTTAGACAAAGTCATGAGCAGAGCAACAAGAAGAATAGTCCTGGAATAAACAGTTTGAATTATTAGGGAAAATGGCAGAAACTCTTTTTCTGGGTAAGCACACTGACTTAGATTTAACTTGCTCTAATCAGTTGCTTTAAAATATTATAAAACCTAGTGGAACATTAATTAAACATTAGAATATTAATGTTAATTTTAAATGGTTGTATAAATAAATGTTAACCTTATTAAATCTTCAAGGATTGTTCTCATCGGAACATTTTCACCTGCAACTTCACAGCTGGTAAGAGAAGAGATGAAAAAAAGCACATTGCACCATTTGCAGTTAATTAGATTTAGTGCAAACTGGAAATATAGTGAAAACTTACCTAAAATAAAAAAAATGCCAAATGCACAAATCGCTACAGGAAGGTATGTTGTGCCATTTATTGTTTTAAAATACAGTAGGCACTCTGAGATGGACTGGCACCCCACCCAAGGATTGTTCCTGTGTTATGCCCAATGATTGCTGGGATTGGCTCTGAGATCCTGCTCTGGATAAATGGCTTAGGAAGATGGAAGGACGGTTATAAAGTAAGATTTTTTATTTATTATTAGCTTATTTAGAATGAAAATCAGCAGATGTAATATTACTACATAAGTATCAGTGCAGCGCTGCTGCCTCGCAGTTAGGAGACCTGGGTTCGCTTTCCGGGTCCTCCCTGCATGGAGTTTGCATGTTTTCCCTGTGTCTGTATGGATTTCCTTCGGGAGCTCCGGTTTTCTCCCACAGTCTAAAGACGTGCAGGTTAGGTGCATTGGCGATCCTAAATTGTCCCTATTGTATGTTTGGTGTGTGGGTATGTGTGCGTCCTGCGGTTGGCTGGCGCCCTGCTCAGGGTTTGTTTCCTGCCTTGCGCCCTGTGTTGGCTGGGATTGGCTCCAGCAGACCCCCGTGACTCTGTAGTTAGGATATAGCGGTTTGGATAATGGATGGATGGATGGAAGTATCAGTGCTGTTAATTAAATCATTTTTTATGCTCTAATATTATAGTTTTTGTACACTTGTATCTGCTGCACTAATGCTTCTTTAACAAACCAAATCAAATACATAAAAGAATTGTAGCAAAATGCAAAATTTCCTCATAACTAAATATTTTCAGGGAGGCTGGCACAATGGTGGGTGGCACGGTGGTGTGGTGGGTAGTGCTGCTGCCCCACAGTTAGGAGACCCGGGTTTGCTTCCTGGGTTCTCCCTGCAGTGAGTTTGCATGTTCTCCCTGTGTCTGCATGTGTTTCCTCTGGGTACTCCGGGTTCCTCCCACAGGTTAGGTGCATTTCCGATTCTAAATTGTCCCGTAGTGTGTGCTTGGTGTGTGGGTGTGTGTGCCCTGTGGTGGGCTGGCACCCTGCCCGGGGTTTGTTTCCTGCCTTGCGCCCTGTGTTGGCTGGGATTGGCTCCAGCAGACCCCCATGACCCTGTAGTTAGGATACAGTGGATTGGATAATGGATGGATGGATGGATGGATGGATGGCACAATGGTTAGTGTGACTGCCTCACACATCCAGAGTACTGGGTTTTAGTCCAGGCACATTTTCAGTCACTCTAAATTAGTTCTCTGGGAGTGTGTGTGTGTATGTTGTTACAAATGGAAAGAAACACAGAGAAAGAGATGGGGAAGCAGCCAGTGCACATCATGTAAGAAGTAGATGATTAAAAAAAATATTTAAAAATAAACAACAAGTCAAAGTGATAGTTTGTATCAGTCAGCACTGCATGAATGCATCTTCTCAGATGGTAGTCTACAGACTGACTGCCATCTTTTGGTGGTGGTGCTTCTTGTCTGATTTGGAGCTGGAAGAGGCCGTAGTTCTTGCTGTAGTGGAAGTAACGTCATTATTCTTGGAGTCTCTGTTCTTCCAGTCAGAGGGCAGAAAAGGAAAAGGTAGGAACGACACTGCAAACCTGTGGCTCGGAGTGGTTTTAAAGTTAATGTACCAGCCTTAAAGGTATTCCTATATTCACATGTGTGACAATGTAAAAGTGTTCTGTGATGAACTGGTATCCAGCTAGAGTTGTGTCTTGCCTTGTGTCCAGTGTAGTTAGTATAGTAGACAGCCCCACAACCCCAAACTAATTAAATAAGTTTCACTGATGAATGCAGAAAATCGTTAAAAAGAAACCTCACACTTTTTGAGAAATTAACTTTTTGTTAGCACTTACTGCACATTACCACAGCTTTCACCTACACTTAAAGATGTTTAACATATATTCTTGAGGTTTTTAAAAACCCTTATTCTCATTTCTTTTTGAAAGTGAACTAAAATGTACAGGCAATGTCATTGCTGTTAGGAGTGTACCCAATTTTGGCATTACATTTAAAATATTACAACAAAATCTTATCATTTCTCAAATTTGAAAATGAAAATATCAGTTTTGCTGCTGAATGTACTCATTTCAGCATGCAATACAACCATTTTCATAGTTCTACAGCTTGAACACTGACAGGTTAAGTGACTTGCTGAGGATCACACAGTGAGTCAGCGGATAGAGATTGAACTTGCAACCTTTTGGCTCGCAGTCCAACCTTAGCCTTCTGATGTATCTGTCTAACTGTGGAAAAAAAGCAACAAAAATGTAAAGGATCTCTTTGTAACCAGGGAGCTCAAAAGAAAAAGGTCAGCAGCATTAATGAGAGTGACCCTTTAATTTTCTTTGTTTTTGACACAGAGCAACACTCCGCAGACTCTGCTCTAAACTCCTCACTATCCACAGAAAGCACAAGGTGGATGTTCTTAAACTAAGCAAAGCTTCCTCATAGTTTCATTATCCACATGTCAGCTTTAACTTCCATTGTCCATTTGTGGGGCTTAAGGTTCAACACTCAAAATGTTTCCTTATACTTAAGGGAGCAGCTTTGAGGGTTACAATATCTCATTATTAACACAAAGTGTTAATAACACAAGATGTTAATTATGGCTAAAATGGTGTTGAACTTCTGTATTTGGGAAGGACACACTGAACAAAGAAACTGCGACTGCCTGGCATGTGTGACAAATGTACAAAAGAGAAGAGTGGGTTTAATGACCTCTTCAGCTTTTGATTATATTAATACTTTTCTTGTTTCCATATTGTGTCATAGTTGTCTGACATCTTGCACTGTTTGGATTTATCCACTGCACTGGTGGTATATTCATTGTTGTAGTAGAACTGCCTGTTACTCATTACTTTTACAAGGTGGAACTTTGCGTTTCCTGTATTTGTCTGTTCTTGCTGCAGATTTTACTTACCTTCAAGATGAGTCTACTCATCTCAAACAACATTTGATAGCCCAGGCCATTGTCCAATTTTTTTCACATTGTTTTCCCAAGAGGCCCCTAAGAAACTTTACCCATGCACGATAAAAGGTCAGGAATTTCAGAACAATTATGATCTTAAAGAACTTCATGAGAGCTTTTCAAATAACTGCCGCCACTGTCCTGTGGTATTTTTTTCCCTATATTTTCAATAATATCTGTGTCTGATATTTAATAGAATGACAAAGTGGTTAGTGCTGCTACCTTACTACGTCTGCTCAAGGTCTGTGTAGACGTGTCTATGGGATGTTTTATTCCAGGAAATACAATTTCCCTCACATGTCCCTCTCGTTACACTAATTGTTGACTCTATTTTTTTTTATTGAATTTAATAAAAGCAAGTAACATTCTATACAAACAAGTCAAATTTAACAAAACTAAATGCAGTTCCACACCCACCCATGAGAAATAGAGGGAGGCCAACAGCCAGAGTAAAACTTTAAGAGTAGAAAAGTGGGAAGAAATTTTTAATTGTTGACTCTAAATTGTGAAGTAGTCGTGATGTGTGCGCATGAGTGGACAGACTAGTGCTCTGCTCCCCGTTTAGTTGCCTTGTACCCAGCCCTTCTGTGAAAGGTTTATGCTTCCTCTGACCCTAAAACTAAAATAAGCAGGTCTTCTTGGTGCGCACTTTACTCAGAATCAGCAGTTGTTCAATGTTTGTTTAGATTTACTGTCCTAATACTGAATTTTTTTAAGCTAAAATCTCCTGACTTTGTGTTTCTTTTGCAAATAGAGAGAGTCATTCTGTGAGATTAATACTTGGAAAACACACTCAATGAAACAATTCACTTAGTGTCCTGTGTGCCCCCTTCCTGCACACTTATACCTAAAATGTGTCATATGGCTCCTTCCTGTTTCCTGCTATCCACACCTATTTTTGTTGATCCTGTCTTCTTTATCAAATGTTCTCAAATAATAGTTTCTTTTATTTCAGTCACATTCTTCCTTACAGGACACACTTTGTGACCACTGAAAACATTTTATCAGTAAATAATACTAGTTTCCATTTGGGAACTGAGAAGTCGATTTTTGAATTTGCAAAAATCAAAAATCAGAAATGTCAAATGGGCAGGAGTCAACAAGATCAGATAAACTTTCTTCATTTGGAATAATATAAGCAAAAATTCAGAATCAGGTAGTAAATGAAAACATGCAACTTTTTAGATAAACCTTTTTTGTTCACAGAGCACAAAGACTCTGTCTTTTACTGATTTAAAGTTTTGTCTACAGGCCCAAACCGACTCTGGTCTTTAAATAAAGAAGAGCTCATTAGTCACAAATCAACATGTGTACTGCAGCATTACAGCAATGGCAGAGCAACCCCATCAGCAACACAAAGAGAAATGTGACATCAGAAACATAACAAAAGAACCGGAAAATCATACAAATATTGAGATAAAATTAACTTCAAAGTAAAAAAATAAAAAAACACATTCAAATGCCACCAGAACATAACATACCTGGGCTAACCAACTCCATCTTACCATGTACTGTTCATCCTTTTTGTTATGTGCTGCTTTCGCCAAAATGTATAGATTTTAGCTACCTTTTATTCATGAAAAATCGCAACTTATTTGTCCTTTAGTGCGGGTATGTCACCTTATTGAATAAATGTATTTTGACAGCAGAGCAAGTGGAGTTTAAATGTAAATTAGATGTACTTTTGTGTACTGCTGGAAAATTTGAAGAACAATAAAATGTGAAAAATGCACATGTCTTATTAAAATGAAGGAACTATGATTAATTCATGGAGCAGAACACTGGAGGACAACCTTGATGACATTTTGCTTTGCTCCATCTTGCTGCTTACTTTTATTTTTGTGGGTTTCTATCTGCTTTCCTTTTGCGCACACCTGATTTACACTGAATGTATCTTTTCAAGTGAAAATGACAACATTTGGCAATAACATTGCTTGCTGCAGAAATTTACATTGCTGCTCTCTTGCATTTTAAGGCTTATATGTTTTGTCTGCATGAGATGCAGATCTGTTTGGAGTTGTTACACTTGAGCACTTCTCTTGAGCACAATTGTCTGTCATTTCTGTTTCAGCAAATCTCAACCACTCACTGGCACTCACATACCTGTGGGGATGTCAGTGTTTGTCTATCTACGTTTATTTAGTTTTTCACATGGAGATTTAAATGCAATAAAAGACTTCAAAATATGTATAAAATTGTAAAAGTTTTTTTTAATTATTTTTGTTTGCTGCTTCCTTATTGATTGCAATAAATATATTTTTTCTTTAAAGATGGCAAAATTATTTACATTAAAATTTTGCAGTGAAACAGATTTCAAGAGTCATGTTATTACCTTACTTTGCAAGAAGTTTTTTACATAATTTTATGAAGTTAATAATATAGACTTAGTGTTAAAATACAGTATGTGTGTTGCATTCTTTTTAAGCCAACTCCAGAATCACTTATTGATCTACACATCACAGAGAAATGTTCACTTGATTAGTCTCTCTCCATAATTCAGCATCTACTGTACAGCCGATTTCCTAGAAATGCACTTTAAAATAACAAGCCGTCAGCTTTTATATGGAAGGTGAAATTCTTGTGCTCAGGCTTGTGTAAATGTCAATATCTAAAAAGGTAGTTTTACGGTTCATTCAAGCGCTGATAAGAAATCATTACGAGTTTTTAAGGATATTGACATTGTCTGAGGGGCGTTTAATGCAGAAAAAGGCTTTTTTGCAGCTCGTTAGCCTGCACATTTTAACTTGACTCATCACAAGTGACTTAGCACAGTGACGCTTGACAGGCCATGGTCACTTTTTCATTTTATCCTGGTTAGATGTTCTAACAATTTTGTAAAAAAGAATGCACATCCTAAAAGTATGAGGGAGTTATCCTTTAAGCCTCATTTCTGTGTCAAATTTGTGATTTCCCTGATTGGTAATTCACTACAATTAAAAGAAAAAAACAGCCTGTCTCTGATGTCATCCCAAAAATACAGGTAATTAAAGACTTCATCTGTAAGAACCCAAACTATTTGTCATGCTTTTTGTTGTCTCTGAAAGAGGCTGTCATGGGCCAATGGTGCACAGGATGTCAATTAAGCAGAGAGATCTTTAAATCTTCCACTAGGCAATGCCTGATAAATTTCATTTCCAAAGCCAACTGTAAATGATTGCTAAGTAACTTTTCTCAATTTGTTCCTTAACCGAAATTGGCAGGATCATAAAGGCATTGATTTGGAAGCAGATGCCTTGTTATGTGGTCAATAAATCACATTTGGTCTAATGTTGGAGGAGTGACATGTTGTTTTTTTCTTTCCTTGATTTCATTATGGTACCCGTGAGCTAGAGGAGTATTGCACTAAATATCTTTAGAATCATTCTTATCATTTGAAAATTTGATAAATGTGGCTATATTCTTGTCAAACTAATTTCAGTAAGTTAGCAGTTATATACTACACCATAATACTATACACTTACAGCATTTCAGTTGTCTGTAAAAATGATGATGATAATGATGATGCAAGACGCCATTTTAGAAGAGACCCTTACATTATTTTAGAATTAATTGAATGTGACACTGTGACAACTTAGTTAAACAAAAAGAACAAATAGATAAGATGACAAAACAGAGGAAACACCTACATAAAGGCCTTAAACAGACAGAACGGGTTCAACATGACATGACATGGTATAGATTTAAAAAATGCCTGGTATTGTAAAGATTCCATCATTTGTTTTTCAGATGACGGAGTGCAAGACGCTGCCTCATACCGGCTACAAAAACTCCAACAAGTCCTCATTCCATATTGACTAGAGCATCACTGACTGACTGACTATTGTCATAAACATCATCCCATTCACTGATGGCTTGAATCCTGTGAATGAGGGATTTATGTAACTACAAGATTCCACAGTAATACATTAGTGAAGGTATTCATTATCAGCAACAATAAGCAGCCATATTTTATTATTTACACAATTATCAATAACAAAAATGACTGGAAATAGTAATTATTATAATTTACCATGATTTTATGTGGGTTGAATGGTTTTATTACATGTTTTATGATATGCATTATATCTCAAGCCATTGAATATCATTTTATTTATGTGTCATGTTCTCAGAAATGTGTAATAATCTAAAAAGTTACTGTAAAGCATGTCAAATGAGACAGAACATCTTCCAGATAATACATGCTATGAAATAAATTTAACAACAGATAAATCAACTTATCCACTTAATTAGGCACAGGTACAGAGACAGCCACTTGCTTTGATACTTGCCCCAGTTTATACTTTCTGCAACTATAGCTGGCACTGCCTTATGTGAAGTTTCCCCTGGAAACTCAGGTATTCCTGCATCCCCAAAAGATGTAGTTTATATTATCTGATAGCCACATGTAAGTTAGTGTGGATGTGTGCAAACATTACGCTTCATTATTGTCTCATTCTGAGAGCAGCTGGGGATTCTCCAACTCCAAGACCTTGAATTGGTTAAGAGGGTTAGAAAACGGATGGATTGTTGGAGGGACAACTGTAGCCATGCACATTACATTCAGAGGATAAATATGAATTTATTGCCGCTGTCATTTATAATTACCTCATTCAAATGCATGACAATATGAGTTAAAATGATTGCAGCTCCACAACTGATTGCTTACATTATCAGTAGTGATGAGCAAGAACTGCTGAATTTGCTTTGTCTCAACTTCGCTGAAATCAGCCAAATGCATTGAAAACAATAGGGACAGAGAAACTAGTTTTGAGTGGATTATAATAGTGCAAAAAAAACAATGTATTCCATCATATCCAAAGCACAAAAAAATGGTCAGTTCAACAAAATTCTCCAGATGCACAAAATTTCCAAGAAAACAGATTTTGCCAATGACTCAATATGTGGATACTTAAAAAAGAGCAATCATGCGATAGCAATCCTATATAGCAAAATATTATTAATATGGCATGCAGAAAATACTCAAAATGGCAGCAACAGCAGAAACAATAAACTAAAAATTGTATTACAATGACATTACAACTGAAAATATGTAACATTGTCAAAAACAAAAAAAATTAACATAAAGAACTACAGGTCAGGGTAATTGGCAGCTAGGGATTTGACCTGGTAAAAGGAAAATGGAGTAAGTACAGTACTTGTTTTTCTCCTGAGATGAAATAGTGAGGGTGTTTTCTTAGTGCACAATTTTACAGAAAATCAGTTCAAATTCAGGTTTCATAATCAAAAAATTCGAACTCATCCTTCACCATTAGATCTGTGACTGCAAGACAAGTTGGTGAATACTAGCAAGAATGAGACCAATCGGACAGCTAAAAAACTTTTTCAGTTAATTGTTGGAAGAGTTCTTAAGCCAATTATATTGATGTGATGTATTTCTAAAGAAAGACACACAAAACAATGTAATCTTTTCCGAATCAAGAGTGCGTTTGACTGGCCACCTGCTTCAATAAGGTAATTTTCATCTTATAAAGTGAAATACATCCTTTCTGTACAGTATTTTTAAGGCTAATTTCCATAGTTTGCTGTTTTTTGGACACAGATCTTAACTTTGTGAGCACTAGAAGCTTGTATTTCATTCCCATGAAGGGGGCTGAATCAAAAATTAATGAATTGTACTTACCTCATAGTTTCTAAGGACACTGGTTTACTATAAATCCAAATTGTTGATAATGTAACATAAGGACTTATCTATTTCCTATTTCTCTGTGTACTTTTAAGAAAGGATAAATGTCAGTAATAGTATCAGGTATACACAGATAACTTCAATTTCATTGTGACTAATTCAAGAAAAATCCTATTCTGGTAGAAATGGCATCAACACTTGAGTCCAATATTCACGTGAAGTTTTCTATTGTTCTTTAAGATCAGAATCTAGTCATCTGTTAAGTGCACAATACAAACTATCAGTAAACATTTCATTCTGTGTGGAGCTCACCTCAGATAGTGAAATGAAAAATATCTTAATTTTTGATCAATGTCATCAAATATTCTGGCCTAGGTAACGACACAAAGATAGAGTCCAGGCTCCAGGGGACACCCAGTTTAATGTTCAGATGAATACTGAAGAAAAAAGACAAATAGAACAATATCTTCAGTTAGATATGTTTCTTCAGAAGTGGAGCTCAATCATCTTCCAGGGCAGGTCCAGCAATTAACAAAGATTTCCAGTTGATTGACAATTTTAAGTACTAGAGTGGGCAGAAAAGGCAGGGCTAGTGGTGCTGGTCCTGAAATTCATGTCACTCCAAATCTTCTCCTTCACTCTAGGAGAAGCTGAAACCACGTAATCAGTGGTGTTTCACCCATGTTTCCCTTGAGCACAACCTGTGAAACACTCCCCAGGCTCGCTGTGACAATAGTCTTTCAGTTTCTCAATAGAAAGATTCGCTTTATGACAACACTGAGTACACTTTTCATCAGTGGGCTTCCCATCTACCAAATTTATACAAATGCAGTATTCACAGGTAAGATCCATAACACCACAGTAATGTCCTAAATCATTTAATTTGTTGATGCAAATTCTAATAAAGTTTTCATGGTCTCAGATCTTTGTTAAATGTTATGTTGTGTTCACAGTCAAAGATAACTGGCCTCCCATTGTAACAGTTTTGAAAGCTCATGTAGATTTTCACTGGCTCTTTTGTTTAATTTTCTTTTGCATCTATGTAACATTTGTGAATTTTTACTTGTTCAGAATTATTTACATGTAGTAATCATGTGCTGCTGCTTCAGTTTCACATCTATTGTGCACTTTATCATTGATTACATTTGTGCTTTGCTATGGTTTCTCTTCCTAATCTTGACCTTTGTTGTTCAAGTGATTCATTTTTTTCCAGTTGGACACTCACCTCTCTGCAGTGCTTTTATTATGCATCCTCATTCCTATTTGACCTCAATGGTTTCTCTACATTGGGGTCAAGTGAGCATTTCTGCTTTCAGTGTTGAGCATTCAATGTGTGTTGAAATATATTTTAATATTGTCCTTTGGTGCTAGTACTGTATGACAAAATAATATATTTATAGATCTTAAATTTGTATGATTTGTTTATGGCATCATTCTGCTAAAAGTTTATCATCACTATTGCTAGTAGACTAATGCATTCTGAAATACAGTGCCTTTCCCTCATTTACTCAAGTGTAGTTTACTGGAAGCTGCCTTCTTGTTCGAATGATCCTTCACGGTTCTTTCCATGTAGCTCCAAAGATATTTTCTCTACTTTGTCTATTGCCTGCATATTCATACTGCCAGCTCTGCCTCATACCACTCTAATAGGGACAGCGGCAACACAATTTGCACTTGCTTTCTCTTACTCTGTGAGTCACTTTCAGCCAGGATGCTTCCTGAGCATTGCCAGTGGCCACATACCCAGGGCAGTGGATTTATGCAGAGATGCGGATCTCATAAAAGCCTAAAGTACTGCTCTTTAAGTGCTTGATCACATCTCATTCTCTCTCTTGCTGTCTCTCTCCCATACACTCTCTGTACAACTCCTTTTATGGTCAGTTACTCAGGATGTCTCCGCCCCTTCTGACAATCTGCAGACCTTAAGCCCCATCAGAATTTTCATGCCAAAAGCTCCACTGTTTGACATCATTGATTGTTTAAATATGCTTGACAATTCAATCAGAGTGCTAATTTGAAAGCTAAACTGTTCAGCAAAACTGTTTTTTACCTGGAAGCAATTTTCTTTAAATGATGGATGGAAAAAAAGGGTTAAATTACAGTATATAGATTAATTCATTATATAAAAAAAGAGATTGAACATGGACAGCACAGTTCTAGCAGGCTGTTGTCTGTTTGGGGTTGGCATGTTGTTCCATGTCTGTATAGGTTTTTTTTTTGGTTTTTTTTCTGGGCATTCTGGATACTCTGGTTATTTGCCATACCTCAAAGATGATTAGTTTATTTGGCCATTGTAAATTGTATTAGCTTAATTGGCAATTGTTAACTGGACCCACATGAGTTTTTGTGTATGTGTATGAGAGGGCACGGCAATAGACTGGCACCCATTCAGGATGGTTCATACAATGTTACCACCCAAATATATGTTCTGGCTCCCTGTAACCCGGAATTGGATTCAGCAGATCTGAGAATGCAGATGTTTGTAAATAAGAGTTTTCAACCTATTCTACACAGACATTATAGTGGGTCAAAGGTTCCAATTTCCACCAGGATTAACAATTTCAATGTGTGTCTGGGTAGTGGGTAGACCAAGACCTGTAATGTAATAATACCATCAAATCATAAATCCTTTGCTAAAAATATATTAGCACAATGAGAGACTCTGTCGATACAAATCATTTTTTGAAAACTGCAGTACTATGGTTATTCTTCCAATGTTTGAAGCAGTAGACTGAGGCAGAAATGTAACACTTTTTGGTTGTTCATCCCTTGCAGTACTTCTCTGTTTTCAGATGACATGCTCTTAATTAATGCTGCCATATTATGTTTAATTGTCATTCAACCACAGGGTAAGGCCGTAAGCAGTCACGGTAGCCAGCTGTTAATGGGAACTTAATTTATAGCTAGTTGAGCGGAGGATGTTTTCAAATAATTTAGCCCCACTGCTACAGCAAGAAGCTGTCACAAGAATTTTTAGCTGTAACACACCTGAGGGAGGAGTGTGACAGCACTGCATTGTTAACTCCTTCATAAAAAGCTAAATATGGCTCAAACTAAACAAACACTGTTTATCACTGTGTTTATAGCCATTATGCTGATTTCATATTTTCAATCTGGATCTTTTCAATGCAAAGCAATCAACTGTCATTTTGAGAGCAATGTGTCACACAGCTATTGTACTGCTCAGGATTTACGCTGTTTACTGGGCTTGTCTGAGCACAGAGCATTATACCCGCTATACCCTAATATTAACATGGGCATTGCACTGACCTGGTTTCTCCATGTACAGGAACTTAATTTCTAATGGCACACTGCTGAGCAACCACCTCAGAGTTAGCTTCCTGCCTGAATCCCAATATAACCAGGAATGCTAAATGTGAGACTTGGATCACTGATGTGCTGTCTTTCACAACAGTCTTTAAAACTATTATAAAGTAGTTGTTCTTTAGTCTTCCACATTTTTTGTAATGTTATTGACTGTTGTAAAGCACTTTGAGCTATTTCCATGTATGAAAATGTACTACATAACTTAATGTTATTGTTGTTATATAAACCATCCTGTATTGTGATCCTAATCTACCTGATTTCACCTAACATTTTTTTTCCTTTTCTAATTCTAGCTGCTTTCTGGAAAGAGAGCTGAATAAAAAAAATATAGAACACTTATTTCAACTATACTACGAGCTAATAATTGAATGACACATTAAAATAACAAGATAAAGCAATATTAACAGTTTATAAACGTAGATCACAAGTTGTTATTCTTTGAAAGACACAAATTTTAATTAAAATCAATCATTCATTTTTTTACATTTCATACTTACTTGAGGTTTTAGGAGAATCAAAAATATTGTTTTAGCAAAAAATTAATAATATATAAATGATGTGGGTGTAGCTGAGCTTGACTAGCAAATCGAAGGCAATAATGAAAAAAATATTAATGTGCTCCTTTTCAAAATAAAGGGCTACAAATCAGTGCAATTTTGTTCTTGCATCAGTATTATAATAAAGATTTTTCCAAATACATTTTAAAGGGAAAAAAGGATGGCGGTCCATTTCAGGTCACGTAGTTACACACAAAGCCCCACACTTGGCCAAGCCGAGAATCATCTGACATGCAGGGCTTTGGGATGTGAGTTAAAACTAAAGGTGCCATGAATTAAACTAAAGCCACTGGACCTGTAAGGCCACATTACTATCCATTCTGCTTTAATACATTTTATTTTGCATTTATTGATTTTATTAAAATCAAATAACATTCCATACAAGCAAGTTAAGCTTAACAAAACTGTTCAAAATACATTTTTATAAAACCTTTTATAAAAACATATGGATTGATGGACATTTACATAGTGTTGATGTGTAGATATTTTAAAGAAGGTAAGGGTAACAGACACCAAATGTTTTTGTGCTTTCAGACTTCATGCCTGTTGTAGAAAGTTTACAATAGTGGTGCTAAAATGCACACTGTGGCAGACGGCTGGGGACCCTACCTAGCCGGGATGCCTGGAAGGTCCACGAGAGGGACAATACATCCCCTGGGCTATGAGAGGGTAGCTGACCTGGTCTGCTTGGGGGACACCGGAACAGTGCTGCGAAGCTCATCCCTACTGGGGCCTGTGGCCACCACCAGGGGGCACCCAGACGATTATGGAACCCTGGATGGCAGCACTTCAACCATACTTGGAGGTGCTGCCGGAAGGAATTCCAGGGACACGCAGAGTGCTTCCGGGTGCTCATGCGGCACTTCCGCCACACCAAGACATCCGGGTACTGCATAAAAGGGGCCGCCTCACTCCAGTAGATGAATCGGAGTCGGGAGAAGGATGAAGGAGCTTGTGGGGAGACAAGCAGAGGTCGGCAGAAGGATTCAAGGAGAGAGAGAGAGAGAGAGAGAGAGAGAGAGAGAGAGATAAAGGACTGAGTTGGATAAGGATTAAGACATTGTGGTGTTGTCATCTATAATAAACGTGTGTGTTTTGGATATTCGGCCGTCTGTCTGTCTGTGTCCGGGGGCTGTCTTTCCACAACACTTTACAAATTGCTTTTCTGTTATCTTAACATTCAAAAACTGATGTGCTGTTCAAAATGTCCAATGAAACAGCTTTAAGAATCGTACTCATTCGAAGCTTGGCAGTCGGCCTCTTAATTATAAAAATATGCATAATAATTATCTAGTAATTGTATTTTACTTATAACATAACTCATCCATACATTTTCAAAATCCATTTTTATTACAATAATCTTTAGGAGCTGGAGTCTTTCCAGAGTGAATCATGGTCAAGACAGAAACCAAACCCAGAAGGTCCTTCGCAGCATACATGCACACACAGAACCTCATATTGACCAAATTTAGATCTGCCAATGAACCTAACATACATTGCTGGGATGTGAGAGGAAACCAGAATAGCAGAGGAACCCAACAAGAACATGGTGAGAACATGCAGATTTCACAGATATTGACCAATTTTGAGTTAACCCACATTCATGGAGGTGTAAAGCAGTGGCCTTAGGCAGTGTGTTGTCCTGTTCAAAGTCTAACCACAATTTAAAAAATATATTACGAAGGTTATCCAAAATCTGTTGAGATGGAGCAGAAAAACGTAATTAAGAATGCAAACTCTAATTGGTAAGGCCTTTAGAACCTCTTTTACTATGATATGTATGGTGGGCAAGCTGATAACTTCTTACAAATAAAAAATCCAAGTATACATTAGAAAATTTTTTATATTGAGTTCATCTTGCTTTTCTTGGTCTTTCTACAGCTCCATCTCAACAGTTTGTGTACCAATTCCAAAGTAAATATTACTTAATTAAGTTGTATTTAGACTATAATTAGGCCTGTAGACCAAATCATTGCTATTGACTGTTATTCATTTGGCATGATTCTAAGTACCACAAAGTGCAGACAGAATTCCTACTCTTGCTTGTTTCCTGCTCCTGCCTGGTACTGCCAGGGTAGATTCTGGCTTCCTCAAGAAAAAAAAGCTGGATGAATGAAAGAGAAATAAAATGACAGCCAGTGAAACTGCTTTAATGTGTTTATTTGTAGTGACTAATAATGGAGGTGTGGGTATGATTGTGCTGACTTTGTTTTGTTTGTGGGGACACACATTTTCAAGAATATGATAAAGCAGACAAATCATCAGTGCAGAACATGGATCACCCCTTAATAAAAGAATTAGTGTAACTGTGTTTATTTTTATCTTAAGAATTACTCCCTATGGAGTTTCACCCTTTTGGAATTAGGAATTGTAAATTACGGTATAATGAGAGTTAATGTGATGTCTTCAAATTGATTGCAGCATCTCGTATGTAGTTGTAGGCATGCTGCTTTTTATCATTGCCCTACATTAAGCTCAGAAAATGTTAGCTCTCATTAGGAGATAAATGATGTAGCTTCGATAATTGCAGTTGCTTAACAGGTGCAAACTGCTTTTTAACCTGTCTACTGAGGAAGGTGCTTTGTTTGAAAAGCCGGATGTTTAAGGCAGAACTAAGTCTTACTTATAGTACATCCTGAAATTTGTCAAAAAAAAAAAAAAATGTTTTCATTGTTTGGACTATACATGTTAACTTGTGTGACATGATGCCCGCCATTATTGTAAGGTGTTTTTCACAGGCAAACACACAGGAACACAGGAATTGGTATTAGATAATTGACAAAGTTTACTTCTGGTATTTTACATTCATTTTTTTAAACTGATTTTAATTACTTTCATTTACTGACAAGAGTTACTGTGTAGGGCATGCCATAATTAAATCATAACAGTGGCTCACGTACATGTCTGCTCTTTCTTTATATCAAAGATTGGAAAGTAATAGTGTAGCAGTCAGATCTTTATTTTTTGCCTTTGGCAATTTTGAAATTGTGTTCTTATTTTTGTTTGTTTGCCAGTTTAGGCTGGTACTCATCATGCCACATTAGATCAAAACGGTGATGAAAGCCATGACAGTTTCCGTTTTTGTGTTCCATGTTGCTTGGGCTAGTGCTAAGGTTGACTGGGGATCACACCACATTCTTTCTTAGACAACAACAATTGATTTGGGCTCATTAAAATGTCTACTCTAGCATATTGAATTGTGCATGGAGATTGAAAGTTGGAGCCACTAGGTGAGATACATGTGTGAGTGTCCCCATCTGTCATAAGTCCATTAAAGGCACTATTAAACCATTGTTACCCCTGAACTATATGTCATTTGATAGATATCCCTAAACATCAATGGGGATGAACAAGCTGTTCTCAGCAGAGAAAAGGGGCTACTTCTCATCCAATTCTAATTATAATTATGTGCCACCTCACTCTAATGTCAGTTCTTTCATGAATCTTCTTAATCACAGGAAATGGATTCATGCAGTGAGTCTTAGGTTCCTGGCTACCACAGTCAGCTATCAAACAAATCTAAATATATTTGTAAATGCGTCTCTGTGCCACATGGCTTTAAGAAGCAACAGGGAATCAAAAGAAAAATGGAGGAACAGCACATGGTGTAAAACTTTTCAAGGCCCTAATGAGAGCCTGAAGCAAAGGAAAAGAATAGAAAATCACCATTGCAATTACCACTCCAATATCTTAATATCTGATTGAAAAGTTGCTATAAAATTGTAAGTGTAATGATCAGATTGATTGTCATCCTGAACAAAAATGGTGGGATCAGAAAAGAAAAGAATTTTTTTAGTAATTAAAGGGAAATGACAAACTCATAGGCGGAGATTTGTTATCTAAATCATCAGAATTCAGGGAAAGTAAACTTTAGGGAAAAATCATTATCAAAAGTCAGAGTAAAGTTCAGAAAGAAAACAAGAGCAAACACAATAAAGGTGTTTTATCCCCAATCTAGGATGCCATAATGCCATCCTAAAGTCACAGCAATTACAACAAAATGTGCCACCAATCACAATATTAATTCAAAGTCAAAATAACAGACAAACACGTGGTCGGAAAGGCAAGGCAACATACAGAAATGAAAAAAAACAATTGTAAAGTTAAAGTTAAGACCAATAAACCAGGGATTTTTACACATGGAAAGTATAAAAGACTAAGTGAAGTTGGTCATATACAGAACATACCCAGTCAGAAAGCAGAAATCAAGTGTGAGGGGGCTCTTTCCAAGAGCTTGTGACACATAAGCTTACGCCTTTCACGTGCACTTGGAAACTCCAGTTTGTCCAGAAGACTCATTTGGACAATATACTGCTCACCCGTTTTCCACCTCAGTTAATGGTGGTGAGAAGACAGAGCCCATCTGGCAGAAAAGGGTGTGGATGGAGCACCAGTCCATTTCACTTGACAACACACCAGTAAATTCATAGTATGTTTATGACCAGAAAAACTGGTATTTAGTCTTTTCTGTCATTTTTACAAACACATTCAAGTATATCTCCTCAATGGCAGTTTTTTTTGGTTTTATAGTCATGTCCATTAAGCGAAGTAAAAAAATTCAATTTTTATTGATTTTAAGCAGGTGATTTCCGCTGTGGTTTATTTCAAGAAAGAAGACAGCTTTACAAGAATAGCTGCTTATCAACAGTTCTATAAACAAAATTGTAATGTGTACACTATGACAAGAACAGAAGAAAAGAAAAGAATCAGATTATATAATAAGAAGAGTGTTTTACCAAGGAGGAGCAAACTACTCTGCACTGTGAAATTATGAATATATTAATGCAAATAAGAAACAGGCTTTTTTTTTGTGGGCTGGTGCTTCTTGATGCAGCACAGTAAAAACTTTTGTTAGGGGATGATGGCAGTCTTTGAAAATCCAAGTAGCCAGTAGCTCAACAGGTATTTCAAATGAAAAGATGTTTTAATCTATGGGGATGGCTGGGAAGTGGACATTTGTGAACAGTTCATTGAAAGCATAATCCATTTTGACTGTTACTTTACTGATGAGTTGGCAAAAAATCTATTAGCTAACCAGGCGAGCTTGATAGATGAATGGTTTTCTCTCCTTTGTGTCATCTTCTAATAGTTGCACTTTCTAGAGAATGAAGTATTAACTATAAAGTCACCAAGGTGATGGATTCAGGTTTGATTTTGACTCTCTCTCTCTCATATTATGAATAAAGTACAAAGCTAGATTGCATGCCATCTCAAAAGATGCATATGTAATGAATATGCGACTTAAATTGGTGTGCAGTATAGAAAGGTGTTAAATTAAATTGGGTTACATTTTCTGTTGATGCTTTTACAGAACATTGGTGTAAAAATTATTCTTAAAACCTCTGACTATGGAATCATGTCAACTGTAATTCACTTTCTCACAACAACAGACTTTGGTCAGGTCATCTTTAATTATGATGAATACATTGGACATCAGTTCCATCATCTTGATTAAAAAGTAATCTTAAAGATATACTTAATAAATAAATAATATATAGAAAGCAGGAACTAATAAATAAAAAATAATAAATGACAAAAAGAAGTAAAAAACATCTCTGTGTATGCATTTCAAAGGCTCAAATGATTTTATGCTATTTATTGATGTGGCACCTCCTTTGTAGAGTCATAATTAGCATGACATCTGGAAAATTTCACAAGCGAATGTTAAATTCTATCAGCAAGATGAATAAAATATTACCATGCTTCTGAAGGATATTACAACTTTAATAGTGAACACAGAAGGAAGAAAAATGTATGAAAAGTGCCTTCATAAAAATGGCATTATATAATCTTTTTTTCTCCGTTTGTTTATAGTGCAAATGCCTCCCTCCACTGTTTATGTCAAACAGACTGGACATTCTGTATCATTGTGATGTATCCCCAAATTACAGAAGATAAAAGAGGATTCCACACAGAAATGTAACTGCCCAGCAAAGCAGTTTGTAAGAAGTATTGCCAAAACAACTACACTACAGGTTTTTAGACATTGCCTGAATTTTGAAGTTGGAGACACAAACGATACGCACAGAGACAGAATTAAAGTGCTGCCATTTGTCAGATGAAAGGCACCTCTTTCTAGATCTCTAGCTGTGTGATCTGTGTGTTGGGACTCTTAGGTGAATAAGTCACCAGCTGCTACTGAGGAAAAAATTAATTCTGTAGACCAAATATTACTGTGTATTGTACCATGAAAATCTGTGCTGGGCCATATAATGCTGTAGCAAATAACCTAACAACATTTTTTCTTTATCTGGCCAAGCATTCTAATTGTTCTCTGCTTTTACAGTACAAATATCAAATGTTGGGATTTTTGTCTCTTTACCTTTTTTGCACTTTAACTGCAATTGCTTTGAACAAATCTTTTTAATTAGATCAGATAAATAGGGCACCGTTTACAAGATACTCTAATGTGAAAATGGTTGACTAATAAAATTCATCCCGATTTCTGGAGGCCACGGTTACAGAATGTTATTAATGCTATTAAAGTCTTTGCTTTTAATGAAAAATTCACCAATATATTTTTTTGAATTCTGTAACAACAAGTGTCATCCCTAATCTGTGTTTCATTTAATTCATTTTTTTTTATACTGTGGTGAACTGTATTGTTTATTGCTTTACCATACAATCTTATTTCTTTTGTCATTGGTTTTCCCATCCAAAGGTAGAGCATGGAGTCCAGAAGATTGAGTTTTTATTCAAGCAGAACAAAGCTAAAAGAGGCACAATGTAACCTCGGGCTTGTTGTACACCAGTTGCTGTGAGGATTTGATGGCTTATTATGTGTTGTCGAGATTGTAGAAACACTCTCAATCCTATCACTTCATGTGTAGCTTGAGCTCAGGAGTGTTGTGCACTAAGCATTTACCTGTAGGCATTATCACCTATTGATGGCTAGAGTTTTGAGTTACACCATGTCTTCAGAAACATGTATAATTCCTGTATCAAGCACACTTAATAGCTTCCCACCAGTATAAGGAACAGCCAGTCCAAGAAAGACTGATTTGAGAAGAAGAAGAGTATAGTTGCCCTTCATTGTACTGTACCCGGTTATATTCAATTACAACCTGTTTAGTAAAGGCCAAGCAAGTCATTATTTTATGTATTAATATGCCTCTTTAGAAATACTCCCTTTTGGACACACACTGTTCAAGGTCCTGGATGGTGGCAGGAGGTAACTCTGTATATGCTCAGCTAAATGTTTTCTGAACCTGCTCATTCCAGTTTAGAATTTTTGAAAAACCAGAGGCCTTCTTGACAGCATTGCATGCATAGCAAGAAGCAGCCTCAAAGCCTTAAATAGTTACACTCACACATAGACACATTTATTCATTCAATTGGGACTGTAACCAGTGAGATGTTCAATCAAAACTTAACCTCTCTCTGTTGTGTATCATTATTCAGAGCTGCTGGATGAGAATTAGGGTCTCTGGATTCATTGTACAACTTAAATAACTCCATGTGCCCCAACTGACCAACAGGTCTTATGACTTATGACCTTTTTTCACACTGGTCTCTCCCCATTTCACCCTCCTTAAGCAAGCCAGTTTAGAGTCATAAATCAAGCTAATCTACGTCTGTGACACTCTGTGTAATTGTGACATTCATTTTTTTATATTGGATGGTACAGTTATACTCAGGCAGGTTGAGCGCTGCGCCTAACGTATTGCTCTGAATTAGGAAGGAATGAGACACGTGCAGGTGAGGCAATTACCACTGCCGCAAGTGTTAACAGCTTTATTCAACAATTAACTAAGCATAGCACAATTTAGTTTAAAAAGAAAGCACCTAAGTAAAGAGGGGAAAAAATTGAAAGGCGAAGGAACAATTTTTTGAAGGGGCAAAAAGAGAAGAAGGATAGGAAAGAATAGACAGGGGTGAAAGCATGCCAATGGAAAATGTGCAATGTGAGAAGACAGATGTGCTGTCATATAAAGCAGTGTCATAACTGGTCTGCTGATGCCAAGAGCGATTTTTGGGGGTGGCAAATAGGGCGACTGCCCCAGGCCCCGCGCCTAAGAGGGCCCCGCTTTTGAGATCCACGTGTCCTGTTTCAGCAGATTTGTCAAGTTATATTCTCCAGTATATATATATATATATATATATAGGTATATATGAGATGCTTCTAAGAGGAACCCTTTTAAAATCTCTCTTCAAGCTCAAATTCCATACATGTATGTCTTTGAAAACATTCCATAGTCCACCATCACCCAAAAAGGGTTGCCAGTATAATCCCTTCCTAAAGTAGGTATAGCCCATTAGTCGCTGGGTTGACTTCTCCTATCTATAGAAAAATACATTGCATCCAGATTAGACTACGAAGATGTCATCAACGACTTTTCCCATCAAGAGGCAAGAAAAGTGGATTTTCGTTTCTGAACCTGGAAACCACTAAGAAATTTCATAATGATACCTCTATGTTAATTTAACACTTCCTGTCCAAACACTGAAACTCGCATATTATTTGTAGGCCATAAACATGTTCGAATATTAATGCACAAAAACATGTATCGCTAATGATAACTGTCTGACATGACATCAGCGTGAGTTATGACTATGACATCCTGCATATCGAGACTCAGAGTATACTTGCAATTTGAGTGCTTTTCTAGAAGAGGCCCTGCTGATTTCCACATGACACCACATCGCATTTCGCACTGTTATGGTATTATCATGAATTATGAATTGCACTTTTTTTAATAGATTATATCGTTATATTTTAATAAAGTCTGTGTATTATCTTGCAAAAATGTAGCTGAATAATGTAATGAAAAAATCTGATGTATGTTAACATTATTTTTATTAAATTCATGCACAAGTTTATACAGTCCACACATACCGGTAACAACGTTTGACATAACCAGCCCCATGTGGGGTTGGTCAGCCCTAGCCCCCGCACACCCTATAGCTGCCTCTGGCTGCAGCAAGAAGCTGATACTGATTCACAGGTACCAACGATTGAGGTAGCAAAGACAGTCAGTCCAGAAGTGCATGTTTGATGGTGATATACAGGCTGGAAGACAAGAGAATGCCTGAGAAGAACTGCGGGCTTGGAAAATGAAGCAAATATAGCAGAAGGAAAGAGTAGATAAGGCAGTTAAGAGTTGCTAGTGAATACATCGGGTCAGTAGTGATGATGCAACAGGGTTTCCATCCACAGAATATGGGTCATAGAGATTTGATTTACTAGAGGTGTTGTTGCTCAGTGGAAGGACTGTTTGGGCATTTTTCCTGCTGTTTGTAACGGTGTTTTACAGTATGTATTGCTTTCACAAATGGCCACCCTATATCCGATACAATTTTTATAAATGTATTCATTCATTACAAATTTTATCTTCATTTTTGGCACATTGACTTTTTGATTGTCAATATACTTTAGCACTTTCTTCACACTTCAATTCTTTTGTGATTTTGTCTTTATTTCAAATTGGCCTAATGTCACTGACAAAAGTGTACAATTGAGGCTCAGTGAGTCTGGTGTGGGTCACCGGTATGTACACTTTAACTGCCACTACCTTGTCCAGATATAGTGTACCTGGTCCATGTAAGGCGGTGATTTTCAACCACTGTATCACCCCACCAGTGGGTTGTGGGTTGCCATTGTTGGTTTGAGAGTAGGTGACAGTGGGTTGCCTAAGCCAGTGTTTCTTAACCATTGAGTCGTGGAACTAGGTTTCCACTTGTGGGTCACAGGTTGCTAATGTTAGTTCGCGAGTGGGACGTGGTGGGTCACCTAAGCTATTGGCAGCACTGCTCGATATGCTTCCCCGTTTCTAGGTGAGCCTTTTCACCAAAGATGACCTCCAATCACATCTTTTTAAACAAGGGTGTGGTTTGCAATTGCTGCTACTGGGTCATCAATGAATTTAAAAAAGACAATATTGGGTCACAGGACCCAGCCAAAAAACAAAAGGGATGGCAGAAAATTGATCCATACACAGAAACCAAATTATTAATAAAAGTGTCAAAAATTATATAATTATATAAATGATAAGCAAAAATAATTTAAAAAAAAATTAAAGAATTAAAAGTGAATGAAAAAGGCATAAAAAAGGAATTTAAACCTAAGCCACTTACACATTGCTAACATTTGCTAGTTTCCAATATGTAGGAGTTTCCATGGTGTGCAATGATTTTTGAAAAACAGACATAAAGGGCCTTTAGAAGTAGCTCCCCTGAGGCCTACCCACCAAAATCAGCCTTATCCAAAATCCTGCATAGTCCAAGCAAAAAGGATAGAGGCGTTTCACATTCAAAATTCAGAACAGGAGTGTTATGTTTCAAACAGAGTTTCTTAGCAGGCTTATGTTTATTTTCCTTTGTGTTTTTGTCATTTTTGATGCGCTATTTTCATGTGTTTGTGTTTTTTGTAATGTTTATAAATATTGTTTATATAAATATTATTTATTTCTTATGTATTATGTGTGACTGTATGTAAGCTACATGCCTTGTGTTTTGTGGGTGCAGCTCCAAGATATTGGTTCATCCTGAAGTCACTTTTGAGAATTCAGTGTCCACCTTTATGTTTAGGTGGAGAAGATAGTCCTAGCAAAACATTTTTGAGAATTCTTGGAATGTCAGTCATGTATTTTTTTTTATTCTAATTCTTCTCAATTTTGTCATGAAATTTCAATTTGGATTTGTTAGCCTTGAGATGACTTTTTTGGCATTCTCATTTCCCCTGTTATTTGGTCTTTTCCCTTTCCATTCCTTTTTGATTTTGCTCATTTAAAGGAATAATTCACTCAAAAATTATATTTTTTGTAAATGTTACTTACCCCATGTAGTGTACGAGAGTGGTGGTGATAAAAAATGTGATAAAAATGTGAATCTCTTGTTTTAGCAAAGAAAGTACATAACAAAGATTCTAATAGAACAGGATCCAACAGCGTACACTGCTGGAAATGGACCCATATCCAGTTCTATTATATCTAAAAGAAATCAGTGTTGTTTGCCTATGGAATGATCCTTTTCAGAAAGCCGCTGACATATGACAAGACTCTGGACATGAAGCAACCCTGTATATACAGTGTGTATGTACAGTGTGTATATGCCAAGGTATATACTGTAAATAATTTTCTATACATTGCATAATGTTTCTCTGTTTAATTTTCAACATTATCTTTTTTGGTAATGTTGACTTTCATTGTTTCGTACTGTACTTCTAATTACTACATAAACATTGGGCTTAATAGTGGAAGTGCACTTAATAATAATAATAATTTAAATTGAATTTCAGCTAGTAATTAGGTCTTGTGCTCTGTGCTACTGTGATAGACTGTAGCAACATGAGCCAGTACCAAACTAAAAGGTTTGATAAAGGAGGGATAGATGGTTGGATGGCTAATGTACCTGACAATCTAAAACATGATTAATTCTTCTGCAGTGTTACAGACAAAGATGTTGTTAAATTATTACAGAATACTATCTTAAATCATTTTGAAGATTAAAAGAGGAAAACTATTGTATTGTGCCTGGCCCAGTTAAGTGTTTTGAGGAAAGATATGAAGAGCTATTAAGGAGTTAAATTCTGTTCTAGTACGCTAACTAGAAATCAACATGTTATGGTGAATAAATCATCCAATTTCTAGCTTCCTAAATTATCACTGCAGATAAAACCTCTGCTATGATTACAGATTATCTTATGCAGATGAAGTGTATATGTAGCCTTCCAGCTTGCAACCAAAGATTATTTGACTCTTGTTTCCCCTTTACTGAAGTTCAAAGGAATCAGCCTTGAAGAAAGGAAACATTCTGACCTTTTCCTCTTCTTCATACCGCAATGGACAGCTCATACTTCAAAATTTTCCTTCAGATGATTTCATTCATTCTCAGACTTATTATATCTTATTTTGGTCCAGAAGAAAACCAGAGCTGATTCAAGCAAAGTGACACTCAGACTTGCATCCACCCATAATGTAAAGCCAATATGTCACTGGTTTTGTTAATAAATGAATGACATTTATCAATATTAATGTATTCAGGTAAGTACTTCACATTTTATATCGAAAGACATTTCTTAACTTAAGAAACAAGTTGCAAAAATAAAAGCAAACCCACTTCAGAATCACAGGAAGATTCAGCTTCTCCCAGCAGTACCAGGCATAAGACAGGTATAAACTCTGGATGGGGTGTTAGACTATGAAAGAGCACACTTACACGGGGCCTGTATAATACCTATGAAAATGTGTGATAAACAAACTTTTGAAGCACCTGGAGAATTTTTGAATTCCATTCAAACAGCAAATGTAGAATTTTAGTGTAGAATGCTGCATTGCTAACCAGTGAGCCACCTTGCTACCCATAATTTGAAGATTATGAGATGAGTTATTTTGAAACCTGTAAACAGTGTTGGAGACCAAAGTCTGATTCCAGCATAGTAACTAAAAACATATAAAATACTAGCTGTGCAAGCACCAAATATATTTTGGAACAAATGCTATTCCCCTGTAAAAATGGAAAATATGAGCAACATTTGGTACAGAATGGTTCAACGGTGTGGATTTGCACACTGGACAAACATATGTAAGATGTATTAGGTGTGGGGTAATGACTAAGTTTTGAATCAAGACATCGTCTACTGTCTTCTTCTGTGCAAATGGGGAATCTATGCACAATTTGGCAGGGATGGCTTTATCGGTGTGTCTTTGCATACCAGACACACACACACACACACACACAACACACATTCAGCTTTATATTTTAGATCCATAGTACATTTGCTTCTTAAAAATAAACAAGTAAAAAGTTTATGCTTTAACTTGATTTAAATTCCAGACACTTTTTGAATTATTAGTTAATCCCGGCTGGTAATAGCACATGGTGTTTTATCCTTAACTTTAATTCACTTGTTTCAGGACCCTTAATTGTTAGTTCTTACTTCACCAGCAGCCAAACAATAAAAAGATGCAAAGTGAGCCAACAGATACAGTATCAAGTTAATCAAGGGTCTCAAACGCATTTCTTGGAGGGACACTACTTTTGATTTAAATGAATTTCTAGTTAGAAGTCAATTCTTGTTGTTCTTGAAACACATAATTGAATTCTTTGGCTTGTTAGTTCTCTCATTCTGACGTACCAGATATTTGCAAAATATCTGATTTCCTGTTTTTCTGAGTTAGCTCTTCTGAGTTTGACACCCCCACTTTAGGTGTAAGTCTTGATTAACCCATAAAATCTGTACACATATATCATTTTTTAACTAAGTGGTAAGGTGGACATGACACAGTTGATATGTTTAGCCCTTACTGGAGCTTCTTTTTTGTGTTCCCTTTCTCCACACAGGTGAACATATTTGTGCAGAAATTCAACTTAAAAAGTTTAGTATGTAGACTTGTTTTGTCTTCTGTAAGATTGTACTTCATGCTTCATAACTATAAAGATGCTGGAATACTCAAAAAGAGTAGGGTAATTTTCCCGTATAATGTCTGATGGACAATATGAAAACATGAGGCCAAAAGAGTCAAAAAATTGAAACATTCAACAAGATATATCAGATACAATGGAGTTTATATAGCAGAAAATGGTGGCAGGAAATGGTCATGACAGGAATTGACAAAATGGAAATGACGTCATCGGGGATGGCTGGAAGTGACATCTTTATGGTGAAGCTGGAAGTGACGTCATCGGAGATGGCCGGAAGTGACATTGTTATGGTGGATGTCATCGATGGATGGGATTGTGGGATCGTGGCCATTTTGAGAACCCGGAAGTATGGGAGGTGAATTATTGTTTTTCTTCTTTGTTTCTGTAGATGGAGAGAGAGTGGCATTAGTACCTATAATCAACCCTTTATCCTGTGAAATATCACTCACCTTAGGACTTGTTGGCTGCATCCGAAGCATGCATGTGTGACAAGGTAAACCTTTATGAAAATAAACCACAGGATTAATTTAATTTACAAATAATGTGAAGAGAGGCAAGGAAAATATTATCATTTAATAGTGTAATTAGGTACCTGCAACATAAAAAAGGTAAAAGCCAATCTTCTACTGCCCGTCTATCCAATTTGTTCTCAATTAGCTGTGTGAAGATTCTGCCCTTCAGTACCTCAGATATAAAATGCTGTGCCTTTGCGACAAACATTAGCCAAACTGCCTTAGAGTCTTCTGCTGGCCTTTTGCCTTTCTACATTGAATGCAGAAAAACATTTAAATAAAACAGTTCTTGGGTTCATCAGATGTTTGATTTTTGCTTCAATATTTAGAAATGTTTTTTGTATCTTTTAATTTATTTTCTTCCAAGTTACTACCACAAGGGATTGGTTGCATTTTTACACTTTGCCTTAAGGCACAGTTATTTCAGTATATAACAATGTGTTGACGTGTGGAAGCACTGTAGCTAGCACTGATGTCTTATACCTCCATAGTTCTGGGTTTGAATCCTGGCTTGGAGTTTCTCCCTCTACCTTTACGGGGGCTCCTTTCCCCCTCATCCACCGAGTACCCCAGTTTCCAATCCAAAGATGTACATATTTTGTTGTCTGACTAACACTAGTGCCCAGTGGTTCAGTGTGTGTAGGTGTGGGAGTGTGTTACACAAATGTACTGTACAAAGAACATTTCTGCCTTAATTTGATGCAGTTGGGGTTGGCTCTGGACCCTCAACCCTGAACTGGATTAAGCTGATTTAGTAATAAATGGGTGAATACTGTTGTATTGAAAACATAGTGGACTAATGCACTTAAATGTTGTGTTATACATTATGTCACTTTTTGCTTCTTGCTAATGTATTTCTGTGCTAAGTTAATTTCAGACTGCACCACAGAATTAAAGTAAAATCAAAACACATGCGTCTATAATGTTTTTGACCATTAGAGACACTATTAAAATTATTTTTACCCAACAAAAATGGCATATGCTTATCAGCCCAACCTTGAATGCAGGACTAAAAAGTGTACTCACTTTTGACTTTGCGTGAATGTACTTTTAATAGTTGCAGTAATCAAGCATTCCGCATATTTCACAGGTTGTTAGTGAAGGATTTTTCAGTGTGCACCAGCAAAGGGAAAAAAGAACAAATTTATTTCCAAGCTGAAAAGTAAGTGATTCCAGGTGGAGAATGAGCTTAGCTTCTTCTGTTTCAGTTTGAAAAGTGTCTTTGAAGCCCTGCAAACTCCTCATTCACAGCTCACTTCACAGATGACAGCCCCATTCCTCACCAAGCACTTTGAGCTGTAACAGGAGCCTCAATGACACAAACATGTCACCAACAATAGCCTTGAATCTGGTCCTTTTGGTAATTTCAGTATTAAGCAATGGGCTTTTTGTAAGGCAAAAAAATCTTATTTACTGCATTTCTTGTAGGAAGTGTCCAAACATATACAGTACATAGGTGAAACATGGAGACAGCTAGCAGACCATTTCAGGGAGAATTTTGAGATGTTAAATCAAAGACCTTACAAAGCCTATTGGAAATCACTTCACATCCCTTCATCATAGCCACACTGACCTCTATGTTTGTGTTCTTGCACAGGGATTCAAAGACATTTTTCAAAGAAAAACAGAAGAAGCTAAGCTCATTCTCAGCCTGGGATCACACATTTCCCCAGGTCTAAATGACCAACTAACTTTTAATCTCTCCCTCTATTTCTAATGGAAGCTTTTTCTCACTTACTTTCACCTTTTCCCCTTTCATCTGCACTGATTTTTCCCCCTTGCCCACCTTTATATGTTACCTAGTCTTTCCCTATTAGCTGCGCCCATGATACAATCTATACAGCTGAAACATTTTGTCTTTATTTTTCTTTCCTTTTCAACTTGGAAATAATCTTTAACCTTTTTTTATTTAACAGCTAGAAGAAGATGATAAAAATGGATAGATAATAAACTTTAAGGATACTTTATATGCCTTAAAATTCAATTTTCAATAGAATTAGGTTTTTTAATCATTCTTATGGGAGGTAAAAAGAGTAATGTTATTTGACTAAATCTCACGTCTCATTATTAAACATATATTGTACATTCTTACTAAACATCTCAGTCCTGTTTTATTTACACTCTGTAAATTGCTCCAAGGTTTTTGTTTTTCCACCTACTCCAGCTCGCTCTTCCACGTCTAAGCCAACCATATGCCTTGGTGCCGGCCAGTTGCCAATTTTGATAAACCATGCACTGGTGTAAAACTATGTAATCACCAGATCTTCCTTGGAGAATCCCCACATGTCTCTGGAGGCAGCATACTCTGCGCTAATTCAATAGAGCATAAAGTACCTTACAAGGCACATATACCCACTGAGACTAGGCCTCATAGCCTGCCTGACTCTTTCCCTGCTGTGAGCACAATTAAGTGAGGTAAAAATCGGGTCGGGATATGTTCTACCATTCTAGTGCACCCAGGGAGTTAAGAACTTGCTTTTGTCAACATGTTTTTTTTGTCATTTTTAATAAAATCAATAAACTTGAATCATCCCTGCTCTATTGCTTTCACTAATTCTCAGGTAAATCTGTGCAAAGCAACTGGGGCTCAAACCTGACATTGCAGGCTCAGTTATAGTATTTATTCAGCCATCCAGTTTAAAAGTATAACCTGATTAGCAATCTGAAGGAAATTTTTTCACTTGCCAGCTGGAAAAATCCTTCATTTATTGACTATGATCAGCATGATGGTAAGTTTTTTTTTAAAAAGTACTAGTTTTTATTGGCAATATGGCAGCTTTTAAACTGATCACTGTAAGCATATTTTAAACAACTCAAACAAATTTTAATGAGGGTTGTATTGCAAAATTCTCACCATTGTGATTGTACTGTGCTTGGGCTCAGTTTTCAGCTGGGGTGTTTTCTGTGTCAAGAAAAACACTGTGTTTCCAGTCTTTTTAATTCTCTGTGGACTCCATGGTTTCATCCTACTTGTGGGACTCACTAGTATCTGAGAACTGTCCACGTTTGTTTGTGTGACTTAGTTTAAAACTGCTTTTAGATGGGTAAGCACCCCAATTGAAACCCACTTCTGAGGAAGACTCCAGTTCCCTGAGGTTATAATTGGAAAATAGCATAAAAGATAATGAATGAATTAATGCAAATTATAAATATATGATTATTATTTAAATTAATATAAATACTGTAAACCATGCTGTTGTAAAAGCAAACACAAAGACTTCAAGATTCAGCCAGAAACTATGTCTACATAGGCACCATCTATGGGATGGGATTGAATGAATTGCCCAAGTGTTGGTGTTATTCTAGAGAAAGACATGCTAGTAAAATTCAGTTGAAAAGTCCATACTGGATGCATTTGAGTCTATAGGTTGTGACGGGCTACTCATAAAGTCAAATCTGTACCAGACCTCTCCAGCTTAGCTACTGTAGAAGTCTACAATGAAAGACAATACTTTTCAATAGATATTCATAACCTCTGCACTCTTGCATATTGAAGACCAAACAAATGCTTTGGAGCTGATAATGCTTTGCTGCAGCACCTTGCTGCTGAAACATTTGACATCAATGAGTAGAATCAAGAGGCCCTGAACTTAAGATGTTTTAAAAAATATTTTTTCTTTCTGTCTGAAATAAAAATCCCTGCCACTAGGCTGGTCAATTAATTCCTCTCTAATTCCTTTATTGTTATCCCACTCGCCCAGCACCAGTCATACCCACACCATGATTACCGAGTTTACTCAACTCCAGTGAAATGCAGTAAGTGACAAAGACAGTGGCTGTTGGAAAAGTGTTTGCAGTTGCAGAGAGAGCTGAGAGCTGAGGTGATCATCTGGTACCACAGATTAATTTTTGTGCAATTGACTTTCTGCAAGGGAAAGTATAATTATTATGACCTAAAACAATATCATTACAATGTAAAATGATTTTGCTTTCTAGGTATTCTCTGCTTTTAGTTAGAAAAAGTCATTGTCAATAGAGATATTTTTCTAAGTATGACCAGAAAGTCAGAATGCAGTTCTTGTCCATATATACTGTACTAGCCGTTCCCCGTGGCTCCACCCGCGTAGTAGTGAAACAGAACAAACTTTAAAAAACTATAAACAAAAAGATATCGCTAGCTAAGAGGAGGCAAGTTACGCTCCAAAACACAGAGGTAGACCGACTCCCCACTCCTGACGTCACGCTTCCCCCTGCCCTACGCCTGCAGCCTCCGTCTTGGATTAGCATGAATATATTGCTCTGGCAAGCGAACTATGATTCTTAGCACAATGAAAGAAGTCGCAAAATCAACTGGAATGTTCAAGCAAATTATAGAAAAAAAACCAGATCTAAATCCATTAAGTAGTTGTAAAAAGCGGACAGAAATACGGACAGAAATACAGACAGACAGACAGACGTTGGATTTTATATAGAGAGAGATATCTGAGTTTGGAATTAACTGAATTAAATTTTTCTAAAGCTTCATTCATCAGTTGTTGAAGGATGAAAAAGAAGATTTCTGGAGTGAGATGGATGAAGTATTGGAGAGTGTACCCAAGGAAGAGAGAATGGTGATTGGAGTGGATGAGGAGGTAATGGGTAGTTATGGTATGGTGTACAGCACAGTGGTGCAGTTGGAAGCGCTGCTGCCTCTCAGTTATGAGACCCAGGTTCGCTTCCCGGTTCCTCCCTGCATGGAGTTTGCATGTTCTCCCTGTGTCTGTGTGGATTTCCTTCGGGTGATCTGGTTTCCTCCCACAGTCCAAAGACTTGCAGGTTAGGTGCATTGGCGATCCTTAATTGTCCTTGGTGTGTGTGTGTGTGTGTGTACACCCTGCGGTGGGCTGGCACCCTGCCTGGGGCTTGTTTCCTGTGTTGGCTGGGATTGGCTCCAGCAGACACCCGTGACCCTGTAGTTTTGATATAGCGGGTTGGATAATGGATGGTATGGTGTAGAGAAATACGGAAGGTCAGATGGTAGTGTATTTTGCAAAAAGATTAGACAGGTGGGAGGTGCTGCAGGAATATGGGGTACTATGGTTGTTCTTGCATACTATTGATTCATTATGTGAATGCAGTGAAGGAAGTTTCCAATACTTGACATTAAGTTGAATTTGATCACTTCAGGTACTGTACTCTGTCAAGACTGTTTCTTGTCATTACTCTTTTTTGTGGTCTTCATGGGCAGGTTATTAAGGTGCAGCTAAGAATGTTGTGATGTCCTGTTAGGGAGTCTAGGGGTAGCATCATTTCAAAAGATGTCCTCTTTGCCTCATATGGCTGCTGATTATAAGGTGACTGGGATAAGGATCAGTACCTCCAAGTCTATGTTTATAGTTCTCTCTTGGAAAAGACTGAATTTCTCCCTCCAGGCCCTTAGTGGAGGAGTTCATGTATCTCTGGACCTTGTTCACAAGCGATGGAAAAAAGAATGAGAGATTAACAAGTTGTTTACAGGCACTGTATAAGTCCATGGAGGTAACAGCAGGGCTGGAGTCTAAAGACATAGCTCTCAGTTTACCTGACAATCTACATCCCTGTCCACACCTTTGGTAATAAGCTGTGGGTAATGACTGAAAGAATGAGATCATGAATACATGTGGCAGAAATGAGGTTTCTTCACGAGGTAGCTTCTCACTTTTGATAAAGTGAAAAACTCAGCAATTCAGGAGAGGGTCAGAGTAGAGTCATTGCCTTTCTGGATCAAGAAGAGCCAGTTGAGTTATTTTGGGCATATTGTAAGAATGCTCCCTGATCAGCACCCACTACAGCTTGTCTGGATACATCCCACTAGGTGAAAACCCGGTAGGAGACCCAAGACACACTTTAGGGATTACATCTCTTGACTGGATTGGCAAATGCTTGGGAATTACCCAGGAAGAGCTAGAATCTGCAGCAGGGTACTGGAAAGTCTGAGCTCACTTACTTGTCCTGCTGCCACCACAACACTCACCAGGAAAAGTGAAAGGAAAGGTGAAAAGATATTAGAAGATGAGATGATTGATGCACAGCCATTCTTTCAGAAAAAATCACCATTCTGCTGTTATGAGCACAGGAAACACCTCATAAAGTAACATTTATACTGAAACTAGCCTTGGAGTTGTTTCCAAAGTAGTGTTCAGTTTCCCAGGGCTCATTGATCTTCCTTTTTTTAATTGTATTGATTTTATTGTAATCATTCCATACAGATCAATTTTTACAAAAAAATAGGATTGAAAACAATGATCATCTTCCACTGTGCCACACCATACCTATTTCTGTGACCACTCTCATTTCGGCAAACAGTGTGTGATCTCTCCATGTAGATGGAACACTCATATGATGTACAAGATTTGTTGTAAATATTGTTCTTTCTCTGATAAATCAATATCTTTTCACACTGTTGTGTAGCATTTCCAAAACATCTCTCTCCCAAGGTCCGTGTGCCAATTTTGTCCTGAATGCCATCGGGCATCTCCAAATTTGCATCTTCCTGAAATTTTTGATCCAGTTAGGACCGTTTTCCTACTATGAGACTCTTGATGAATACGAACACAAGTCTTGAAATTTGCTGATAAATTGTGTCAGAGTAGTAACACAGAATACAGAAATAATTAATCATTATAATCAATGTAAAGGCAGCCGTAAGGTTGTTTTCTAGTATGACATAAATACTAAGTATGTGATCACTCTATGATTATAAAATGATGCTGATATATTTCACTAACTTGTACATTCATCTATACTAATAAACGGCAAAGCCCTCACTCACT